>CAJHNH020000558.1:712238-794713 GCA_905116865.2 Candidula unifasciata
GGTCTTGTAGGAGCGAATGAACAATGTTGGGCACGTATAGATCATCACTGGCTGGTTCTATACCACCTTGTGGTAAACCTATGCATGACAAGCAAGACCATATAAGGGTCCTGTAGGAGCGAATGAACAATGTTGGGCACGTATAGATCATCACTGGCTAGTTCTATACCACCTTGTGGTAAACCTATGCATGACAAGCAAGACCATATAAGGGTCCTGTAGGAGCGAATGAAAAATGTTGGGCACGTATAGATCATCACTGGCTAGTTCTATACCACCTTGTGGTAAACCTATGCATGACAAGCAAGACCATATAAGGGTCCTGTAGGAGCGAATGAACAATGTTGGGCACGTATAGATCATCACTGGCTGGTTCTATACCACCTTGTGGTAAACCTATGCATGACAAGCAAGACCATATAAGGGTCCTGTAGGAGCGAATGAACAATGTTGGGCACGTATAGATCATCACTGGCTAGTTCTATACCACCTTGTGGTAAACCTATGCATGACAAGCAAGACCATATAAGGGTCCTGTAGGAGCGAATGAACAATGTTGGGCACGTATAGATCATCACTGGCTAGTTCTATACCACCTTGTGGTAAACCTATGCATGACAAGCAAGACCATATAAGGGTCCTGTAGGAGCGAATGAACAATGTTGGGCACGTATAGATCATCACTGGCTAGTTCTATACCACCTTGTGGTAAACCTATGCATGACAAGCAAGACCATATAAGGGTCCTGTAGGAGCGAATGAACAATGTTGGGCACGTATAAATCATCACTGGCTGGTTCTGCACCACTTGGTAGTAAACTGATGATGACAAGCTAGAAAATGTAAGGGTCCTGTACGAGCGAGTCAACAATGATCATCAAGATCTGAGGGGACGGTGTAGTGAGGAGTCACCTTGCGATCTGACTGAGGCTGGAAATCCAGGTGAGACTAAAGACAGACACACGATCCGATTGTTGCTGGTGCTACCGGGAAAAAGAAATCTGCGCTTGCTGCTGAAGATAAGGTCGAAGCGCTTATGGGAGTGTCCAGAGTTCTGTGAGGTCGATTCTGAATTCAACAATCTATCTTAGTCCCAGGACATTTCAGGTAGTTATTTTAGGATGGCCCGACTTGGGAGACAATGTTGGCAATGCGGATGGAAACCTAAGACCTCAGGATTGACAAGCAAGGGCATAGTCTCTGTGCTAGCGACGCTTAAAGATAAAATATAGTACAATAAATAGTTACATCTTCTAATAGGTAGGGAGGGAAAATGTCGACGAAAACCAGAACAGTAGGGTCGAATCAGCACAGTAGTTAGTGATGAATGAATCAATAAATGAATGACATCACTGTACTGGGGGCATTCCAATACCCCGTGCCACACCCGTTTCTTTAGAAGCCAACGAAGATTTGACATGCAGACAGTACCAGCTGCAACATGATTAAAAGTTCGCCCGTGTTTCCCCCTCAGTTGGGAATGTCTTCTAGAATCTCTGTTTCATCGCTCCGACATCTTTTCCTTTCAATTAGTCTTTCAATGAATGGATTCTCTGTCGGTTCTGTTACATATTCCATTTGATCCCTGACAGCCTTCAGCATGTCCGGTTTATCATAAGGTAGATTAATAAGCAGCGAACTAGTTAGTTCGTCTTTCCGCTGGAGTCTAGGGTGGTGCAAAGGACTGCTCGTTGCCACCTGAATTAGGTCCTGTATGTTTATTATGTCCATTGTTCAGCCTTTTCTGATGATGGTTCCACACAGGATCTCTCTTGGTCTTGCCTGTTTCCTACTCTTGCGGTGTTTATACAAGGGCTTGATGGGGGAGTCTGGTCTTACCTGTTTCCTACACTTGCGGTGTTTATACAAGGGCTTGATGGGGGAGTCTGGTCTTACCTGTTTCCTACACTTGCGGTGTTTATACAAGGGCTTGATGGGGGAGTCTGGTTTCCTACACTTGCGGTGTTTATACAAGGGCTTGATGGGGGAGTCTGGTCTTACCTGTTTCCTACACTTGCGGTGTTTATACAAGGGCTTGATGGGGGAGTCTGGTCTTACCTGTTTCCTACACTTGCGGTGTTTATACAAGGGCTTGATGGGGGAGTCTGGTCTTACCTGTTTCCTACTCTTGCGGTGTTTATACAAGGGCTTGATGGGGGAGTCTGGTCTTACCTGTTTCCTACTCTTGCGGTGTTTATACAAGGGCTTGATGGGGGAGTCTGGTCTTACCTGTTTCCTACTCTTGCGGTGTTTATACAAGGGCTTGATGGGGGAGTCTGGTCTTACCTGTTTCCTACTCTTGCGGTGTCTATACAAGGGCTTGATGGGGGAGTCTGGTCTTGTCTGTTTCCTACTCTTGCGGTGTCTATATAAGGGCTTGATGGGGGAGTCTGGTCTTGTCTGTTTCCTACTCTTGCGGTGTCTATATAAGGGCTTGATGGGAGAGTCTGGTCTTGTCTGTTTCCTACTCTTGCGGTGTCTATATAAGGGCTTGATGGGAGAGTCTGGTCTTGTCTGTTTCCTACTCTTGCGGTGTCTATATAAGGGCTTGATGGGGGAGTCTGGTCTTGTCTGTTTCCTACTCTTGCGGTGTCTATATAAGGGCTTGATGGGGGAGTCTGGTCTTACCTGTTTCCTACACTTGCGGTGTTTATACAAGGGCTTGATGGGAGAGTCTGGTCTTGTCTGTTTCCTACTCTTGCGGTGTCTATATAAGGGCTTGATGGGGGAGTCTGGTCTTGTCTGTTTCCTACTCTTGCGGTGTCTATATAAGGGCTTGATGGGGGAGTCTGGTCTTACCTGTTTCCTACACTTGCGGTGTTTATACAAGGGCTTGATGGGAGAGTCTGGTCTTACCTGTTTCCTACTCTTGCGGTGTTTATACAAGGGCTTGATGGGGGAGTCTGGTCTTGTCTGTTTCCTACTCTTGCGGTGTCTATATAAGGGCTTGATGGGAGAGTCTGGTCTTGTCTGTTTCCTACTCTTGCGGTGTCTATATAAGGGCTTGATGGGGGAGTCTGGTCTTGTCTGTTTCCTACTCTTGCGGTGTTTATACAAGGGCTTGATGGGGGAGTCTGGTCTTACCCATTCTGAGCGTATGGCTGATTTAGTTCCAGCGGCACTTGAAAAAAAAAACGGGATACATTATCTAGTAAGCCAGTGAATGATGAATAAATAAAATAATGAATGAATTAATGAACGATGAAAGTATCAATCAGTAGCGAATGAATTAACGAAATCATGAATAATAAATGAATAATAAATATATTACAGAAAAATCAGCGATAACTTACAGAAAAATTAATGAATAAATAAACGAACAGCATACTGCATACATTACCAACGCTGCCTTGTATGTGGCCATCAAACCGATTGGCGGACAACACAGAAAAACCGAGAAGAGAGCGAAGAACAAATAATCGGGGACGATATCAATGCTGAGTGTTGTGCTCTTCCCCCCGGTGCTATCTAGCAGTTTCTGGTCACTGATTTCTAAGGAATGTGTCTTCTGAAAGAAGTAGTGTAAACCCGCCATTTACCTTTACTCTTTCGGAATATTTAGCAATAAAAATCCAATAAGAAAAAAAAAAAAAAAAATTAAAGAGAGAGGGGTTGAGGGGGTGTGGAAATTTCAGGAGAAAGAAAACAATGCTGGTGGTGGTTCTGTATTCGTAATAATCACATTTCTCAGCTTCAACAGTTATGAAAACAAAACAGCTCTGCCAGCTTGATGTGGACAATGATCTCGGTTGTGCCTCGTAGAACACCCGACCAAAAAAACAGATGGCATCAAGACAAAACAGTGTGTTACCCCTCACGTTATTATTTGGAAACTAAATTAGCGGTGGACGGTCATTGTTTCTTTGTTACTGGACACTTTGAATTTTGTGGACGATTTTCTTACAGTTCTTGTTAACAGTACCTGGCATTTGTTTTTGTGTCCTGCTCTGTTTAAACACATTTTGTTATATGTGTGTGTGTGTGTGTGTGTGTTTGTGTGTGTGTGTGTGTGTGTGTGTGTGGTGTGTGTGTGTGTGGGGGGGGAGGTCTTATTATGTACTCATGGGGGAGGGGGGCCTTGTTATATACTCACTGGGGGTCTCAGTATATACTCATGGGGGGGGGGGGGGGGGGTCCTTGTTATATACTCATGGGGGGGGGGGGTCCTTGTTATATACTTATGGGGGGGGGGGGTCCTTTGTTATATACTTATGGGGGGGGGGGAGTCCTTATTATATACTCATGGGGGGGGGGGGTCCTTGTTATATACTTATGGGGGGGGGAGTCCTTATTATATACTCATGGGGGGTGGGGTCCTTGGTTATATACTTATGGTGGGGGGATTCCTTATTATATACTTTGGGCAGGGGGGGGGGTCTTATTATTATCCTAATGGGGGGGGGGGGGCGGTCTTATTATATAAGGAGGGGGTCCTGTTATCAAGGAGGGGGGGGGGGTCCTTATTATATACTCATGGGGAGGGGGGGGGGTCTTATTAATACTCAAGGGGGGTGGGACGGCCTTATTATATACTCATGGGAGGGGGGGGGGGGGTTCAATATGAGGGGGGGGGGGGCGGGGGAGGGGGGGGGGGTCTTATTATATACTAATGGGGGGGGGGACGGGTCTTATTATATACTCAAGGAGGGGGGGGGGGGCCTTGTTATATACTCATTGGGAAAGGGGGGTCTTATATACTCTTGTGGGTGTCCTGTCAAGGGGTCTTGTTATATACTCATGGGGGTCTTATATACTCTTGGGGGGGGGGGGGTTCTTTTTATGTACTCATGGGGCGTTGTGTATACTTTTGGAGGGGCTTATTACTCATGGATGTCTTATTACTCATGGAGGTCTTATTATGTAATCAAGTGGGAAAAGTCTTATTATATACTCATGGAAAAAGGGGGGGGGGGGATCTTATATACACTTTGGGGTGGGCGGTGTCTTATTAAATACTCATGGAGGTCTTATTATGTACTCAAGGAGGTGGGGTCTTATATACTCATGGGGGGGGGGGTCTTATATACTCTTGTGGGGGGGGGGTCATATACTCTGGTGGGGGGGGGGTCTTATATACCTGTGGTGGGAGGGTCTTATATACTCTGGTGGGAGGGTCTTATAAACTTGTTGGGGGGGGGGTCTTATATACTCTTGTGGGGGGGGGTCTTATATACTCTCTTGTGGGTGGGGGGGGTTCTTATATACTTTTGTGGGGGGGGGGGGGGTCTTATAAACTCTGGTGGGGGTAGGGGTCTTATATACTCTTGTGGGTAGTGGTCTTATATACTCTTGTGGGGGGGGGGCTTTTTTACTCGTGTAAGGGGGGGGGGGGTCTTACATACTCTTGTGGGGGGGTATTATGACTCTTGTGGGGGGTCTTATATACTCTTGTGGGGGGGGGGGGTCTTACATACTCTTGTTGGGGGGGGGGTCTTATATACTCTTGTGGGGGGTCTTATAAAGTCTGGTGGGTGGGGGGTCTTATATACACATGGGAGTGGGGTGCTTATTGTAAAGTCATGGGGGGGGGGGCGGGGTGGTCCTCCTGAAAAAAAAACTGGAGACCAGGTATCTAAAGGAGTTGAAGTAATAAACACCCAGGTTTGGTAAAATTAATTAGAGACACTGCGACAGATACATACATGTACGTATCAAGGCTCATCAATAACATTCGACGGAAAATGTATCACAGAGAAGAAGAAGAAGAAGAAGAAGAAGAAGAAGAAGACACACACACACACACACACAAAGACACACATGCACGCATGCGCTCCTACGCACACACACACACGCGCGCACACAAATCCAATAGGTCAGGCTAAAATTTCATTTTATAAAATATAAAACAACTATTGCAATAAACACACGTCACCGGGGTTAAACACATTTTTGCATACTACACAGAGCCAGGTTTAACGTTTGGCTATGAATCATGGAGGGGCAGTAGTATTTTTGTATTTTCTCCAGGGTATGCAAGTGTGTTGAGAAATGAACAGGCAGACAGACTGCATGTTGCTGCAGCACTGTGTGGCAACTTGATGCATGGCTACCTAAATGTGGTTAAGGCCTCATTAAAGCAACGGTGAAGCGTGAATAGATCATTTAGTGCAGCGAAATAACATGGGATTCCGACCACATACTACACTAAAAAAAAAAAAAAACGGTAGAAAAAAACAAAAAAACACTGCCACTGGTATCATAGGAAATGGAACTTTTACCTGGCTGCTGAAGATAAGAACGGAGTGCTTCCTCAAGGAAATGTCCGCAAAGCAATTTTTAACGCATCTCCAATGAGCTCATAGCTAGGCACTCGGTATGATTTGATACCCGTAGATAAATTATGATCTAACGAGATGCTTTACTAATTTATTCTGTTTATCTCATGACCCTGTTTTGCCTTTCAGTTAAGTAAATACTCAGAAAAAAAAAGATAGCTGTTGTTTTCTTTTTCATTTCCTCTTTTACCGCTTCGAGTGTCGTGGAAGATATCAAGTCATGTTTCTTGCTCTTCTGACCGTATAGATCCTAGACACGCTGTGCTGTTGTAGAGTGTCTCTTGAGGTTATCTTTTCATCTTGTTCTTGGTCTACCTTGTGATCTTTATGTTCTTGGTCTACCTTGTGATCTTTATGTTCTTGGTCTGCCTTGTGATCTTTATGTTGTTGGTCTTCCTTGTGATCTTTATGTTCTTGGTCTACCTTTTGATCTTCGTCCATCTCCTCTTTTGGTTATGCCGTTGAATGGATGTTTTTGTAGATAATTTAGAATGGGCTCTGTGCCGACTTATTCTTCTGTGACCTCATTCCCGATTCTCATCTCGTTTGTTACTGCTGCAGCTCTTTTCATACATCTCCTTTCCCTGGTTACCAATTTTCTTTTCTGATTCGTTGTGAGTGACCAAGTCTGGCACTGGTAGCATAGAGCTGGAATGAGTATGCTGTGTATGAGATGCATCTTTGTGCTGATTGGGGTAGTTTTATGTTGTAAAGGGGAACTGTCTGTCCAAATATTTAATTTGCTTCACTGTATTGAATGTTAAGGTAGTCATCTAATTTACCATCTTCGATTAATAATGTCCCCAGAAATTTAAACAGATACCTGTATAATGCCGTTACACTCTACTGCTATATTTCTGCTTCTCTTTTTAAACTAAGAATAGCTTTTTGAACCTACATTAAATTAAATAAGCGTACATTCCACAAAGTTACAATATGTGAGTGAAAATACATTCTACCATATTACATTAGATCTATTGAACATCCAATGTATATTACATTCAGTAAGTTACACAACGGTTAGCCAGTAGGATAGTTAGTTAGTCTTTCCTTCTGAGCCTAAGGTGGCGCATAGGGCAAAGGTCATAGCTCTCCGTGTCTGGCAGTTCGTTGTCACCTGACTTACGTCATGAATATTCATTAAGCCCATAGTTGAGCCGTCCGTGATGATGGTTCTACGCAGAGTCTCTCTTGATCTTCAATGTTTTCTTTTCCATTCCGGTATCTATTCGAGGGCTTGATATGGAAGTCTTGTCTTATCCATTCTGAGTGCATTGCCAATTGATTTCTTTTGGATATCTGGGTGTGGTAAACTCAAAAGCCCTATGTCGTCAGCAAAGACAAGGTCTTCTTAAATTTTGTCAACCCATTTAATGCCCAAGTTTGTGCTGTTTGTGTTATAGGAAGTAGGCATACATTTTTTTTTTAATTTAAAAGGCGTCTAGTGCCATCATTGGTATGCGTCACGAAGATCAATGTTTTATAACCTGTAGCCTGTGAACCAACGTCCGTCTGCGTAAATTTCCTATTAGTCACTGAAACCCCCACCCCCACCCCCACCTCAGAACTCTAGGTGTTACTGCAGCGCTTAGTCTCAGAAACAACACTCTAGCCCGATTAATCTGAATCGCCCAGCAGCAGGAGATAAAGGTTTAAGCTAAAATCTCCAGTGATGTCAATTCTTGACTAATTAATAATTTATAACAAACACACACCTTACTTGTTGATACACTCACCGTATTGCCGGTGGGGTTTACTGGAAGGGACCAGTTAGGAGTCGTGATTTCATATTTGTCCCTAGCCCCTGTTTCAGGCACGTTTACGTACGTGGTCTGATGGCTGTAAGTGGTTTGGGGGTTGTCACTGAAGGATCAAAACAGATAAGGCAATCATTTTAACTCACAAAGCGAACACTGAAAAGGGGAGAAAATCAGTCAAATTGCCTGTCAGTTAGCCTGGAAAAAAAAAGAGAAACTGGAGTACGAAGTACGTCATGGTAACTGGAAAGTTGGTAGGAAGGAGAAAGAGAGACAGTCTAAGACTAAGTGAAAATATTATTAACAGTCTGGAATGCTGGCCTCATTTCTACATCTGTTCTGAATAATGAATACCAGCGGAATATCACTGCATTAGTTAAACACTGAGCCCTATAAACTTGTCTCGTCAACTTAATTATCACAACAGGATCTAATTGAGTTTAAAACAATGTTTCCCAAACTGTTTGGCTCACCGCCAGGTTGTCAGTGAAAACATCGTTCATCACCATCTCTCCTTGGAATTCCACCATCATTTGTCATGCCCCCCCCCCCCCCCAAAAAAAAGCATATGCGATCATTCGCCATCCTATACAATCAACGGATTCACGGATTGGGATGTGGTGTTTAAGTACCCCATCCAACCCTTGCTCCCCCCCCCCCCCCGCGGTCGACCACCCCATGCATGTCGTGAAACCATCAAGGTCTTTGATTTAACTTGTATCAACCTTTATTTCAGTCTTGCCAGTTGTCATCAAGCTGTCGAGTCTATTTCTTGCACTGATATATACCTTCTGTAATCGAGCAAACAGGCCAGACTTTTTTTTTCAGAAATGACCTTGCTTCCCAGGTTGACCTAGCCTTGAATGGGCAACAGGTGCAGTCCCGGGAAAGTAAAGTCGGCCGGCATGATGCTAACCACATCACCCATCCAGTGCCGATTGGTCTTTAAAAAAAATAGCTCTAGCCCTATTTGCTCAATGCGCCTAGGCGTGGAAAAGGGTCTGTTACTTTATTTTAAAACAAAATGACATAGTATGTTTTCTATCGTATTTTATTTCCACGCTTTACAACATGCACTTGTCTGTAACTGTTACGGTCTTCTCTCCAGTTCATCTGCATAGGTTGTTTTAAGAGTGTCTTTGACGTTTTAATACATCTTGAGATCGATGCGACTGCATCAGGTTTCATATAGTCTTGGTAAGCACATCTGCTTTTCTATTTCTAGGGGTCCATAGTAAGCTAGATTTCACTGCTGGTCTAGCTCTGTTATTATTAACAGAATTCATATATATTTTTTACAATTTAAATTTCGTAAACGAAATACAAGCTGTATAAAAGTTGAAAATGTGTAGGTATAACACACCTCCTTAAGGTACTCCTTTTTTAAATCTCTATCTATGGCGAGACTAGGTTTTTGTGTCTGACTGTTGCTTTTTGTTCCCAGTATAGGTTATGAATGATACTAACAGCCTTTACATAATCCTATATTTTGGAGGCATGCATACAATAATAATAAGAAGAAGAACTCTACAACGGGAGCATACAAAGCAGGAATCTACCGATCTTCAGTAGGTGTCTCCATTCATTAATTGCTTTTGGATGTTTATTCCATAGACATTCTCCGGGGCAGGCCGACCTGTGTCATGATTCCCTGGCTTCGGATTTCGCTGCGAAATTTTGCACTAGGTACTGAGATTATAGGGATATATATATATCTTGTCGCGGAGGCAACTTACGAATCTACCTGCATGGATAGAGTGACAAATGGACAGTTGGTTCATCGGACAGACGTTTGTTGGACAGACTTTGGCAGTTGGCAGTAGCACGGGCAGACGTTTTATCGGACAACTTTGGCTTCTGGGATTAAAAAAAAAAAATTTCCATTAGGGGTTGGGACCAGTCTACCGAGGCCTATTTCCCCACGTCATTACGCTGATGTTTCCTCGAAAGCGCAGCTGCTTCGGCACATTGTTTGTGAAGGCTGAGAGTAGATTTTTACGCCTACTTCGACTGTGAAAGAGTTTTACAATAATATGGCCATGTTGCAACCTGTAAACGGCCTTCTTGCAATTTACAAAACATGTATCATCACTTTTATGAACTTTGTATATATTTTTCAGTCAGTATCGGTGGCACTATTTTTTTTCCGAACGAAATCCTAATTGTTCATCAGACACTTCTTTAATTGATTTTTGTTTGTTTTTGTTTAAATTCTTTCTTGTTTGATATTGAGAAGTATTTTAGTGTCCATTCCTGTAATTTGTATATTTGTTTGTCTATTGCGAAGGTGGCCATTCTTTGGACTCCCGCTTAGTCGGTGCATTACTGTTCTTCCCTGTGTACTGTCTGTTGGTAACGGGATTAAATTTGATTAGTATTATTTTTTTTTATTAAATGTAGTTGTTCCAGTATCCCCCTGCTCCCCCCCCCCCTCCTTTTTTTTCTCCTGCAAATATGTTATTAACATTATTATCAAACTTCAGAAAATGTCTCTTTTTTCTCCTACACCTGCTTCTCCCTCCACCCATCCCCCACCCAAACCCACCCGTTTGGCTACGAATGTGTGTAATGTGTGTGTGTGTGTGTGTGCGTGTGTGTGTGTGATTAGCAATGTTAAAAGCCAAATTATTTAATAACCTTTTGATCTGCATTTGCAAATGATGTCCATTGCCACGGGCGTCTAGCTGTAAACTGTCACTGAACATTGGGAAGAATGGCCAGTTCGCAAATCACGAATACCAATACCGTTTAGGCACTTCTGAAACATATGTCAAGATCAATACAGAGACAATAAAAATAATAAAAATAAAAGAGGCAAACCTTTCTGTCTGGGTTGTGGGGTCTTTTTTCTAGATTAAAAAAAAAGGGGGGGGGGGGGGGCAAGAGACCTCCCACATCCCCACCCTAAAAAGCATGTCTTAAAAATCAAATAATACTGTTTTTTTTTTTTCTGAAATCAAAAGTGTTGGACCTTGAGGCGATCACAGATAAAGAAGAAGAAGAAGAAGAAGAAGAAGAAGAAGAAGAAGAAGAAGAAGAAGAAGAAGAAGAAGAAGAAGAAGAAGAAGAAGAAGAAGAAGAAGAAGAAGAAGAAGAAGAAGAAGAAGAAGAAGAAGAAGAAGAAGAAAAAAAGAAGAAGAAGAAGAAGAAGAAGAAGAAGAAGAAGAAGAAGAAGAAGAAGAAGAAGAAGAAGAAGAAGAAAAAAGAAGAAGAAGAAGAAGAAGAAGAAGAAGAAGAAGAAGAAGAAGAAGAAGAAGAAGAAGAAGAAGAAGAAGAAGAAGAAGAAGAAGAAGAAGAAGAAGAAAAGAAGAAGATCGTGATGATGATGATGATGATAATTAATAGGGTGAAGAAAAGAGGCTAAGGGTAATCCAATACACCCGTTTTGAAACCCCGCTACAAGAGGTGGAATCACATATGTATTTTAGCAGTAATGTAAACAAAGATGAGGGAACAATTCATGATACGAAACATTCGAATACAAGCAGCACAAAATGTCACTGCACTTGGGAATCTGTTTAAGCCAAACTGAAATAAAACTAAGGCCAGTTACAATTTTTTGCTGAAATTAGGGCTGATCTGTGGAAATAAAGCATGTAAAAGTAACTTAAGTAACATAATAGTTACTAATAATCTATTACCATTATTAAACTGGTTATTGTGCACACACATACACACACACACACACACATATATATAAATATATATATATATATATATATATATACACACACACACACACACACACACACCACACATATATATATATATATATATATATATATATATATATATATATATACACTTATAAATTTAAAAAACGCATTGATTTTCAATGTTGCTATCCTGTTTGAAAATAAAAAAAACTCAAAGTTATCCAATGGCGCTTTGTATAGTTAAATGGAAAGCCTATAGGCCTAAAAATTATCAACGAAGCAGATGCAACAGAACTGTAAACTTATTGGTTGAACCATAAGGTATTTTTTGTATAAAATTTAAGCATTCTCACTCTTTGAATTACAAAGATTTTGAATGTCAAAATTATGTTACTGGAAATCTACGTGTTTTTAATATATATATATATATATATATATATATATATATATATATATATATATATATATATATATATATATATATATATATATATACATATCACAAAGGACCATTTTGAACGCCTGCACGCATATTGGGCATATAGGGCTAGAACTATACATTAAAGAATATTGGCACTCGATCGATGATGGGGTCAGTATCACGCCGGTCGCCTTTACTTCCCGTGACTATACCTGGTAGCCACTTTAGGCTGGGTCGACCTGGCAGCCAATGTCATTTTTGAATAACAGTCCGGCTCTGTCAGGACCGGAACCCATGATCTTTGTGTGTGTGTGTGTGTGTGTGTGTATATGTTTGTTTGTTTGTTTTAGTATCCAGAAGCCATGTGTTGTGAACCCTTAGGCTCGGTATTATGGATATCGCAACCTTTCGGCCCTGATTCCATTTTAAATACCGTAAATCTAGGAGAAATGTGGCTTTCCTGCCTACCCCCGAGATTGAACGCGGACCACAAGGAGTTTGTCACCCGGTCACCGAGCAATCCGGTTTAGTTAACTACGCTAGAGAGCCGGGCATATATATATATATATATGTGTTTACCTAACAACCAAAATTTCTAAAATGGAGATCACAAAAAAAAAAAAAAAAAGAATTCCGAGTCCCAGCAAAGGCAAAAAAAAATTTTTTTACAATAATTTTTATTTGACTGCTTGGGCGAGCATCTTGCTAGGTTTCTGTTTGGTCGAGCATCTTGCTAGGCTTCTGTTTAGAGTAACATCTTGCTAGGCTTCTGTTTAGAGTAACATCTTGCTAGGCTTCTGTTTGGTCGAGCATCTTGCTAGAATTCTGTTTGGTCGAGCATCTTGCTAGGCTTCTGTTTGGTCGAGCATCTTGCTAGGCTTCTGTTTGGTGGAACATCTTGCTAGGCTTTTGTTTGGTCGAGCATCCTGCTAGGCTTCTGTTTGGGGGAACATCTTGCTAGGCTTCTGTTTGGGGGAGCATCTTGCTAGGCTTCTGTTTGGTGGAGCATCTTGCTAGGCTTCTGTTAGGTCGAGCATCTTGCTAGGCTTCTGTTTGGTCGAGCATCTTGCTAGGCTTCTGTTTGGTGAAACATCTTGCTAGGCTTCTGTTTGGTGGAACATCTTGCTAGGCTTCTGTTTGGGGGAACCTCTTGCTAGGCTTTTATTTGGGCGAGCATCTTGCTAGGCTTCTTTTTGTTGGAACATCTTGCTAGGCTTCTGTTTGGTGGAGCATCTTGCTAGGCTTCTGTTTGGTGGAGTTTCTTGCTAGGCTTCTGTTTGGTGAAGCATCTGGCTAGGCTTCTGCAAGAACGATTCGGTTGCATGGCCGTGCTTTACGGGACTAGTTATCAATGAGTTAAATACCATTACAAAACTACGAGCGTGGTTAAACTTCTTCATGCGTCAGGAAATTGTTAGTAACTCGGAACAAAGAAAAACTTAATATAACACAACATAACCAGTGATGGACATTTACAAATATCAGTATCAATGGAGTACCTAGGATACGGCAGAAAGTACAAATGCCGTGGGCGACAGTGGGAGCTTAAAAACCCGTCTTATCTGAAGGGACGTGCTCAGTGAGTTTCATTTTGCTGAAGACTGTTAGAAAAGTGACACCCTACAAAAATATAAGCACTCACACGTGAGGAGCACCGGATATATTTAAAACAAAAATTATATTCTTTGAATTTTACTTGTAAAGAAATTAAACAGACTTCCTAATTTATACACCACAAAGTTTTAAAGAGTGGCCCCAGAAAAAAAGAGGCAGGTGGAGACCGAGAGAATAGATGCAGGACAGTTTGACTTGATGGGTTGGTGGTTATCTGTGTCAGAGTTGACTGAAAGTACACGAGACAGAAGGTTGTGGATAGAAATGACTACCAACGCCACACGGCATGGACTTTGGGAAGAAGAAGATTATAAGTACAAATTAGGAAGTATTTTGGACATCTTTTAGTACATGTCAAGTTTGATCAAATTCACACAGAAAAAACAACAGTGACTCTCAAAATGCCTCCGACAACAGTTTACCAAAGACAACTTTTTTCTCTGTTGTGTGTAATGAAATCACTTTAATTATCCTGTAACAAACACAAACACCCACCCTAATGTCACGGGGAAAAACGTAAACCTATTGTTTTAAAACTGTTTCTGTCATTTCTTCCCAAGCTTCTGAGAACCCTTACTTCTACCTACTCTTTGAAATATCCCTGTATTTCTGCCCCAGAGAGTGAAAATACTTGCTCCAATCCTTTAAAATACTGCTATGCTTCTATTTCCTCATGTTGGTTAAATCTTGTTTCTATTTAGGAAATTGTCGGAAGTTTACAAAAACACAACTGCTTTCATCACGAACAAAATAATAGTTTTGGTTAGAGATTTTCTCGGTGAAGAAAACATCAAGATCAATAGAAGTACTGAAGAAGACACAAACTGTGACTAAAAAATTAACGTCACGAAAAATTAAGTACTATTTTTTTTTTCTTTTCCAGCCGTTGAACTTTCTAGTCACCGTTTGTATTGTATTTCTTTGTTATATCAGTTTGCCTGTAATTTCTCACATTACAGAGGTCCCCGGTATTTAGCATCCTTGAGATTTTTTTTCCCTCCAGGTATGCCAGTGTGTTGGTAAATGAGCAGGCAGGCAGATATATTGATGGGCTCCGCACCACTTGGCGGTGAGATGATGTATGACAAGACAGATATTGTGGGTGCCCTTTGGGAGCAAGTGAACAGTGCGGAGGCGCAGATAGATTATCACGGTCTGAGAAGACTGGCGTTGCGAGGAGTGGCCGACGCTCAGTATTCAAGGTAGAGGCGAGACGGATACACGATCAGACATTTACTAGTTCTATCGGAATTGGAACTTCTCCCTTGCTGCTGAAGATCGGGACAGAGCGCTAATGGGAGTGTCTCGGGTGCTTTGATATCAATTCCTAATTCAACAGTCAACATTCCATCTCATATTTATGTTATCACTAAAAGTAAAAAGCTCACAACAACTACTGGGGAGGATTTTAAAAAAAACATCACAAGAAGACACGTTTTTATACGAAACATTCATATATTCCAAAAACACAAGAATATTTTATGTCCCGTTGAAAACCCACAGAGGCAGATTACACATCTGAATATTGGGATTCTTTGAGAAGCACTTTTAAAATAGAGAGCCGCATTGGTGCAGCGGTTAGACGCTTGCCTACGGATCTGACAGTCGAGGTTCAGGTTCTGCAGTAGACATCTGACGGAGCCAGATTTGTTTCATTTTTTCCTAAATGACCTTGGCTCTCAGGTCGACCTAGTGTTCAGTTGGTACCAGATCAAGTCCTGGAAAGTAAAGGCGGGCGGCGTAGTGCTGACCAAAAAAACCACCAAGTGCCGACTGGTCTATATATATATATATATATATATATATATATATATATATATATGTGTGTGTGTGTGTGTGTGTGTGTGTGTGTGTGTATGTTTAAATC
Source organism: Candidula unifasciata (assembly GCA_905116865.2). NCBI lineage: Eukaryota > Metazoa > Mollusca > Gastropoda > Stylommatophora > Geomitridae > Candidula > Candidula unifasciata. The sequence goes on from CAJHNH020000558.1 coordinate 727,829, forward strand.
CGTTATAATATAGAGGGAAAAAACAGGATACGATTGATACAATGACTACTGCTGCTACAACTTCTGAGAAGAACTTGATTTAGAGTAATTATTGTATGGATTCTATGGTCAGACGTACCACCGATCGCTGTTCAGTCAACTGTTCCTCCCCTAGACGCTCACAGGGAAACAGTGGATGATGATTTTGATGATGATTATGATAATGATGAATGGAAGAATGAATTCTTTCTTTGTATTCTTCTTCTTCTTAGAATCCATGCCGTGTTGCGTTGGGAGTCATATCTATCCACAACCTTGTGTCTTGTGTACTTATAATCAACTCTGAAAAATATAGCTTTAAGGAAATCTCTTTCTCGTGTCAATTGACAAAGAAAGATTGCATACATTTTCTTCATTTTGTAAAATGCTGCCTCTGCTTGAGCTATTCGACATTCAACTTTTTTAATACATCTTCTATCTCATGTTATCAGGGTACCCAAGTACTTAAAAATATCAACTTGCTTGAGGTTTGTCCTACTTACTTTGATGCTGCATCAAAGCTACTTTCCGTTACAATAATTTCCATTTTTTCTTGTAGTTGTGTTTCACTTTCAGCGATTAAAACTATATCGTCAGCATATCACAATTTGTTAACATATGCCCACCAACCGCTATTCCTGTCATACCGTATATAGATCTAATTATTATTTCACTGAACATTAGATCAATTGTAGGAACCACACCAGGCCTGCAATACATAAAGAAGCAACAAATAGAGTGGTTTGGCCACTTGATGCGAATGCAAACCGACCAACTGCTTCTACGAGCATACAACGAACAGCACTACTGCCCTAGAGCAAGAGGCAGACCGAGAGTACGATGGATAGACAATATATCAGAGATCCTGAGGCAACACGGACTAACAACAACACATGCAACACACCTGGCCCAGGATAGAAAACTGCGACTCCTCACTACGCTGTGAGGCGATTGTGGACAAGACAAGACAAGACAAGACAAGACAAGACAAGACAAGACAAGACAAATTAAATGAATCAGGTGATTGTACACATCCCTGTTTAACGCCTTGTTTAATGTTTTGAAAAGTTCTAACTTTAATGTCAGTCCTTATGGCTGCTTCTTGTTGCCAGTATATGTTTTTTTTTATTATTCTCAGATCTTTACTATCAATGTTCAAAGTTTCCAAAATTCAATAATTTCTTCATGTTTCACTTTATCAAATGCTTTAGTGCAATCAGTAAAGCACAAATACAGATCTCTATTCATATCGATCATTCTTTCTTAAAGTGTTCTCAGGATAAATATGGAGTTGTTTGTGATTACCTTCAACAAAACCACACTTCTCTTCTCAACTTTCTTGTTTAATTGTGCACCTTATTCTTTTCATGATAATTATCATTAATATTTTAACAACACTCTTCTGAACTGCCTAACAACACTCTGTGGTATTAGATACACAGGAGGAACGTTCAGGAAAAAAAACAGCATGGTGGAATGATAACGTAAAACAAGCAGTGAAATGTAAAAAGGAGCAATACAAGAAATGGCTAAGATCCCGCTCAGATGACGATTATATCAAGTACAGAATTGCCAGGCGACAATCTGCAAGAGAAATTAAACAATCCAAGGAAACGTCCTGGATCATGTATGGGGAAAATCTTACCAAAATCTGTGCTAAATCTAGTAGACAGTTTTACAAAACCATTGCAAAAATGAGAACTAGAGATGAACCATTCCAGCCATCTGAATATGTCAATGATAGCCAAGGCAAACCCATACATGAGGAGGGCAAGATCAGAGAAAGGTGGAAAGAATATTTTCAAACTCTTCTGAATGTAACAGGAAATGAGGAAACAGTACCATTCACACCCAGATGTACAAACGAGGAACAGCCTACAATAATCGAACAAGCAGTCAGAGAAGCAATCAGATGCAGTCCCAAAAATAAGGCATCAGGTGTTGATGGAATATCAGCCGAGGCAATACAGGCTTGTGGAGAAATTGGAGTCACCTGGCTACTCCACATATTTAGGAAAGCCTGGAATGAAAGAACTGTACCAATAGACTGGCAAAGAGCCCTTATAGTCCCAATTTGGAAAAGAAAAGGCAATAAGCAAGATTGTAACAATTAAAGAGGCATCTCACTTCTAAGCCACGTAGGAAAAATGTTTGCCAAAATTCTGGAACAACGAATTAGATCCGTTGTAGAACCGATCCTGAGCCCATCACAGGTCGGATTTAGGAAAGGAAGAGGGTGTACTGACGCTATTTTTGCTTTAAGACAAGTTAGCGAAAAGACAATAGAACACAGACATCAAATGAACATCGCTTTCATAGATCAAGAAAAAGCTTTCGATAGAGTAAACAGAAATTTATTATGGAAAGTTCTTGAAAACTACGGTACAAATGGAACAATTTTAGATTGTGTTAGGGCTATTAATAGACAAAGTGAAAGCGCCATTAGAACAAGAGCTGGCATCACAGACTGGTTCCCAGTAACATCAGGAGTAAGACAAGGTTGTGTATTATCACCTTTACTTTTCATAATATTTATGGACAATATTAATAAAATAGACATAACACCAACAGATGTCGATAAACAGGAGGACTTCAATGAGCTGCTCTTTGCCGACGATCAATGCATTTTTCACAGTAATAGTAAACAGCTGCAAGACCACATAAACCTACTACACGACAGTTGCCTCAAGCATCATATGCTGTTTTGTCTTCCCCAGGAAGAGGTTTCCAATGTCTTTCCCGTTACTTGCTGAGATAACTACTACTTCTTTGAAAACGACATTCATTGATACATTTCCAATTGCTACAAGTCTCAAAACAATCGGCATCTCTATTAGCAGTAACAACAACACACAAACACCATCTTTCCCACAACGCACTCATATATTAAACCTCTCTTTTACACACACTCACACACACACGCACACACCACACGAATGCACGGGCGCCACACACGCACACACACAAACACACTTGCACACCACACGACACTGAGAACAGAAGAGAAAGAATTTAATCAAATCAACGAGCACGCTCACCTCACAATGATTCCTCGATACCTAAATCCAGTATGTCATCTGGTGAATAGAACTCTTCCCTGATTTGATTCTACTCAGCCGTTCTCAATGCGGAAGTGAATCGTTTTTTCTTAAAGCCGGGGGATCCGTGCTTCAATTTTGAGTGGCTTATCTGTTGCATCCAGTCGTTCTTAATGTTTGACTAGCCATATTTTGTCTGCAGACCACTCTCTGGGCACTGTGTTGGGGATCTGGTGGAAATCATTATCATCGTCATTAGCATAAATCGCATTAGCATAATCATCATCATCATAATCATCATCATCATCATCATCACCATTATCATCATCAAGTGCCCTGCCGCCGTCAGACAATAATATACCGCAGAAATATCAGAGACACAGACAAGTATAGACCCCAGAAATATCAGAGACACTGACAAGTCTAGACCGCAGAAATATCAGAGACATTGACAAGTATAGACCGCAGAAATATCAGAGACACAGACAAGTATAGACCGCAGAAAAATCAGAGACAATTACAAGTATAGACCACATAAATATCAGCGACACTGACAAGTATAGACCCCAGAAATATCAGAGACACAGACAAGTATAGACCGCAGAAATATCAGAAACACTGACAAATACTTTTCACGAAACGAACAGAATAATCCGTTGCAGAGATCTCTTTCTGTCCTGACTCCGCAAGACATACCATGAGTGGAGAAAAGAAGAAGTAGAAGAAGAAGGCACCACCTGCAAAAGCTTGAAAAACACTGATCTATAGCAACCCTACCTGTCTAAGCCGTTTACGGTGACTCATCCATCCCGCCTGTAACGCTGTAGATCATGTGCGTGACAGTCACTGACAGGATCTGCTCGGACAACTGTCACCGATCTTGTCAGTCACTCTGACATCTGTTGGGTCTCTGTGACCCGGTGGATTAGTTAACCCCCCCCCCCCCCCAACCCAGCTTTCCACCCCCATGTCAACCATTCGACCACTTCTCAAAGAGGGCAAGGTTTGGAGATAGTTGGGGAGCCGCCGTGGTATAGCTGTTAGGCGTTCGCCTGTGGATCGGAAGGTAGTGGGTTCAGATCTTAACACTTTTTTTGAAATTACCTTGTTGGTTCAGGCCCTGACTTTAAAAAAATGACATCTGCTCTCAGGTCGAGCTAGCCTTAAATGCATAGCGGGTACAGTCCTGGGATGTAAAGGCGGCCGTCGTGATGCTGACCACATTACCCACCGAGTTCCCATTGGTTCTTTAACAGTGGTTCTCAGAGATGTGATTTTACAAATAAGTTCCGAAAATTGCGAGGGCTCAAAGACACCTTATCACCAACATCAGAAAGAAGACAGTCAACATTTTGTGGCTATGTTAAGACAGGAAGGAAACTGGAAAATGTTGCGACCACTGGAAAGATCTGTGGGGGGAAATGTTGCGACCACTGGAAAGATCTGTGCGGAAAATGTTGCGACCACTGGAAAGATCTGTGGGGAAAAAGGTTTGAGGAAGACAGCGCAAGAGGATTCTTGACAGCCTTGAGTCTTGGCATGGAGGGGCGTCAACGCACTGATACATTGCAGATTGTGGAGAGGCATAATCGCACCACGCCAGTCGGCTAGGCACTTAATGATGATGATGTGACTAGACGGTTGAACGGGGTTTGCGGGGTTTGCACCTGTGTGATTCTCATTCTTGAGATGTTAGAGCTGCAGACTGGAATCACGGAAGAACATCGCTCAAGCCAACACTGACAGGTAATCCACCATCCTCGGCCGGCTTGCAGAGGTCAACTCAGAACGGCCCTGACTTTTCCCGTGAAAAGTGGTCAGTAACAGGGCTGCCGAAGTTGCGTTACATTTGGTACTGTTTGACCATTAGGTACCGAGCAAAACTGGGCTTTTGGTACCAGAGAATTTTAAAAAATCACTCTCCTTTAAAGACTTCGACAATAAATGCATAGATAAGATCACATTTATTGCTCCATGACATCAAATTCAGCAGCTAGAAGCTGCCACAACTCTGTCATACATTGAGCTTAAATAAACGGTACAGCGATGTACATGAATACATAATTCTCTCTCTCTCTCTTCACACACACACACACACACACAGATATATATATATATATATATATATATATATATATATATATATATATATATATATATATATATATATATATATATATATATATACTTTTTGATGTGCTTTGCTACCTTAAAAAATAATAACTGGTACTTCTGCTTATCTCTACTAATCCTGAAATGCCTCGCAGCCTCAGGGAAGGAAGAAATTGCTGCAACCGGCCTTTTTCAAAGGGCGCTCACAATTTCTAACATGTCATACATCAGTTCACCACCAAATGTTGCAGAACCGTCCAGTCTTTCTGCCTGCTCATTTTTCAACACACCGACCTGACCTGGAGAAAATATCCAAAGGATGCTAACTACCCAGGAACTCTGAAGTTATGCTTGCCACTCTGCATGAAGCATGCCTGTTTTCACCTTTCTCAACATGCTCTGTGAGTCAGTAACAATCACGGCATGTGTGTATAGATGATTCTAAAGCCAGCGGAAGGCAACAATTAGAGAGCTGACAATAAAACATCCTATATTTATCCTGGCCAACCCCTCCCTCTTTAGACTCTCAGTGTACGCTGTTTGTGGGCGTCTACTCCGTCAATTTCCTAGTTTTAGTTAACAGGTTTTTTGCTCCCCGTCCGTGCGTTGCTGATAAATACGCCAGTACCTGTCCTTAACATCCTTTTGAAGGAAGTTTTTCGTCAGGAACACAGATGAGTATCATTTATTGTGTACATTAGTCCCATGTAGTCACTTCATAGTTAGAACATATTTGTGTATGTGTACTGTATTGTTCTTTGTGTGCCGATGAAGGCTAATCGCCGCAACGTCTTTTGTTCGTTTATTGTGATTGATTTTGTAAAGCTAACATAAACTGTTTGTTGTTTCTTACCAACTTGTTTTCTTCCCTATAATTTTCTTCTCCTTTTAAAAACTATATTTATCCTATACTTTTGTCTATATGGTGGATCTCCTGTTTAAAATTTTTAAAATAATTTTCAAGAGTAAAAGACAATACTACCCAGAGCACACAGAAGGCTAAATCTTATGACCTGTAGACCACAATGAATATGTTGGACCCTCCTGTTTTAAGCAGGCTCTAAACTCTAGGTTCGATTAGAATTGAGGAAAAAGACTTTGTGATACCTGTATTTCCTTGGAATCCAAACATTTTCTAAGCGCTGGAGCACTTGCATGAGTGCAGTAGTTATTATATGACAAAATTATACATTTGTTCTTCACTTTTTTCAGCACATATTCTCTCTCTCCCCCCCCCCTTTTTTTTTTCTCCATCCCCTTTAAGGTTTTCATTTGAAGCCTCTATAAGAAATACTTAACATGCCTACATTTTCGTAACATGTGATATCATCATCATCATTACCATCATCATCATCATCAGCAGATTAGCCAGTCTTCAGACTGGTGTAGAAGTCATCTGATAATGCCACCCTCTATTTGTCTGTCTATCTGTCTGTCTGTTTTGCCCTGCTTACTTGTCGGTCTCTAACAAGTCACTAGATATTTCTTACCTACCTAAAAAATCTGTCTTTTCTATTTTAAAAGTTCAGTAATGTAAGTATAATTAGAGCAGTTTGTAGTGTCTGTAATTGAGAATGAGAAATTTTGAAATTTTTTGGAAACATTATTATATGAACGAATGAATAACTGTACGAAGGTGTGGATTGGAACGGGAGAATAGTACGTAGATAGGCCTACATATCTTAACCATTTGAAAATAAAGTTTGTTTGTTCACCTTCGTTCGTTTATCTGTTTGTCTGTGGCTAAAAGACATCACAGCTGTGCTGTAAACAGTAACTACGCAAATACAACTCACCAATTTAAAAAATAATGTCCCCCCCCCCCCCCCCCCCCCCCCCCCCCAAAAAAAAAAGACACAGAAAAGTGAGAACTTTGCATCAGTAATGAAAACTTCTTGTTTCTCCTGTTCTTCTGCAATCACCCTCAAAAAGGAAAGAGGAAAAAAAAGGGGGGGGGGGGGGGAAGGGGTTGTACATTTTGTTGTGGATTACAGCCAGGCTGTGATATCTGTGCCTTAAGGTCCAGCACATCCAATTTCAATAAACTCTTCAACAGTTTTCTTTGACAATATGCATGCTGAGGAACAGAGGGGAAAACCCCACACAGATAAACTGCGGTATTTCAACGAGATGGCCAAACCACTTGATCTGCTGCTGTTCCTTGATAAATTTAGTACAATGTGTCGTTCCCGTAATTTGTCTGACAGTATCATCATTCAAGTGCTAGAGGTTCTGGGTTCAATCCCTGGTAAAGGCTGGGATTTTTTCATGTGGACCTGGATTTCTAATAATTTTCCCTGGTCTTTGGGTAGTCAGATAGGGCACCCGTGTGTATTGTTGAGCATGTAAAAAAAAACAACCTTAGCTGTTGGAAATCGAAAATGGTAGCCTAATGGTGCTGCCTGGGCAAAATTTGAAGTTAAAAATCAACCAAAAGTATTTCAGGATCCTCGCCAGTGCTACAGAGTCTGTGCACTGTGCTAAGCTTCTTCAGACTCAAGACTTAAGTTAGAAGAAGAACAGAGCACTTATAGGTTATTACACGTGTGCCATGATGTTAATTTGATGCTCAAACCGAGATGGAGTGAATAATAATATATCAGGCAAACTGTACTAGATTCCATGTACTTGTACTAGATTCATTGAGAAACAGCAGATCAAGTGGTTGGGCCATCTCATTAGAATGCAGCAAGATCAAATACCATCACAAGCACTACACCTCAGAAGATCAGCTACAAGAGCAAGAGGACGGCTGTGGAAAATATGGATCGACAACATTAAAGACACTATGCCTTCATGCCATGACGATAGCCTGTGGCAGCAAGCGTGCACTAGATCGCAAATTTTCCTCTCCACGAAGCTTTACGACAGAAGTAAAGGAGGCCATCACGATGCTAACCACATCATCCACCACTTGCTAATTTGTCTATAAAATATAGGTCTAGCCCTATATGCCCAATACGTCCAGAGTCGTGGAAACAGGTACTGTCACTTTACTGTAATAATAAAATACATAAATACAAAAGCAATGAGTTGAGTTGATTCAAGAACAAACATCACAGCAATCAGGGCATTCCCATAAGCGCTCCGTCCCCATCTTCAGCAGGCAGTGAAAAGTTCCAATACTAATGGTGCCAGTAGCATTCTGATTAAATGTCTGTCTTGCCTTTAATCTGAGCGGCAAGCATCTGTCAGAACCCCTCGTCACTCCTCGCTGTGGTGAATCATCTACTCCCCCAAACTGCACGTGCTCTCCCACGAGGCACTAACCACATCTGCCCTATTTATATGAATGAAAAAGCAATAGATGTAATAAATGAGAAACTTCAATTTACATTTCTGAAAAACGTCGAGTGAATACAAGGATGGTACTGAGAAGGGAGGAGGAAGAAGAGGAGATGTTTTTGTGTTTAAAAAAGGTTTTCTTCCAATCAAACCAGGAATCTGCAATTCTCGTGTTTTTTCTTTTCTCTTTCTTTCTTTTTGTCTCCTTTCTCTTCTTGGACCTGGCTGAGGCTTACCACTTCTAAAATGTGAGTTGCATTCCAAATAATATCATATACCACGCAAAAAGTTGGGTATAAACAGGACGTTCACCAAGATGAACTTTTTAGAAAGCAGATTTCTGACATCTTCATTACACTTTTTTTTAAATTTGACCATGGCATGTAATTCTTCTTCTACAAAACTGCATCTCTGCAGTCTTATTTTAATTTCTGCACCTTTCCACTAACAACAACAAAAAAAGCTGCCAAAACTGCCTTTATTTCACACATTTTTGCCTTGTAGGTAGGGCAGTCTTTAAGCTTGAGGGCCTCATGGCTGGTGCTGCTGCCACAGACTGTGCAGGTGAGGATTTCATTTTTCATTAGGAAAACCAAAACAATCCCCAACCTTATAGAGGATTCAAACCTGGGTCTTCTGCTTGAGAGCCCAACGCTCTAACTGTTCGGCCAGCCACTCCCTAATAAACGGCATGATGGTCTACATGAATATAGGTCTAGCCCTATATTCTCAATTGGCCCTAAGGCATGGACAGGAGATTTTTCCTCCACCCCTCAATAAAGGCTACTCCACAATAATGCCAACATCAGGCTTTTAGACAGTCCAAAAGAGGAGAAGGACGTAGAGCAAGAGGTAGACTAAGAACAATATGGAAAGATAACATCAGAGAAACTCTACAGCATCACAATGTGTCTATGGTTGAAGCAGCCAGAAGAGCATAAAGCAGGACCTTATATCTCCCTCGACACCCGAATTGGTAAAAAAGAAGAAAGAAGAAGATGAAGACAGTTCTATCCCCCCCTCCCACCCTCCATGCGTATCAAAATGAAAGAAGTGCACAAAGTTTGGTTCAGAAGCTTCTACAATTTTATTAAAGTCAGCAGCATTTAAATCAATTACAAAGTTCATAATGACTTTCTCTCTAAAACAATTATATCACATTAGCCGCATATGATAGAAATCAGCAAACTTAACTGTAAATGTTTCAATGCCTTATTCTATCAACAGTATCAATGATTTCCTTTTCCCTGCTTCTCTCTCTCTCTCTCCAAAGTACACATACACATGTGTGTATGTGTATAAATATATATATTTATATATACATAAATATATGTGTGTGTGCATGCGTGTGTGTGTTCGCGTGTAGGTAAAATAAACATAAAACTCTCAATGGACTCAAAAATAAGTAAGGCAGCAACAATGAGGAGCAGATGAACCCCCCTAAAAAAAAAGATGTTGGGAGAACAGGAAAAAAAAAGTTAGTTGCGTATCCTTTAAGGACATTGCAGTACCAACCCCTGCATTTTTTGGGCCGTTGTAGTGATTCTAGGCAAATTTTATGTTAAGTAGTTTGCCACTGCTTTCTGACCAGTCAGCTCTCGGTACCACTGTCAAAACAAGCGCATGACAAACCATCAGCAGAACAGAAAGCTCGTGATTAAAACAAAAACTCTTTTCTATCAGGCTTGTGTTATCAGCACTCTTCTTTATGGTAGTGAAATTAAGTCAGCTTATTGGCACCAGAAAAAATAGCTAAATCACTTTTGCATGTGATTTCCTAAAATGAATACGTGGTGTGTAAGAAAGCTGGCTCACTATTAATGTAGCTTGTTAACTCTGGAACACACATAGCTTTTCAACAACTGACAGCACTAGAATGCCTCTCGAATTCCAATATGCATTCAGCCAGTTTATTTCTCCTATTCCATCACAATTACTCAACTAACATCATCGCTGTTCACTTCCGCAAGCAGACCACAAAAATCATTTAATCAACGTTGACTACAACAATTCATTCAACTACACTGACAACTGTCTTCTTTCGACTCTGGTGCACAACCGACCTCGGACTTGCCCTTTCCAGCCGAGTATTTCGTGTTTGTGCGTATGGATTTTCTGCTTGACTTACTGTCAGCGTGGAGACCATGCAAAGCATGATCAAGACAAGGTCATAATCACTGAGGTGTTGGGGAGTGAGCAGGATCTTGGCAGTTTTCTCTATAGTTAGTCTCTCAACGCTCAGCTGGCTGGGTCACATCTGCAGAATGTAAATTCCCTAAGAACATCCTCTATAGTGATTTACAGATGGGTAGAAGAAGTGTGAAAGTAGGACATGAATGATACAGGTACTGAGGTAGATTTATGGTAACAAAATACAATGGACTGTGTTGCATAGAGGGGGAAAATCAGGAAGGGATAAAGGAAAAAAACTGACTGAAAAAATGTTGAGAGCTGAGCATCTCTCTCTCTCTCTCTCTCGTGTTGTACCTCACCAGGACACTGCACAAGCGATAAACACCTGGTGACACAAAGTGCCACCATGAGGATCACCAGTGGAGAGGTCCCAGAAACCCTGAGCATCCTAACAGAAGTACATTAAATACATGTGATAGCCACAAAGGTCCTGAAATAATATTCTCTAAGTGTGGAAGACTTTTCCTAATGTGGGCGGGTCTTGCCAGTCACACTCGCCACTGCCACCGGCTTTGATTCCACACTTCCCCATAGAACTATTGGGAAAGATGGAAAGGTGCCAACACATAAATTAAAAAACAAACAAGTAAAAATAAACCAGTTATACATGAACGCACAGACAGGTTCATATGGGCATGCACTCAGGCATATGTGCATGTACGCATGTACACACTGATGCTGAAAAATTACACTGTGCAGAATAAGGCACTGTAATGTATAAACATATGATGGTGACATGTCCATTCTTCATGATTAAATATTTCAAATGTCGCTGTGTAAGTCTGGCATGATGTTGTTCAGAGCTGTATAGTGTTCGTTGGTGTCACACATATTGTTATTGATACGGGTATGAGACAGGTTAATTCCACTTTCTCCCCAAGACTGTGTCCAAAAGTAAAGCCAACTCAACAATGAAACAAGTTTTGAAACAATTAAAGATCACCAATTTTCATAGTTCCATAGTTGTAAAACAGTGTTCTCCACAGGAGCTTTACCACAAAGATTTAATCTTTGTAACACCAGTTATCCTCAGTCAATATACTTGAGCAGGCGGTTGAGGTGATGATGGTGTCTCAAATATGGAGATACAGATTTAAACCATCATGTTATCTGTTAAAGATATCATTTACAAAAACACAAATCATTCTGCAGTTAATGTAGCAGATATCAGGTAAAAAAGTCAAAATGCCTTTTCAGGCCTTTAGACGCATCGGACAGATGGGAGGAGCACTCGGTGGGTAATGTGGTCAGCATTACACCGGCCACTTTCCCAGGACATACATCCTGGTACCCATTTTAGGCTGAGCTGACCTGCGACGCCCCATATCATGATAAAAATCCACACACTGGCCATTTCAGTCTATCAGCACTCATAAAAACTTTGATGAATAAATTAACCTCTGAGCAGGAAGAAAGGCAAGACGGACATTTAACCAGACGGACATTTAACCAGATTGTGACCGGTACCATGAGTATTGGATCTCTGCGCTGGCTGCTGAAGATGAGGATGGAGCATGCATTGGAATGCCCCGAGTGCTGTGATGTCAATTCTTGACTCAACTCAACTCTTCTCTGTGCCAGCTTCTGTGCCCTGAATCCACAAGACGGACACTTTTACTTAGAGTAGCTCAACTTGGCTCTGCTTCAACTTGCCACTTGAAAAGGAATCATACATTGATGCAGTCTCTTCTTCTTCTTCTTCTTAGTGTTCAATGGCTGTCAAATGCAAAGGAAAAAGTTCTGGTTGTTCATCCACTCCTCGACTTTGGTGTTGATGCAGACCTTGAGTTTTGTGTGCACATCTGTTTTACAGATCTTAATTGTATGTACACTGTTGGTTCCTTGTCTCTCAGGCAGATGGACTGTGACTTTGAAGGAACCATCTCTAATTAGTGGCCTTCTAGGACATGCTTGTTGGGGGAAAAGGAGGGAGGGGGCGCATTGGGTCTATTATTTTGTCTCCAAAACCATTCCAATGTCATAAAATAACAAAGCAGCAAAAGCAACAGCACAAAACTAACAGCCAAGGAGTGGGGGAACGCAGGCATCCAGTCACACAGATAGTGCAGAGCAGTGTTATTTAACCATTTTATGCCTGGGGACCAGGATCACAGGAGAAATATTTGGAATTATCAGAGCCTCAAGTAGTGCAGCATTAGCTCTTAGCCAGTCCATCACTCTGTTTAGTTTTCCTCTTGTTTCGTCTTTCACATCGAGGGCAGACAGAAGTCTTAGCAAAACAATGTCTGCAAAAAAATGGAAATGATACTCATTATCAGCAGTCTCGTTTAGTGAGCTCTACCACTTGGCACTACCCTATTACAATAAGCAACACATTTCAATACACTCAATATTCTGCACTATCTAACACTACAATAATACAAGATAACAATTTCTACACGGCATAATTCACATCATCTATCTATTTATTGTCCTTCTCTGCTTAGGCATCAGGCAGAAGGAGACCGAAAGAACAGATGCTGGACAGTTTGGCACCATGGCATGAAAGATCATCTGCGCCAGAGTTGACTGAAAGTACACGAGACAGAAGGTTTTGGATAGACATGACTACCAACACCACACAGCATGGACTTTGAAAAGAAGAAGGAGACCTGGGTTCAAATCCTCGGTAATGGGTGATCATGTCTCTACGCCATATGGAACAGCATGCACCAGCACATGCGCCGCCATGACACAACAAAATGCTGTCAAGAACTGTCTTGCACTGTCCTCCCCTGCCTTCCCCTCCACGGATATTTTCAGTAGTCACAAAACGCTCCAGTGTTCCTATTCTCAAAACATGAACAAATAATGATGAACGTTTACTTCTGATATCTGTGATAAGTTGTTCTCCAGCCCTTGCCTTCCTCAAAACATTTGGGCTATCTAAGGAATTCTAAAGTTTGTCTATAGGTCACCATCTAGCAGGTCCTTTGTAGTACTGTAGTACATCGCTCTCATCACGGTCTGCCTGAAAGAAACTGGGTCTCTCACCAGCTCTCCAGCCTCATGTACTTTCATACTCAAGTCACCTTTATTCTGTGCCTATCTTCGTGTTCGTCAGCCCCTTCCTAGTATCATGCCTTCTTGTCTATACATACTGATATAATCTACAATGAGGGTCTGCTTCTCATCTCTGCAGATTTCTATTAAAAAAAAAAAATTACGTGACTAATCTTTCAAAGCTCTCCACAACATAGTGCCTGTGTTCGCAGCAGGAGCAAAAGTTTAGTAGATGCCGGAGAGAATATACTTTTCGCCATGATCATCAAATCTTCATGAAGTTTCTCTCAGATTCATACCAGAAGACTAATCTTTATGCCAGTAGGTCTTCCTAGTCTCACTCACCTCCCCATAGGCTGTTATTTCCATGCCTCACTCGAGCACAATATACCATTATCAACTGGAAATACAGAAAGGTGCCAACTAACTAGATGTGTGAGCAGTGTCTGAAAGATATCTCACCTGTGAAGAACATTGGAACACTTAGCACACACAACAGCTGTACTGTCAAAGGGAAACAAAATCTCCCTGTCACCGCAGAGCTCACAGCAGAAACCTCGTCCCTGACACAGCTAAACAAAGACAGAGAAAAGATCTGGAATAAGCAAATTTGCCACAGCAATGATTTAACACTTTCTATTCCTAGCAAATGCATCATTATGTATGCAAAGCAATGCATAGTGTCAGGTGTTCGTTACATGTGTTCTGAGCATACTAAATAAATCTGGCTGAATCAATGGCTCCTAACTATTTATTTTGACTCGCAGAACTCTTTTTAGAATCAATTTCTCTGGCAGAGCTCTTTAGGCCTACCGTACCTTACATCTTACAAATTAATGGTGTTTAGAAGTAATGTTAGAGGAAAGGTGGTGTGGACAGTAAGGGATTTGAAGTAAAGAGATATGTAAACAAATGTTCAATACCCACTCAATTAAACCATATTTTAACCGCTGTGAAATTTGCAATAATATTAAATGTATTCTCAGCTATCATCAATAGACATGATTTCACTAAAAGTGGGTCAAACATAAAAGTTCTTCCAAAGTTCAACAAATCAGTTTTGTTTATTAATCTTTAATTTCATTCAATTTTAAATTTCCCCCCCCCCCCCCCATAAAGACTAAAGAGCCTGGAGGTGCATGCACCCTAGGGCTCCCAGGAGCACCAGCTGGGATTCAATAGGCTAGGTAGTTTAACATGTACCCCGGCTCGCTAGCTCAGTTATTTAAACATGACTTCGCGGCGACTGGGTGATGAACTTCTTGTAGTTCGGTTTCAATCCAGAGGTTGACAGAAAAGCCACTTTCTCCCAAATTTACGGTATCTATCACTGAATCAAGGCCGAAGGGATGCGATATTCATAGTACCGAGCCAGAGGGTTAACAACTCAATGTTTCTGGATTTTAAAAAAAAAGTCAAATATGGCTCGCAGTCTATTCCTCCCTTCCATTCTATCCTGTAAAATCAGTTCGAGATCAAGGATGGTATCCAGTTTAGTAGCTTTGACCTCTCTATTCAACATTTATTTTAGGATTTCTTTTGGGCGTCCTCGCCTCTTAATCCCTTTATTTTCCATTCCAATGCCAGTTGGGTTATTCTCTGCTGGCTTCTTCTCACAGTGTGCCCAATGTAGCACCATATTCTCTGTCTTATAACTATTGATACTAGTGGTTGCCCAAATATTTCTCTTATTTCTTCACTCCCTTTGAATTCATCCCAATTTATTTTCATCATTTCCCTCTGCCATTTTTGAATGCACTTAACTGCATCATTCCATGTCTTTAGTGGTTTTCCAACTTTCACTGGTATATGTTAAAACTGAAATAACATTAGAACTGAAAACTTGATTTTAAAACTATACAATTTAAAGTTCCAGATTTTGTTCAAGCTTTTACAAGCTGCTGATGCCTTGCCTGTGTGTGTCCTAATTTATTTCTTTCTTTGTTTTTTTTTCCTCACTATCAACATTACTACCTAAATAAGTAAACTTATCTGCTACTTTAATTACTTTTGTCTCTAGTGTTACATCTGCTACTTTAATTACTTTTGTCTTTAGTGTTACATTTGCTTGATCTGTTGTTGGTATCATCAATATATTTGTCTTTTCAAAACAATTTGCAGTCTAACCTTTGATGCTATATTCGCTAAATCATCTGTTATCTTCCAACTGTATTCTTCACCCAGTCAATGCCGGTGTTTCCAAAACAACATTTTAAGAAAATCACCCAGTCAATGGTTATGCCAAATAACAGAGGGGGTCAGCTTGATTATTGTTTCACTGCAGTATCAACTTCAAACCAATCACTTAAACCATCGTTTGTTCACACCGCACACTCTGAAACTTCATAAATGCCTTAATAATAATATTAGCATTCTGAAATTTCCCACAATAATGTTCGGTGTAAGCTACAGCAGACGTGGCTTTTGTTTAGGTAAAAAAAAAAAAAAAACCAGTGCTGTGAAATCTTATGGAGGCTGTAGAAATTAACTGATCAAACACAATATTATATGTAACAGCTGTTGTCCACACCAGGCATATGACGCCAGGCCCATTGTTTACTGACCACCATTGACCAATGTGGTCACCATTTCTTCTTCTTCTTCTTCGTGTTCACCAGCTGTAAACTCTGGCAGAAATTTTTGGTTGTTCATCCACTTTTGGACTGCAGTCCTGTTTCAGAACCTGAGTGTTGCATGTGCATCCGTTTTACAGATCTGACTTATTTGTATGCAGACTGCTGGTTCCTTGCCTCTCAGGCAAATGCACCCCGTCTTTGAAAGGAGCTCCCAATTAGTCGAGAGTGAATAAACAGTGTAAAGACACAAACAGACCATCACAGTCGCAAAAAAAAAGGTTCAGAGAGAAGTGACTAGCTCTGGCTGACGCTCAGCACTCAGGGGAGGAACAACATGGACATACAATCAGATTGTTGCTAGCACCATCAGAATATTAAAATTCTGTGCTTGCTGCTGAAAATGACATAATAAAAAGCAAAGTCCAACTCCGGCCCAGCTCACCTGACAATCGACTTTAATATGGCGAGCCCATGTGCTGTGGACACTGACTAGTTCTGGAAGAAGAACATCCTCTGCATCAAATAAATCCTGCAGACATGAGAAACCATTCTGAACAAACAAAAGATTGAGGAAACTTCATTCTGCAAAAACACTGTTAGCTGTTTAATGCGACCAGGTAAGTCTAGTCATTTGTATACTGATCGTGATATCGCTTTCTGTACAAAATAAATGAAAGATTCCAGCATCGAAGCTGGGATGACCCCAAGCTGACCACATGTGAACAATAAAAACCACATCAGTGAAGGGAACTAACACAGTAAAGATCTTGTTAACATAAAATTCCAAAAGACTGAAAAAATCAACAGTTCATAGTGAAAACAATTAAGCTAACTGGAGACACAGATTTATTATGAATAATACATCCTTGATGGGATGACAATTTTGTTCGTTAACAGAGTGTTCATCTTGGGCGAAATCGAGTTAATGAGGATTTTCTGTAGTAAACATTATGCACAGAGTGTGGCTCTGTGGCTTAAAGGTTAGTGATCAGGTTTCATATTCCTCGAGAACCAGAGTTCTTCTTCTTCTTCTTAACGTTCACCAGCTGTAAACTCCGGCAGAAAGTTCTGTATTCTAGCCCTGTTCCAGAAAATGAGTGTTGTGTGCACATCCATTGCCCAGGTCTAACTAATTTGCATGCAGACTGTCGGTTCCTTGCCTCTTAGGCAAATGTACTCCAACTTCGAAGGAAGTTCCCAATTAGTCGACTAGTACGACATGCCTTTGGGCAGGCAGTGGGTCTATTCTTGTTCTCCCCATAATGGGGCCCAGGAACCCACACGGGGAGAACCAGAGTTCAGTTTTAGAAAAAGACCTTTCTAGTGGCTTTAAGAAAAAAGAGTTACACCATGAAATTGATTAGGTCTCACTATAAAAGTCTGCCAAACACAGCAGTGGAAATACTGCAGCAAGCTTACACTGTGGGGACAGAACAAAACTTTGTAAAAAGGGACTCCTAAAATCAGCTAAATAATAAACTTTTAATAGAATCAGTCAAATAATAAACTTTTCACATAATCAGCTAGGTTATAAACTATTCATAGTAGCAGCTAAAAAATAAACTATTCACAGAATCAGGGGGGGGGGGGGGGGGGGGGGGGGGGGGGGGGGGGGGTTGCTGAAACTGGATGTTTTGGGCTGGCAGGTGTAGATATCCAGTCTTGCTGGAATGTTGAACTAAGACTCGACCTCACAGCACTTGTGAAACATGATAAGTGCCCCAACTTCGGCAGCAAGCAAAGAGTTCCGGTTCTGACGGCACCAGTAACTGTCTGACTGTATATCCTTCTCACCTTTCCCATGAGTGCTGAGCATTAGCCAGATCCCTTAGTAACTCCTCGCAGCACCTAGCTGTAAATCATAACATAAACTAGTAACTGTCCTTCTAAGGGATCGAATGAAGATAAAGATGAAGAAGCCGTTATTCTCTGAAAATTTTTATTATTGACTGACTGGTTTGTCTATTATACATGCTGACATAATTAAATACGAGGGTCTTCTCATCTCTGCAGACTTCTATAGGAAATTTTCTTACAGATTTCTCTGAAAAATTACTAAATTACCTGCATGGAGTATCGGTCAGAGCTCTCCACAAAATGCTGCCTGTGTTCCAGCAGGAGCAGAAGTTTAGCAGACATGGCACTGATGCAGGAGAGAATATACTTTTTCATGATCATCATTTCTTCACGAAGCTTCTGTAAGATTCATAACAAGGGAATGCATGAGTTAACAACCGACATCACTACAGTAAAGAAATTCCCACACACTCCCTAACCCTGTCTTCAGTGGTCAGCATTACATGTGTGGGTTCCTGGGCTCCACTGGGGGGAAAACATGAACTGACCCACTGCCTCCCCAACAAGCATATCAAAGGAGTTTACTCATTGGGAGCCTCCTTCAAAGTAGAAGTGCATTTACCTGAGCGGCAAGAAAAACCAACTGCACACAAATAAGCCAGTAAAATGGATGGATGTATAGGCAAAACTCAAGCCCTGGCACAAAGCCAAAGTCCAAATGGACAAACAACTAGGACTGTCTGTGGGATGTTTATGTTTACTCAACAGATCAACATCATGGCACATGGATGTAACCCATGTTCTCCATTCTACTTCTAACTCAGGCCTGTCAGAAGAATCTCAGCGCAGTGCATGCACTCTGTTGCACCAGCGAGGATCCTGAAACATTTTGGGAAGATTTTTTATTCCAAATTTTGCCCGTCAGCGCCGTTAGACTACTCTTTTTGATTTCCAACTACCAAGGGATTATTTACATGCCCAACAATATATACGGGCATCCGATCTTACTACCCAGAGACCAGGGGAAATTACTAGAAGTCCACGTGAAAAAAAATCGCAGCCTTCACTGGGGCTTGAACCCAGGGCCTCCAGCACTCGAGGAGGACACCATACCTCAAGACAACTCAGCCTCCATTGCAGCTTACAGCCGATGCACAAAGAAGAAGAAAAAGGAGTAGTCAACAAAGAATTCCCATATCAATAGTGCCGCTAACAACCAGATGAACAATCTACTTCTCTTTCTTCTGTAGGCAGATTGCTGAACAAATTCTTTGCACACTCCTTGCTGAAAAGTCTTGCCTGATACACATCTTCTTGTCTGTTCTGCCGCACTATCCACCTGCACTATCCCAGAGAGCACCCAATACATCCACCTTATCATAAACTAGTTCACTTTCCAGATTGGCAACAACGGCTGATCCATCAGTCTTCTCAGTGCCCCTACACTTTCATAGCCAAGGGAGAAAATCCAGGATGTTTTACAAAAAGAGACTGCAACATACAGCTTACCATTCAACAGTAAACAATAACCCCTGAGGCTTGCATATAAGAAAATATCCCTTGAGATTCACCTGTAAGCAAATGTCCACACTGAGGTTCACCTGTAAGCAAATGTCTACACTAAGGTTTGCCTGTAAGCAAATGTCCACAATGAGGTTCGCCTGTAAGCAAATGTCCACACTGAGATTCACCTGTAAGCAAATGTCCACACTGAGGTTTGCTTGTAATCAAATGTCAAAACTGAGGTTCACCTGTAAGCAAATGTCCACACTGAGATTCACCTGTAAGCAAATGTCCACACTGAGGTTTGCTTGTAATCAAATGTCAAAACTGAGGTTCGCCTGTAAGCAAATGTCCACACTGAGATTCACCTGTAAGCAAATGTCCACACTGAGGTTTGTCTGTAAGCAAATGTCCACACTGAGATTCACCTGTAAGCAAATGTCCACACTGAGGTTTGCTTGTAATCAAATGTCAAAACTGAGGTTTGTCTGTAAGCAAATGTCCACACTAAGGTTTGCCTGTAAGCAAATGTCCACAATGAGGTTCGCCTGTAAGCAAATGTCCACACTGAGATTCACCTGTAAGCAAATGTCCACACTGAGGTTTGCTTGTAATAAAATGTCCACACTGAGGTTTGCCTGTAAGCAAATGACCACAATGAGGTTTGCCTGTAAGCAAATGTCCACACTGAGGTTTGCCTGTAAGCAAATGACCACAATGAGGTTCACCTGTAAGCAAATGACCACAATGAGGTTTGCCTGTAAGCAAATGTCCACACTGAGATTCAACTGTAAGCAAATGTCCACACTGAGATTCAACTGTAAGCAAATGTCCACACTGAGAGTTGCCTGCTAGCAAATGACCACTTACGTTCACCTGTAAGCAAATGTACCTTGAGGTTTACTTGTAAAAACGGCTGTCCACTGGATTTCACATGTAAAGAAATGTCCACTCAGCCTCACATTAAGCAAATATCTGCTGAGGGTCACTTGTAAACAATGGTTTTGGAGATGAAAGAAGAGTTTGAAGGCATACATTTTGAAACAGACATTTACCTTAATCTCATTCAGCTGATCAACATAAACAAACAACATGGGATTTATGTCTTGAATTCTAATCACAGCCTTCTTCTGCATGAGCCTTAAAAATTGCTTGGATGCTCGACAGACCTGTCAACAGAAAACAGGAAGCTTTATAAATTAAAGAAACTAAGTTCCAGCAAATGATAAATAGCATCTTTATCCCTACTTAATGTTATCAGTGCCAATCATGGACAATGAATAGGGCATTAGAACAGAAAATAACTACATGTGAAATATGCTGTCTCCTGAAAGTCAAAAACATCACAAGATGAGATAGGGTCATGAATACCAGCATCAAAGAGAAAGTTGGAATAAGACCATGTCTGGATTATACTGACAAACAAAGAATGAAGTAGTTCAGCCATCTATGATAATGCAGCCAGACCAGATCGCACATGAGACTTTTTTACAGTAGAACATCTGAGAGGAAGGCGAGAGAAAGACCAAGAAAGAGACGGATAAATGGTGTAGTTAAAACCTGCAAAAATATAAACAACATCATTCAAGCTAACCAAGTTGCTCAAGACACATACAGAAAATCACAACACTGGGCTACAACCTGGTATCAGTGATATGATACAAGAAGAAGAAGACTAAATTAGATTTATCAACAAATATTCATAAACGCACAAATGTTAAAATGAAAAGACCCATTAATACAACATGAGATAAACTTGGCACATGATTTAAAAAAATTTTCTGCAGTCACCTTTAAAAAGGACAGTTGGCATGTTGCGTTGTAGCTTGTAGTCTACAGCTAGGCTGTGATATCTGTGCCTTTCAGCCCCATGCATCTGATTTCAACACACTCCTCACTAGTCAACTTTTATGACAATTTTGTTAGGAGGCGGTAAATATATTTACACTATAGAAGTGATAAGGAGAAGCAGCAATGGCAACAAAGACACACACACATGCAGAAGAAGAAGAAGAAAAGGAAGCTGACCTTGTGTGGTGTGAAATCCCAGTTGTGCAACACTCGAGCAGGCATGACAAATGTGTTGTTCCAGTGGCAGAACTCGCAATAGTAACGACCTGTGTAGTCACACAGCCGTGGTTCACTGTGCCCACTCTCTGGAGGTACATATGAAAAGTGCTGGAGTAGGTTAATTAGATGCACAAACAAACAAAAAAGGAACAAAGACTGTTAGGTAATAGCAACAGATGCACAAACAAATGAATACTCAAACAAAAAGAAAAATCAATTTAAATACCAAACTATATACCAAAAAAAACAAAACAAAACAAAAACTCACTATAAGAGATAGCTGATCGACATTCCCAGCACCTGTAATTCTGCCCAGCCAAACCATTGCTTTCCTTCGGACAGATTTCGGTGATCAGTGTCGGGTTTTCTAAAACCTAAACATGACAAACATTTTGCTGTGAAAAACTTAGTATAAACAGTTGGTAAGCCAGAAGGTGAAAATTCAAAATTCTTTCATGGTGTCATGAGAATGGGAAAAAAATTAAGTATGTTATAACAATGGCAAAGAAACTTGAAGGGAAAGAGAGGTAGAGGCTAAGAGAGGAGATGAAGAGCAGTTAAGCATGATAGCATGGAAGAACTTCTTTATCAGAAATGACTGACAGAACATGAGACAGAATGCTGTGAACAGGCATGATTAGCAATGCAACACAACATGGGCTATAAGAAGACAATGAGCATAATTTAACCGTAGTGCCCCCCCCCCCCCCCCCCCCCCAAAAGGACAAATCTAATTCGGTTGTAATGCAGCCCTATAAACTCTGATATATCGCCAATTCTGCAGTAAACTGTTCTTGAGTTCTATGTGTGCCTGCATAGTGTTTAGGAGTCCAGGATGTTAATATATTAACTTAATATAGTATTTTAGAGGTTTTCTGATTAATCTATAATCTGTTATTTTTCTCAGTGCCAGATTGACTTAAAATGTTCCCGTAAGCCTCAGTGATACAGATAACTGGGTCATGGCATGAGTCACTAAATACATATTAATTTTAGGCTCCCTAGAATGCATTCCAGTTAATGCTTCACTTTTTCCCTTTTTTTACATTCTTTATTTTATTTTGACGAAGCAAATTATATAAATACATTTTTTAACAATTTATTAGTTACCTGTGTTTGTTTTTTTTAAAACTGTTTTAAGACATTTTTAGAAATTCCTATTGGTTTGTAACTAATTTTTTTTTTTTTTTTTAAATATTGCAGGGTGAAACTGTTAAACAACCGCATATATGCTTACTATAGATTTTTGACAGCTCCAGATGAAATGCAGTTAAAGAAATGGATACAACTACAATGGAAAGTCAAAACAATGGTCCTTGTCTATACAGCAGATAGACAGAACTAAAGAGCATTTACAAATTTAGAAAATGTCCTCTACAATATCAAAGTTAATAAGAGTGATAGAAACATATGAAGAAAGTCGATGCATTTAAGAATTTAGGGTTCTTGATAATGGCAAGAGTGTTTTGAAAAAAAAAAGTTCAATCTTTTAGTAGTCAGAATAAACATTTTAATGTATATGATGAAGTATATTTGCAACATAAAAGTGTTGTCAAAGACACTGGAAATGAGCATTCCAAAGAGCTAACAGCCAATTCTGATTTACAGAAGTGAATCCACAGATTATCAACAAATAATGTAGAATCTGCAGAGATGATTTTTTACAGATGAATGAGAACATCAAAAACAAAAACAAATGTATAATACAAACAAAAACTCACAGTTTCAGTGAAGACATCAAAGAACTTCCTAAACACATGACATGCCAAACCAAGTGCAGACTACGAGATTACACCCATGACCTTTAGAGCGCACAGCAACCGGCAAATAACATCACACAGCGCCTTTATAATGAAAACTACAACCTTGATAGTTCAGGTCAAACAGTTTTAGCACTTCCCTATCGAGACCTTCATAACAAGGTGAAAAACGTGAACAATATTTACAAATTAAATATACTAACCTTTGCCTTCGCACACGTCCGAAGTATTTGCTGTAAACATTTCTCATGACATCTGTAACCACACTCTGTTTGCAAAAAATACCAATGAGACAATATTAAATTTTTCTCACCTGCTAGACAACACTGAAGTTTTCCCCATTAGCAACACAACATTCAACTGCTCCATTCCACCAGATCATATTTGACTTTTCCCACAAGGAACACAATAACCAACTTTTCCTCATCTGCCAGAAAATATTCAACAGTTCCCATCGGCCAGACAGTATTCAACTTTACCCATCGGCCAGAAAATATTCAACAGTTCCCATCGGCCAGACAGTATTCAACTTTACCCATCAGCCAGACAGTATTCTTCAACTTTACCCATCAGCCAGACAGTATTCTTCAACTTTACCCATCAGCCAGACAGTATTCTTCAACTTTACCCATCAGCCAGACAGTATTCTTCAACTTTACCCATCAGCCAGACAGTATTCTTCAACTTTACCCATCAGCCAGACAGTATTCAACTTTACCCATCAGCCAGACAGTATTCTTCAACTTTACCCATCAGCCAGACAGTATTCAACTTTACCCATCAGCCAGACAGTATTCTTCAACTTCACCCATCAGCCAGACAGTATTCAACTTTACCCATCAGCCAGACAGTATTCTTCAACTTTACCCATCAGCCAGACAGTATTCAACTTTACCCATCAGCCAGACAGTATTCTTCAACTTCACCCATCAGCCAGACAGTATTCAACTTTACCCATCAGCCAGACAGTATTCTTCAACTTTACCCATCAGCCAGACAGTATTCTTCAACTTTACCCATCAGCCAGACAGTATTCAACTTTACCCATCAGCCAGACAGTATTCAACTTTACCTATCAGCCAGACAGTATTCTTCAACTTTACCCATCAGCCAGACAGTATTCTTCAACTTTACCCATCAGCGATACAACATTCAACCTTTCCTATTAGCAACGCAATATTCAGCTTGTCTCATCTGCTAGACAACATTTATTTTTGACCATCTGCAAAAGCTTTATTAGTCTGTTGACATCTATAAAAACATATCTTTCAACATTATGAAAATTGCACAGCTCAATTAAAAACGTTTAAAATCTCAGAAAAATTACAATGCTCAGTAAAAACCCTACTGAATTGTGAGAACATTACATTAATAAGTAAAACTATATTAAATCAGAGGAAAGTAATTGTAATATTGACCACATCACATGCAATATTGACCCAATAATGTGTAATTCTGACGTGCATTAGATGTAAAACTGACTGCAGAACATGTTATACTGACCAAATCACATGTAACACTGACTACATTTATATGTAATACTGATCCTATCACATGTAATATTGACCCAATCCAAGGTAATAATTGTCCTACCACCAGTAATACTGGCCATACCACATGTAATACTGAACACATCACATGTAATAATTATCCTACCCCAGGTAATACTGACCATACCACATGTAATACTGAACACATCACATGTAATAATTATCCCACCACCAGTAATACTGGCCATACCACATGTAATACTGACCACATCACATGTAATAATTGTCCTACCACAGGTAATACTGACCATACCACATGTAATACTGACCACATCACATGTAATAATTGTCCTACCACAGGTAATACTGACCATACCACATGTAATACTGAACACATCACATGTAATAATTATACTACCACAGGTAATACTGACCATACCACATGTAATACTGAACACATCACATGGAATAATTATCCTACCACAGGTAATACTGACCATACCACATGTAATACTGACCACATCACATGTAATAATTGTCCTACCACAGGTAATACTGACCATACCACATGTAATACTGAACACATCACATGTAATAATTATCCCACCACCAGTAATAATGACCATACCACATGTAATACTGACCACATCACATGTAATAATTGTCCTACCACCGGTAATACTGACCATACCACATGTAATACTGACCACATCACATGTAATAATTGTCCCACCACAGGTAATACTGACCATACCACATATAATACTAAACACATCACATGTAAATATATACAGAATGTCACTCTCATCATGGCACACCTGAAAGTCTCTCTTTCTCTGGCCAATTCTATGTCCAATATGCTTTCACAGAAAATGCATCATCATTGTCTGGCGCAATCTTTGCAGAGGTCTCTCTCTGTTTCATTTTCAAGACAATGTACCCTACATACTTTGTAATGGTGCTAAATATACACACAGAATAAGGGGTCTGAATGGTTATTAGAATTAGGCAAGTCCCCAGGTTGCAAGCCACGAGGTTAGCGTGGGAAATAAAGAACACAACATTTAGTGAGTTGGATTGGGCATCCTGAGGTAACAGGGGTGAGAATTACTGGTCATTCTGCGACAGGACCCCAGAGGGTTCGGAATGAAAAGTGAATCCTTAGTGAAGTGACTGTGGTCATTCTACTTTAAAGCATATTTGAAGACAACGTCAGTGTCTGATTGAGTGAGGTTTGCTTGACTGTGTGTAGGTCAGCATCCAACATGGAGTAGCTGTGTGCCCAGGCATGAGAGCAAATGATCCTTGCCTACATAGTGTAAGTTAGATTGTCAGATTGATGCGTGTTGTATCTTAGAGATGGAATAAACCTAGAATTGGTCATCGTCATGGTCGACTATCATTTATAGTAGTGTGATCATTGAAGTAAGATAGTCTACCTCGTCTATTCTACATTAGTGACCCCTAGACAACGATCTGGGTTGAATGAGTATAAGTGGAAGCAAGTAAAAAGGAAAGAAAGAGACCCAGAAAAATAAGGGTGACACTTCTTTATATGAACATCTTTATGATAGGAGAGAAAGTGACTTCTTTACATCGTTGTTCTCTCTAGTTACTATGCAATAAATATTTGTCGATACAAGTCGGAAAAGAAAACTTAAGACTGTATATAAATACCCATACTACTGTTTGCAAGTAAATCCTCAGATATTCAAGGGAAAGATGTGAGAATTTGTGGACAGTTATAAAGTGAATGATCAAGTGCTATTTGTTCTGTTCTGCTCAACTTCAAACAAAAGATGATGGCATCTAGAAATTTCTAAAACGAAACACACACACAAAAACCAGCAAAAAGAACCAACCTGTGCACTTGTACCACACCTGCAGCATGCCCCAGATTGCCGCATTACAGCGCTCACAATAATATTTGCTGGTCCGACTGCTCATGAGCATCATTTTGTGAGACAAGATGAGCTTCACATTGTCTGGCACTGGTTCTGGACCTTCCTGTGCAGAGATAAAACAGGAAAACAATCAGCTACATTGCTGAGGAATACAGTAGCTGGATGATGGTCTGGTTACACCCATAAGCGGTGCAGGTCCCCACTGGACAAGGCAGTTCTTGAACTCCCCTTTAACATAGTTTCTTTTCAACGATTTGTGTAGAGACTAATTTTTTAGTCGCTGTGGCGTAGCGGCTAGATGCTCGCGTGCAGAGCCAGACTTTTTCAAAAATGACTTCAACTACCAGGTTGACCTAGCCTTGAATGGGTACCGGGTGCAGTCCCGGGAAGTAAAGGCAGCCGGCATGAGGCTGACCCATCACCCATCTTATGCCTATTGGTCTATAAAAATATAGGTCTAGCCCTATTTGCCCTATACGCCTAAAGGCGTGGAACAGGGATCTTTACTTCCTCATTTTTACTTGCAAAGTAAGTATTTGTAGGTTGCAATTTTTTTCTGTGAGGGTAGTGCTCTTAATGGCTCTACATAAAAAGATTTTACTGTATTAGGTTTAAAATATAATGCTAAATTTATGTGCCAATTTTCATTTAGTCATCTAATTTGATTTTTGAGTTAGCCTGATACCATGGGAACTACAAATGTGGCCATTTTCCACACAAAGTATGACATTTTTAAGGAATAACCATGAAAATATGTTGATTTTAGCCCAAAAAAACAATTAATCGTCCTTAAATCTTTAAACAATACATACACATAAAAGCACTGTTTCTAGAAGATACAATTAAATTGATTTTGGCAGTTTAACCTGTCCTAAAGGTACATATGTAAAAACTGATACAGCTCCTAGGTCAACACCGCCAAAAATAGGTACCAAGAAATATTATGGCAAGTGAATGTGGCCAGTGTATGTTTAGGTTATCTGGATAACCAAATATTCTTGCTGTTCTGTTTAAAGCATAATCGTCTTTTACCATCATAATAATTTTCTCTTTCTCTGAAAGAGTTAAGTGGCAAAAACAAAAATAAAAACTTCTGAGTTTGGTTTAGTACTGTACTCATCGGGAGCCTAGTTGACCATGTTCTTGGTGCACTTGTATTCATGGCGAGGCGCAGAAGCCGTCTGGAGGTGACAGGTTCAATTTCCGGCACGGTAATTATAGCTTTCGATTTTTATGTTGTCTAGTGTGTTCTTCTATCTATCTACTTCTTTCTATGAGTGCCGATCAATACACTTTCTATTACTTGATTCATTCATAATATTTAACGGCCTCAAAGGTTCCCCCTCTGTTTATTTATAAAATGGGACAATGTCTTGAGATAGCAATTATACTACTTTCCCCAAAACCGAGATAACTGTAAAAGATCTTAAAATCATTCCATTTGAACCTATCTAAGGCTACTATCATATAACAGATAAAAGATAGATAAGCCTACTGCAGAAATGGCCCTTTTAACTATGACTTCACGTACAGTACACTATAGGTCAAGAGAGAAAGAGAGAGAGAGAGACACACACATACACACTCCCACACACACACACAGTCTGCCTTTGCCTCTCTTCCCTTCCAACTTTCCCACCGTCACGTGTACTCCAGTTTTCTCCTTCTCATTACATGACCAAAGAATGTAGATTGTCTCTCTCTGATGTGGGCAATCAGTTCTCTTCGTGAGTCAGTTTCATTCAAAACATCTTCATTACACTTTGTATCTGTCCAGGGTATTCTCATCATTCATCTATATAACCACATCTCTGCAGCTTCCAAATAAGTTTTCACTAATTTACTTAGTACAGACATATAGCACAGTTATATTAAGACACTGGTCAGAACTATTTTTTGGCCAACACTATGCTATCAATGCCAAACTTACATCCTCCAATAAACGTAAAATTGTGACAACAGAGATGAAATGCCTTAGAAGAGCTGCAAGAGTTTCAAGGAAAGACAGAATACGAAATCACGAAATCAGACGAATGCCAGGAATAAAGCCAGTCTTACAGGTGATCAAAGAACAACAAATGAAGTGGTTTGGACACCTAACAAGAATGCCCTGGTACTATCTGCCACAGCGAGCCACATTAAAACAATACAACTGGTATACAGCGAGTGTAAGACCTCAGAAACAATGCAGTGATGGCATAAAGAACAACCTTACGGAAATTAACATCAATCTTAATAGTGCTCTTGACAGAGCTCATCAACGAATATTACATCTCCCCCCGACACTTCACTGAGGTATATGTTGGAAGAGAAGAAAAAGAAAAAGAAGAAGATGTTAAGACACAAGAAAATGGTTACGAAGTGGGTGGGTGTGCTGGTTAATTCCTGGTATCAGCTCGACCATGTTACCTCCGTTTGCCTTGCCACACATAATGCCCCAAAAAATCCTCTCTCTCCCTTCCATGCTCATCAGCTGTAAGCTCTGGCAGAAAGTCCTGGCTGTTCATCCATCTGGACTTTGGCTTTGTGCCCAGGCCTGGGTTTTGCATGTACATCCATTTCACTGGCTTATTTGTGTGCAGTTGGTTCTTCTTTGCTGCTCGGGCACATGCACTCCAACTTCGAAGGAGCCCCCCCCCCCCCCCCCCCCCCCCCATTACAGTTACAAACACATGCTTGGGGAGGCAGTCGGTCTACTCTTATTATGTTTCTGTTTATATTTATTGAGCAGATTAACATCGTGGTACACGTGTGCAACCCATAAGTGGTCCATTCTACTTTTAACTCAAGTCTGAGTCTGAAGATTCTCAGCGCAGTGCACGAACTCCGTTGCACCTACAAGGATCCTGAAATACTTTGGCTAGATTTTTAAGACTAAATTTTGCCCTGGCAGCACCGTTAGGATGCTCTTTTCGATTTCCAGCTGCCAAGATATTTTGTATGCGCGCAAAAATACACATGGGCATCCAATCTGACTACCCAGAGACCAGGGGAAATTACTAGAGGTCCACGTGAAAAAATCCCAGCCTTCACCGAGCTTGAACCCGGGACCTCAAGCACTCGAGGCAGACACCAAACCTCGAGACCACTCAGTCCCCACTCAGCTATTCTTAATATCCTCAAAATGGGGCCCCCACAACCACCCCAGGAAGCCCTAATAATGATCCAGTAAAATTAACCAAGCGACAACAGAAAGAAAAAAATAACATACAGACAGTTAGTGAGAAAGAGATGGAATGAGAAAGCAAAGTATGGATGTTAAGTGTTCAAACCTTGACTTCTTGCAATTTAATCTTCAGCTGCACCAGTTTCAAGACCAGGTTTTTCTGTTTGTCTGAGCCTGGGACTGTGTCTCGGATAAGTTCCTTACAGTTTTCTATTGCCAGCTCTAGTTCTTCAGCTCCACTCAACCCAAAATGACCCTGAAAATACAGGTAAACCTCATATTATGTCCTTTTAAAATATATATTATGTCAATTCATATCAAGTTATTTACATGGAGAATGCAAAACATTTTTAGAAATCAAACATTGTGGTGTCTCTATAGTGGAAGTTGGTTGTCTTCTTCTTTTCTTTGCATTCTTTTTTTCTTCTTCTCTTTCACCTTGTACCTCAGCGATGTGTTGAAGGGGAGATTTAACATTCGTTGCTGAGCTCTGTCAAGAGCATTCACAGGCTGTAAACTCTTGCAGACAGTTCTACTTATTAATCCACTTCTGGCACTTAGGTTCCGGAACAAGACTAAGGTTTTTTGCAGACTGTTGGTTTCTTACCTCTCAGGCAGATGCATTCCGACTTCGAAGGAAGCCCCTAGTTCGCTGACTCTTACCACATGCATCGTGGGGAGGCAGTGGGCCTATTCTCATTGTCCACATAATGGGCTCCCGAACCCACACAGGGAGAAGCTTGTTGTGATGTATCCACTGCTTACTATAGAAAAATTACATGATGAGGCCGAAGTTTTTTCCACTGTGTGACTCTCATACTATCATTTAAACGCCACTCAGTGGTACAGTGGTAATCGAACCCTGATAAACATTGAGGTTGTCTTGTAAAACAATTGCACTAAACTCTAAGCCCCGTAACATACACTGCTATATTCCAGATTTGTGACCTACCCAAGTGTGAAGTTTATCACATAGTCTATAAAGTGCAAAACTGGTCTATGAATATGCTTAACAGAAATTCCTAAAAGTTATACAGTGCCACGCGCTATTGAATTGAAGTGAATTACAAAATGTCAGCTTTTTTTTTTTTCGTGTTCACCGGACATAACTCCTACGAAAAGTACTGATTGTTCGTCCATTTCTTGAATTTGGTCCTGTTCCAGAATTTGGGTCTGTGGGCACATCTATTTTACAGATCTGGTTTGTGTGTATGCAGGCTGTTAGTTCCTAGCCTCTCAGGTAGATACATTCTGACTTAGAATGAAACACCCCTTATTAGTCAAATTTTATGACAGGCTTGTCAGGGGGCACTAAATAGGGTGTTGCTGTTGATATCACTCACGCTGGTCACTTTTTCCCTCTACAACCCGGTACCAGGGAATGTCCCGAAAAGGGAAGGCAGCTGAATTACATGAGTTGAACTGAGTTCCAGATACAGCTTGGATACAGGGGACCAAATCCTCATAGGGATTCAAATCCACAGCTGCTAGACTGACAGGCAGGCAAACATGCTTGTCATAGCAATACTGTTGCTCCCAAACATCTGCAGATATTCCCTCTTATAATAGTGGATATTCAGTACCCTGAAAAATAGCGCCCATTTTCCTTAGATTTGTTACAACTAATATGTTTTACTGTAGTTAAAAATGTGCACATTCCAGTGCTTCTATTGATT
This sequence comes from Candidula unifasciata, assembly GCA_905116865.2. NCBI lineage: Eukaryota > Metazoa > Mollusca > Gastropoda > Stylommatophora > Geomitridae > Candidula > Candidula unifasciata. The sequence continues at coordinate 759,420 of CAJHNH020000558.1, forward strand.
ATTTTGTGCTATTGCGAACTTTTAATATTACTTGATGTGTGAATGAAATGATGTAAGAATGGAGGGAAACCTCGAAGGGCAGAATGTTAGACCGGCCTGCGTGCCCAATTCTTAACCCTTTAAAAATAAAGTTTGTTTGTTCGTTCGTTCGTTCTGTCACAAACTTTTGCATTAGCCGTCATCCACTACCACTTGAGATGAATTTGGGATTTCTCTTAAATAAACTATGATGTCATTTCACTACCTCTCCAGTACTTTCGAGAAAATTACTGAGGACATGATCATAATAATGTAATCTGAAGTGGATGAATATGACAACATTGCACTGTCAAGTGCACAGAGAAGATCCTAATGTTACCCTACCCCGAGACTTTGATGAAGTAATTGTTTATATTAAGAAAAGAAGATGATGACGAATATGATGGCTTGAGTGTACTATCTATTGTTTTGCCAGTTCTTCCTCCTCCTCTTCTTCCTTTTCTCATAATGTTTCCTCCTTTTTTTCCTACTCCCCTTCCTTCCTCCTCCTATTCTTTATATTCCCTCATTTCTTTAACTTTTTCTTTCTAACCATCTTCTTCTTGTTATTCCACCTTATCCCCTTCTGTTGCTGCTTCTTTAAAAAAAAAAAAAAAAGGTTGGCTGATCAGCTGTTCTGAAGCATATATTTCTTTTCCAGAAAAACCTGAAGCCCCAATTTTATCAGACTGATTCAACTAAAAAAACCATGCTGGCTGGAGCCACTGCTGAACATAAAACACTGACCACTATATAGATAAGCTGGTTTACTATTCATGATAAAGCCTTGGTTAACATTTTTTTAATATTTAATAATGTTCTTCTTTGTTCCTTTGTGTGTGTGTGTGTGGGGGGGGGGGGGGAGGGGGTGTCACATATAGTTTTGCATTTCTCTAGTTCATAAGAGTGTCTCCCCTTGGATATGCATTTCTAAAAGACTGACTTGCTAAAGATAAATTTTATTTAATGTTATAGTAGCTATTTTAAAAGTTAATTGCATATCCTTTACAGGACGTTGCAGAACTAACGCCAGCATTTTTGTTGTTGTAGCTGTTTGGGTTTTTCTAGACAAATGTTACACTCAGGAGTTTACCGCTGCTTCTGAATGGTCAGCTCTCAATACCATTGGCGAAACCAACGCAAGACAAGCCATCCTAAGCTGGAATGGAATCCAGCACCCTGGCATTATAAAGCGCATTCACAACGCCAAAGCCACAGACACAGACAGAATTTATATACCTGTGGGTCTCTGCTTTAACTAATTTGCCAGCAATTCAGCCTCAAGGCCTACTCATTACAACTTTCATCCACTCAATGGTTTTTAATATGAACCTCACACTTATCTGATAAGTCTTTGTATCCAGTCTGGTACCCAAGAGATTACAGGGAAGTGTGACATCACTAAAACACAACAGTTCTTGTCAAAACATCCAGCACTATGCCAGTATTCAAACACCCAGCACTATGCCAGTATTCAAACACCCAGCACTATGCCAGTATTCAAACACGCAGCACTATGCCAGTATTCAAACACCCAGCACTATGCCAGTATTCAAACACCCAGCACTATGCCAGTATTCAAACACGCAGCACTATGCCAGTATTCAAACACCCAGCACTATGCCAGTATTCAAACACCCAGCACTATGCCAGTATTCAAACACGCAGCACTATGCTAGTATTCAAACACCCAGCACTATGCCAGTATTCAAACACCCAGCACTATGCTAGTATTCAAACACCCAGCACTATGCCAGTATTCAAACACCCAGCACTATGCCAGTATTCAAACACCCAGCACTATGCTAGTATTCAAACACCCAGCACTATGCCAGTATTCAAACACCCAGCACTATGCCAGTATTCAAACACCCAGCACTATGCCAGTATTCAAACACGCAGCACTATGCCAGTATTCAAACACGCAGCACTATGCTAGTATTCAAACACGCAGCACTATGCCAGTATTCAAACACGCAGCACTATGCCAGTATTCAAACACCCAGCACTATGCCAGTATTCAAACACCCAGCACTATGCCAGTATTCAAACACCCAGCACTATGCCAGTATTCAAACACGCAGCACTATGCCAGTATTCAAACACGCAGCACTATGCCAGTATTCAAACACGCAACACTATGCCAGTATTCAAACACCCAGCACTATGCCAGTATTCAAACACGCAGCACTATGCCAGTATTCAAACACGCAGCACTATGCCAGTATTCAAACACCCAGCACTATGCTAGTATTCAAACACGCAGCACTATGCCAGTATTCAAACACCCAGCACTATGCCAGTATTCAAACACCCAGCACTATGCCAGTATTCAAACACCCAGCACTATGCCAGTATTCAAACACCCAGCACTATGCTAGTATTCAAACACCCAGCACTATGCCAGTATTCAAACACGCAGCACTATGCTAGTATTCAAACACCCAGCACTATGCCAGTATTCAAACACCCAGCACTATGCCAGTATTCAAACACGCAGCACTATGCCAGTATTCAAACACCTAGCACTTTGCCAGTATTCAAACACCCAGCACTATGCCAGTATTCAAACACGCAGCACTATGCCAGTATTCAAACACCCAGCACTATGCCAGTATTCAAACACCCAGCACTATGCCAGTATTCAAACACCCAGCACTATGCCAGTATTCAAACACCCAGCACTATGCCAGTATTCAAACACGCAGCACTATGCCAGTATTCAAACACCCAGCACTATGCCAGTATTCAAACACCCAGCACTATGCCAGTATTCAAACACCCAGCACTATGCCAGTATTCAAACACACAAGCTTCAAGCTGACCTGAACATCACAACTTCTCATCCATACCACTCATTATGTTTAGTCCACAATTCAAGTCATTGAGATAACCTGTGCTCAACAATTGACTCTGCACTCAGGTCATTCCCTCACATGCCTGTCTCCTTCATTAGCAGTCAACTTCAATTTACACGAAAACAGACAGTAACTCCTTCACGAGCAGCCGACTTTAATTTACACGAAAAACAGACAGTAACTCCTTCACGAGCAGCCGACTTTAATTTACACGAAAAACAGACAGTAACTCCTTTACGAGCAGCCGACTTTAATTTACACAAAAACAGACAGTAACTCCTTCATGAGCAGCCAACTTCAATTTACATGAAAACAGACAGTAACTCCTTCATGAGCAGCCAACTTCAATTTACATGAAAACAGACAGTAACTACTTCACGAGCAGCCAACTTTAATTTACATGAAAACAGACAATAACTCCTTCATGAGCAGCCAACTTCAATTTACATGAAAACAGACAGTAACTCCTTCATGAGCAGCCAACTTCAATTTACATGAAAACAGACAGTAACTACTTCATGAGCAGCCAACTTGAATTTACATGAAAACAGACAGTAACTCCTTCATGAGCAGCCAACTTCAATTTACATGAAAACAGACAGTAACTACTTCATGAGCAGCCAACTTGAATTTACATGAAAACAGACAGTAACTCCTTCATGAGCAGCCAACTTCAATTTACATGAAAACAGACAGTAACTACTTCATGAGCAGCCAACTTGAATTTACATGAAAACAGACAGTAACTCCTTCATGAGCAGCCAACTTCAATTTACATGAAAACAGACAGTAACTACTTCATGAGCAGCCAACTTGAATTTACATGAAAACAGACAGTAACTCCTTCATGAGCAGCCAACTTCAATTTACATGAAAACAGACAGTAACTACTTCATGAGCAGCCAACTTTAATTTACATGAAAACAGACAGTAACTCCTTCATGAGCAGCCAACTTTAATTTACATGAAAACAGACAGTAACTCCTTCATGAGCAGCCAACTTTAATTTACATGAAAACAGATAGTAACTACTTCATGAGCAGCCAACTTCAATTTACATGAAAACAGACAGTAACTCCTTCATGAGCAGCCGACTTTAATTTACACGAAAGCAGACAGTAACTAACTTGGGGATGAGAGAAGTGATCCTCTGATAAGCCAAGCTCTGCAAACGAAATGTCTGATGGGTCATGCTGCCAGTCAGGTCCTTGTGATACCGAAGCTGTTGAGAGAGGAAAAGAGCTCTTAAAGTCAAGCTGTCAACTGTATGTTGTATATCCTTCTCAGGACCAATCCTTGCATTAACTGGTTGTTGTGTGGTTATACTAGGCAATTTTACTCTCAGCATTTTGTGATTGAGGGGAGAAAAAGAATTCACAGGAGATATATAAATCGTACCCTGATATATAGAAGTCATTCATACCATTAGCCAAATAATGAAAAAATTATGTGGAATTGGTGGAGATGTGGTTTTTATAGATGCATGATGAGAATAGATAAAAAGAGTAATGAAGATGGCTTGAAGATCAACTGCCCCCTCCCCCCTTTCCCCCAACAAGCTTGTCATAGGAGGCGACTAATCAGGGGTGTACCCTTCTGAGTGCATCTGCATCAGAAATGAGGAACTAACAGTCTGCATACAAATAAGCATGAGTGTAAAACGGATGTGGGTCTACTCCCCAATCCACCAAAATGGGGCCTCAAAACCCACACAGGAAAACCAAACTTCAGATCTGGACAAACAACGAGAACTTTCTGCCAGAGTTTACAACCGGTGTAAGCTATGAAGAAGAAGAAGAAATCAGGTATGCTGGAATTAATAAACTGTCTTGAAACTTAAATCACAGATGCAAAAAGTATGACAACAATTCTAAGATTGTGACTGCTCTATCAAATATGCCAAGCTACATGCTGTATTTCCTGCTACACTGTGACTAAATAGGCCAGCATAATACTTTGCATATAACACAAGTACAGTACTAACTGTACTTTGGCTTCTATCTATCTAGTCTGTCATCCTCCGTAAATATGCTTCGTAGATATTATTTAACTCCTCTTAACTAATACTGATATGTACACATAAAGAAATATAAATATCTAGGAAGCACATTTACCGAGGATGGCAGACTAGATAGAGAGATAGAAGCCAGAGTACAGAAGGCAAATGCTTTCACCTACCAGTTAACCTCACTGTTGAGACACCCAAATATCTCCCTTTCAGCAAAACAGCAAATGATTAATAGCATCTTTATCTCTACTTTATGTGCAAAACATGGATAATGAATAGGGCACTAGAACAGAAAATAACTACATGTAAAATGTGCTGTCTCCACAAGGTCACTAACAACAGTAGACGAGACAGGGTTATGAATACCAGCATCAGAGAGAAAGAATAAGACCATGTCTGGATTATATTGACAAACAAAGAATAAAATGGTTCAGCCATTTAGGGAGAATGCAGCCAGACCAGACTGCATATAAGACTTTTCACAGTAGAACTTTGGGAGGAAGGTGACAGGATGACCAAGAAAGATACAGATAAATAATAAAGGTGAAACCTGTGAAAAGATATTATTAGATATTTACTATACATGATAAATAAAAGTTCCAAATGAAAGTTATGTTCTCATGTAAAACCAAGCAATCTGGTATCATCTCCACAATAAATATTTGCTAGAAAAACTTTTGAACACTTTCTGTCTCTCATTCTGGTTGTACACTCTCTCATACTGCAGCTCTTCCATATCTTGATGTTATCCTTCCAGTTCTACTGCTGTTTGTCTCTTCTACCTTCTACCTACTTTAACTTGTCCCCACCTGTGTGGATTGAGAAAGCAAAGATGTCCAAGAGAAATCCACACATGAATGTTGATGACAGGCCACAGATGCTGGACTAGCATCTTTGTGTTCACTGGCTGTCAACTCTAGTTCTGGATGTTTGTCCACTTCTGGACTCTAGCCTTATTCCAGAACCTGAGTGTTGGTTCACATCCGTTTGACAGATCTGCTTTATTTGTGAGCAGGCTACTGGTTTCTTACCTCTCTGGAGATGCAACACTCCGACTAAAAAAAAAATCCCCTAATTAGTCAACTCTTACGACACGTGTCTTTAAGAAAACAGTTGGGTCTAATCCAACCCCAGACCCCCCCCCCCTCCCCTACACACTAAATGGGGCTTCGAAAGCCACACAGGAAGAATTCTATACACGATACTGAACAGACTGCACAAGACAGGAGAGAATGGAAGAAATCACTGCGAGCTCTTTACAATATACAAACAAGACCAATATGAAGACAATGGTTTCGATAAAAGCACAATCAGGCATTTTCTTGATGACCTTATCTTTGAGAAATCATCCTTCTTTTTCTTATCATTCTGTTGCTGTAACATCCTTCTTTTTCTTAGCATTCCGTGGCTGTAACATCCTTCTTTTTCTTAGCATTCCGTGGCTGTAACATCCCTCTTTCTCTTAGCATTCCGTGGCTGTAACATCCCTCTTTTTCTTAGCATTCTGTGGCTGTAACATCCTTCTTTTTCTTAGCATTCCGTGGCTGTAACATCCCTCTTTTTCTTAGCATTCCGTGGCTGTAACATCCTTCTTTAACTTAGCATTCCGTGGCTGTAACATCCTTCTTTTTCTTAGCATTCTGTGGCTGTAACATCCCTCTTTTTCTTAGCATTCCGTGGCTGTAACATCCTTATTTTTCTTAGCATTTCGTGGCTGTAACATCCTTATTTTTCTTAGCATTCCGTGGCTGTAAACTCCAGTAAAAAGTTCTGGTTGTTCATCCACTTCTGGACGTGGGTCGTGTTCCAGAACTTAAGTTTTGCATGCACATTTTACAGATCTGACTTTTTTTATGCAGACTGTTGGTTTCTTACATCTCAAAAAGAAACACTCTGAGAAACACCCCTAATTAGTCACTTTTTACAACATGCTTTGGTAGGAAAAAAGGGGGGGGGCGCACTGGGGAAATTCCTTCTAAAATATGGCCCCAGAACCTACTTAGGGAGAGAATGATCCAGAGACATAAAAAAGTAAAGTAAAGGTCCATTTTCCACGCCTTTAGGCGTATATGGCATATAGTGCTAGACGTATATTTTTACAGACCCATCGGCACAAGATGGGTGATGTGGTCCGCATCACTCCGGCCACCTATACTTCCCTGTTCCCATTCAAGGCTGGGTCGACCTGGAAGTCAAAGTCATTTTTTTTAAAGTCCGGCTCCGCCAGGGAGCACACCCACGACCCTCCGATCCACACACGAACGTCTAGCCGCTACGCCAAGGCCATTCCACCATCCAGAAACATACTTCAATCCATGTCCACATCATGAAACTAGAAAAAGTCTGTGATGTCTGAGGCTCAAAATGAATAATAATTAAAAAAAAACATACAAACTTACATGACCTGGTACTGCTGGTAGAATGCCTATCAGATCGAAAATAATTCTCGTAAGTGTCTGAAAAGTGATCCTCATCAATGAGCAGTTCATTGTTGAAGGGGTTCATTCTCCCGGCATTCACCTTATGTCTATGACTTGTTTTTGAAATGGCACTCATAGAGTTTGATACGGCCATACCACTTTCCCACTGTTTCATGACACTCTCCTAGTACAGGGAAACAATGCGAATAAAGATATAACAGGAGACATTTCAAAGCACAAATAATGTGTGTTAATGGGGAATCATCAAGCATGGTAGGGGGTCTCTGTGGCAAAGTTTTCAAATCATTTGCCTCGCTCTCTGGAGGTCGTTGGTTCATTTCACGGCAGCGCCGTTCAGTTAACGAGTGCAATTTTTATGGATACCACCGGAGCTACGGAGGTCGTGCTCTGTGCGACACTTTTAACAGGTAGCTAGCTGTTCTGCAGAGAGAGATTAAGATATCTGGGTGCAATGAAGTTGATCCTCTCAACTTTATCTTTACCAAGCATGGTACAGACATGATACTCTCAGAGACAGTGGTGTGGATTGAATCCTCAGAAGTAGCAGGATTGTTACTAGCCAGTACAGTGCTGGGGTTGATTCTTCTTCTTTTATTCCATACCATATAGTGTTAATAGTCGTGTTTTTCCACAGCCTTCTGTCTCATGGGTTCTTTATTAAAATCCTACCCCAGATGAGGTCATAGGACTGTCCAACATTTTAGCGGGTTGTAAGACTTTGTTTCCCAGCTTTCTGATGCCTTTAACTTCCCCAAAACATCTAGAACTGGTCTTAACCCCAACCCACCTACATCCCACGAGAGAGTGCAGCCCAAGTCCCACAACTGCATGCAGCCTATCTACCAACCCCTTCTGTTGACTTCTATATAGTACTTTTCGGTGTCTCTGATATTTTCATGGTCATCATTCGGCGTAGTGAACCTCTGGGTCTGTTACCGCTGCATCTGTATAACACAGCCTTAACAGTTTCTTAAACTAACCCAAGCAATCTTAATTACCACAGTAATAACCACCATCATGTGTCAACATACTGACCAAGTATGATAAAAGACTATGATTTTCACGGTTGACACTACTCTGTTCTTTATGATTCTATGGACTTGTTTTCATAGGATTTCCCTTTTTTTTTTTAAATTAAGATCTCTGTGCTAGCCTTGCTTTGTTGATAAATTTTAGTTGCCACAGAAGTGTGCCTTGTGCAGCAATACATGTGCATTTGCTATTTTTGTGTGTGTGTGACTGCTGCTTCCATGCACTATAAACGGCAATTCTGCTGATAAGACTGCTGGTGTTGGCACCTCTAACTGCTGCCTTATGCATCTGATGTGTGTGCAAGATGGTGGATTTTGCAGGGACTGCTGTCTATTTAACTTCTGACATGGGACAGAGATGGGCATTCTGTGTAGTTTTTAGTGTCACAGGAACACAGCAAACATTAGTGACAAGTTTGTGATAAAGTTGGACCACGGACTGATAGCCTGGTTGAGCTGTTAGACTTAAGTTACACAAACAATGCGGTTGCTCCTTCAAATATGCCATGAAATAAACAGGTTTACAGCTTTGTAACATGATTAGAGAGCAGGTTAACTACAACAAGAGAGATGTACTTCGGTTGAGCAGAAAGAGTCAATGATGCTGAAATGTTTCGGAAATTGTACACAATTACACAAACAGCAATAATGATCAAGTTTCGGTTCCATTTTTGCTGAGTGTGCTGGGCAGTACTGACATTACAGCTGACCTTTTAACTGCATGCATAAACAATTCCCATGGTGTTTCACAGCATTGTTTGTACATCTAACTCATACACACAACTAAGGGGATGGAATCAACAAGGGAAATGGTTATCTCCATCTTATATGTCCAGACTTTTGAATTGTAATTTTTTTTGGGAGGGGGGGGGGAGGGGGGGGGGGGGGGGGGTGGGGGGGGAGTGTTTTGCACATGACAATGATTTTTTTGGGAGCCATGGTAGTGTAGTGGCTAGATGCTTGTCTGGGGTTTGAATCAGAATTTAGTCAGATTTTTGTTGTTTTTTCAGTACCGACTTAAGCTCTCAGGTTGACACAGCCTAAAACGGGTGCTAGGTCATGTCCTGGGAAGTAAAGGTGAAATGAGGACTGATGTGTGCCAGAGGTTGTCTGGAGACAGCATTGCTGGGGACCACCAGTTCAGGGATCCTCTGCCATCTACGTGTAGGCCAACATACACCATTATCCAAGGTGCACAGTGAGCTATATATATAAGCTATAATTAGATTTAACTGACCCATTTACATACGATTAAAAGCACTGGCACATGCATTTAGGTGTGTTTAAGGTGTGTTGACTGTATTCCACGTTATACCGTCGCTTTGTTTGCAGTGACAGCGTGGTCGATGATCTGTGTATTTTGTGCTCTGATATATATTTGTGGTTTTGGATTATTCTACACTTCGGCAACAAGAAAACTTGTTAAAGTTGATGAAGAATTTATGGAGTTTCTTTCAAGGAGCGACAGCGAAGATGACTTTGAAATGTGTACTTCTGACAGTGAACAAGAAGATTTGACTAGGCCATCAATATTGACGGCTCAAACAGGCGTGTCCAAAAAAAAGATCATCCGAATCAGAGAGCAGCGACAATGAAGTGCCTTCAAAAGGCACAAAACTGATGAACTGTCTTGGTCAACTGATGATTTGATACCAGTAGTGCATAATTTTGATGACTTTAGCTCTGGCTGTATATCTGCTACTGTAAATTCAAACAGTTCAGTGCTTGATTTTTTTTTCCTACTTTTTTTTCCATGAAATCACTGATGACTTTCATTGCAGAGGAAACTAACAGGTTCTGCAAGGAAGTAAGTGAGAAGGCACCTGCCACTACAAGTTCTCATTTTTCCCTATGGACAGACAAGACTTGGACGAACTATTTTGTTTTTTTTGCTGTCTGTCTGCTAATGCCAAGAACAAAAAAACCTCAAAATAAATGTATACTGGAGTGAAGACTGTTTGCCAAAAACTTGAGTGTTTAGTGAAATAATGTTGAGGGAGAGATTTTACTATTGTTGAGAATGTTACATTCACCAGACAACAGTGCTAATGCAGGCGGCGATAGACTACAAAATTAGACACATTATTGACAGTCTGCGCATATCGTTTCAGGGTGCATTTTTACCTTATCGGGATGTGGTTATCTATGAATCACTACTTCTTTACAAAGGAAGATTATCTTTCAAAGAGTACATTCCATCAAAGAGAAGTAGATTTGGCGTGAAAACTTTTGTTATGTGTGACTGCAGTACAGGATACATTTTAGATTTCATCGTGAACACTGGTGTCAACAGCGACATTACTGTGTCAGGTTTAGGGAAGGGGGCTGATAATGGGTCAACTTTACTGGCCCCCTATCCACAAAAAGGCCACAGACTTTATGTAGATAACTGGTACATTTGTCCAGAACTATTTATGTGGCTTCATGGTCAGGCTACAAATGCTTGTGGCACTGTGCGAAAAACGAGGAAAAATATGCCAAAAGTGGGTAAAAGTTTGAGAAAGGAGAAATCAGCTCCAAGTCTGCTTTAAGTTTGCTAGCCAGGAAATGGTCCCATAAACGTGAGGTATGGATGCTAACAACATGCCACAATTCAGATATAATAACAGGGGAAAAGGATTGGAAAACTGGGCTCAATATTGTGAAGCCAAAGTGGATTACAACAAATGCATGGGTTCAGTAGATCATACTGACATGCTTCTTAGTTCAATTGAGTCTATTAAAAAAACTGTGAATTGGGATAAAAAGCTTTTCTTTTTTTTTTTTACATGTTAGATCTCTCGATTTTCAATGCACATTGCTTATATAAAATTGTTGTGGGGGTAAAACATTCCTGTTGCCGATTTTCACCTAACTCTAATAAGAGGAATACTAGGACAATACTGTAAAGAACAGAGAAAGTGTAGGAGGACGAAGGAGTGAAGATCTGCCACTACGGTTGGTGCAAAGACATTTCCTTTCAACCATAGAGTATAAAACACCACAGAAGAAGGGCCCAGCAAGAAAGTGTGTGGTATGCGCAAAAAGTGATAAGAAACCAGATACATGTGCAAGGACTGTGATGTGGCACTGTGTGTTATACTCTGCTTTGAAATATTTCACACACAAAAATATAATTAGCAGTATTAAAAACTATGTAATTGGTTTCTGCAGTTCTTTGTGTTTGTTTTGTAAGTTTCTAGTGTTTCCGTTTTGTAAATGGGAGGTTATTTACAATTAATACCTTCTATATTATACATCTGTGCCTCTGGGAGTGATGAGGATTGATTGTTACTATACAATAGACAATGCACATGCCAGTCTATCACATACTATAATATTGGTCTTATTTTTGGTTGCTGCTTTCGTACGATAGTCTAGTGTAGTTGGTATCACGTCCACCTTAGAATCGGAGTCTTTTTTTTTTTTTATTGTAAATTTTTCTTTCAGTTCTTGCTACTTTTCAGCATGACTCAAGTATTATTATTATTTTTTTAATGTAATAACACCATGACTACAATTAACTATGATTAAAGTGGGAGCTATGGAAGGGTCGTCAATCAAATTTTGAGATAGGGACTGGGAACAGTTCCTTCCATTAATTCCCCACTCCACAGGGAGGTGGTAGCTTGGTTGGTCAAGTTTGTGGGTCACCATCGTGCCTCTGTCACCATTCGGGCCAACCAGAAAACTCCCTAGGGTGACAATTTTTAGGTGCACAAAATATAGCTCTCACCGCCGACGCATCTTTTGCATTTGGAGTACTGAAAAGTATTGCGCACAACAGATACTTTTTTTCCACATTGCTAAGCACAAAACACACAGCTATAGCTAGGAACGTAGCAGCAAAAGGATTAATGAGTTATTTATTACAAACGAATATAACATGCTGATCTGTGCACATGAATAATAACCAGTTTCCATGTCTGGTGCTTAAAATGTTAAAGCAACTAATGTTTGAGTTTGGATAAGTTAAAATTACAATATATAGCACACTGAATAAACTAATATAGATTTATTTTTTTTTTATGTGGGGGAGCAGTCAGAAAACAAAAACAGATTGTTTTTTTTTTTTTTAAACTAAGCAAATGAATGAATGACAAATATCTTGGGATACAGTGTTATGCTACCTCTACCTGTGAATTCTCCAAAGACTGTGACAGCCGGTTAGTGTTTCCTTGTTCTCGTAAAGATTTAACCGATACATGCTGGGAAGACTGTTTATGTTTTCTGGAGGGGGATGCCTCTGCCCTGTGTGTGTCAGCTCCTGATTTCCTCTTGCCAGAATCAACTGCTACACTCTGAAAATCATTCCAGGACCTGGAACTTGCAAGAGAGTCAGTTACTTTGTTGCATTCCCTATCAGCTCTTTCAGGCAGGTTTTGCCTCGATGTTAAGTCTTGCTCACTTGTTTCACTCTCTGTTTCGTCTTTATGTCTTAATAACTGTCCTGGAAAAGATCCCACATCATTTGAAATGCCTCGATAGGTGGTGCCTGGACTAGCAGACGGTAATTTCACAGAACTTTGATAATTTAATGTACACTGTCGGTGTTGTATTTGCTGATGAGGTGCCTGGTTAGATATACTTTCTTTTGTGGTATCCTTGTTTATTTTATGTTCAACAGCAGTGTTTATATAATCTATTGACTTTGATTCCATGTCTTGAATTGCAAAATCGAAATCGCGATTGTGATTGTCAACGAAACCATCATCTTCACTGTCGGACATTGCACTACTGCTAGTAAACGGCACACCGCTGGTCATCTTTACTAAAGCCGTGTTTGTATCTACATATTTCACCTTACTATTCTCTGCCATTTTTGCACGACAGAGCTAATTATAGCGATATATCTCGACACCTGGCAATCAAACAACAAATGTAAGATAAGTGAACCAGCTATAAACAACAACACATAAAACGGAAGTCAGCTGTCTGTCGGCATTTAAAATGTTCTATTCAAAAACATTCCGTCAACGAAATTGTGTAAGAGATTTATTCTACCGGGTATTTGTAAGCCAAAAAGAGCAACCAAGAGGTTTTGAAAGAGTCGGGAGCCCGAAGACAACTCATCACAGACACCAGAAGGAGACCGTCATCATTTTTCGGCCATGTTATGAGAAGAGGGAAAATAGAACATGTTGTGACCACTGGAAAGATCTGTGGAAGGAGGGATAGAGGAAGACAACGAAAGAAGATGCTTGATAGTCTTGTTGCTTGGCATGGAGGTGTGTCGGCACCCGAACTGATACATGCTGCAGGAGATCGCAGATTATGGAGAGGCATGATCGCCCACGCCAGTCGGCAAGGCACCTGATGATGATGATGATGATGATGATGATGATGATTTGTAAGGACTCGCTACACTGTGTATGCAGAATAAAAAATTTGAAAAACAAGGTCATTAAAAATGTGCTTGAAAAAGTAATTAAATTAGAAAAAAAAATAGTTACTGCTATGGTCTAAGACGGTTTGGGGAAGCTGGAAAGTGCCAATAAAATATTCATTTTAATAGATCTTGGTAATGTCCATCAAGTGACATGACTATTCACGCTGCTTCAAATTATTAATATTACCTGCTACGTGTCTGTTGTTATTTTTTTTTAATGGTAATTCTGACTGCTTCTATCGTGTCCTCAATTGTGTGTACATTTTTTGTGTAAACATTTTCTTTTTTGAAACCCCACAGATAATAAACTAATCATGTTAGATCTGGAGAACGAGCAGGTTAAATTATACGTGATACCATGGGATTTGTTCAGCCAAACAAACAATATGTATTACCTTGATAATACCATTCTGTTTTGAGTGCACATTATTACTCCAGCAGACGACATCATTTCACTGCATATTGCTACGATGGTGACCGTGGAGCAAATTTTGTTGTTGTTGACGTCACCACTTCGATTTTAGTTTCAAATTTGTTTTACATCCAAAGTGTTGTGTGACTTTACAAACACCCTGCATGAAACAAAAAGCTGTGGAAATTCGCGAAGACCAACGCCACGCAGCATAGACTTTAGGATTACAAATAAGTTTTATCTTCTGTCAAGACACTTGGTTTGTCTGATGATTTCACGAAACAGAGAGCTGTAGAAATATATGCTGACGAACGCCACGTAGTGTGCACTGTAGGAAGGAAAATAAGTTAATTAACACATTGTCCGTCAAGACACCGATTTTGTCTGATGATAAGAAAACACTCAAATGTTTTAACCTAAAGATAATCTCAACCTGACTTTCTGAAGTACCCTGATAACAGCAAGTGAAAGATGTATTCAAGAAGTCAATTTTAAAACAACTCAAAAGAGCATTTCACTGGACGGAGACTCATATATGCAATCTATCTTTGTCAACTAAGACGAAAAAAAGTCTTTCAGACCTTTATAGAACCAGTACTTATATTATTTAGTTAGTTGATAGACAGATAGTCCTCATCATTCGTAAAGCGCTCTGATACCCTTTTCGGCGTGTGGCGACTGATGTATGGGAGTTAATTATAGACAGTCGATTACTAATCTTTGTTAAGTTATACCATATTGTGAGGGTTAACGTATGTGCTAATGAACACCATAGCCCTGTGCCATACAAGCCAAGTGCAGTAAGAACATAAGAAGGTAAATCCCATATGTTCATAGTAATCAATACCCCCGTCAGTGAGAAAAAGAATCCTTCGCTTTACTGACTGTCAGTATGAGAATGGAATAAGCGGCAGTAACCGAAGATCGTTTATGATTATCTAAACCCGGTAAACGGAGAATCGACATTGTGTTTGATACCCAGCCAGTGTCGAACTGTGAGTATTCTATTATCCCAAGAGATGAGAGACGAAACTTGGCAAATATACCAATGCTAGTAAATGTAGTGAGGATATTAAACCGCGACTAACGACGAACAACTAAGCGGAACAGCCAGACTTAAAAGCACACTGAAACAGGCTGGTTACTGTAAAACAGTCTCTCTACTCGCAAAATGCATTGCACAGATTAGGAACTGAAGCTCGCAAAGACAGAATAACAACAACAACAAAATTAATGTTGTCATTTGACATTGGTACTTTTCTTTTATTTCACCCCATCTAGGGACTTTGAAATTACGTGGTGAGTTTCCGGTAAAGTCCGATATTATTGTGGAAAAGGGGGAAGGGGAAAAAGGGGGAGAGGGTAGGATTAGTGTTAGACAGTGTTTATTTCACACTCAACACTTATATTTTATTAGACGTTTCCGGGAATCCGGGAAGTGTCCACGAAATATCGGAGTTCCCGAGATGAGGGTGAATTAAAAGAAAAGAACCGACAGTCTAAAACAGGGATGTGCTAGTGACGGATGAGAGAGAGAGAGAGTCACACACACACAAAAATTACAAACACACAAAAGACCATACACATTTTTTGTTCACATTAAAATGTACAACTGGTTTACCTATTTAAGAATCGACGTCATAGCACACCGGGCATGCCCATAGATGCTCCGTCTCCAAATGCCGTAAGGTGTAGATGCTAACTATTTCAGTAGCACATTATACACACGCCGATCTCTTCCTCTCATCCGTCCCTCCGTGCCGGATCCACACCGAATTCCTTGTTCAAACATTTTCGGCAATGTTATTTCATCTAATCTCGTGTCTTCTGTGAAAAGTCATTTATATATGGTCTTCAGAATATCTCCCTTGTCTAATATGAGTGTCCCTGCAGCTTTCGCTTTTGTAACCAGACAATCCGATCTTTCATTCCCTCGCCCTCCTGCATATCCCGTAGAGTATATCCGCGTGATTCCCTGCAATGTTTGCATGATATCCACTCATGCCACATTAGTCCATTTGAACCTTCCCCAATACCGACTGAGAATCAGGCACAATAATTCCTCTGGTAACTTTGTTTTCCGCTATCCACTTCAGAACTGCAGTGATTTGCCTCATCTTCCATTCTCATGCTTGAAGTTGTAGATATAAAAGCTCCGTTTTGTTCTGCCACAATTTTCCCTTAATTCTAGCTGAAAATCCCCAGCCAGATCTTACCCCCCGATGAACAGAACCATCGGTGAACACTACTGCATCATCTAGTACAACATTACCAATAGTTGTTGTACCTCTAATTCTGCCAAACCGTTACACCACTATTCCCTTCCTAACGTGATAATGACCCGATGGAAACTACTGTTGTGGGTGTTTGTGTCAATCAATTCCTGCCCCGTGTGTATTTGCTTGACTGAGGCCGCCGTCTCGGTGGTATCTTCAGCTAGTGCCATCCATGACTTTCCTCTTTTAAACCGGTTTTTCTTAAATCGTTAAAATTACAATGCAACGGATGCATTTCGTCATTGGTAACTCGCATATAGACATTGGCTTAGACTTTACCGATGTCAGCCCATGTATATACCTCATTGTTCTAACTGGGGTGACCCGTGTGCAACGCAAGACGATTCTCTTTCCTTCATTTTGAATCATTTCGAGCTGTGTACACCGTGAAGTAGATAGGGTTAATATTCCTAGGCCATAATCGATTACAGAAAGGACCAAATAGTTGAACAATAAGACCAATAATTTCTGTTCCATGTGTGTCGCCATCATTGTCTCAAGTGTCGCCAGACCACGCTTGCATTTGATACAGTCTGCTCCATGTGATATCTGTAGGGCAGACTACAATCAAACGTCATATCTAAGTATTTCAACTAATCTCTTCTTTCAACATTATTACCCTTCATGGATATATTGGGCAAGTCTTTCTTCCCAATGCTGTTATTCAAAGAGCACCACAAAACACTGGCCTTCTCTGGGATTACACTTTACCCTGTTTGTTCACACCCCTCCGTCATCGCATGCAAAGCACTTTGAAAGTCTTTGGTCATGTCACGCTTGTCTGACCCGCTTCGATACATAGGGACATTATCTGCAAATGTCAAAGTTCGCCATGATCTAGTGGGCTGAATGTTTGTCAGATTTGCTGTATCTATGTTAAACAGGACAGGTGGCAATATCCACAAAGAAGTCTACATAATATAATTACTATAACTGTTTGAAAGTACAAATACAACATTATGAACCTGACAATCTATACAGTTAACACATTAGCTGGGGAATATTGAATAACTAAACATATCTGTTAGACATAGATATACCTTACTGAAATAGACAAAAAAATAAACTCCATATTTCCCAATAATAACCACCAAAGGCTTGCAAGGATATTTTTGTTTAACTTGTTCAGTCTTAAATATCTTCCAGAAACTCTAACACCCATCTTCCCCAACCCCATTAAATTCGTCTTTCAGTGTATGGATTACTTATCTGTCCTTTTGCCCTGTCCATTTGATCCCATAGAGCCTTCACCACATCCGTGGTATCATATAGTAGCTCATTGCCTATAGGAGCGGCAGCAGCCAATGGCCAGACTCGCAGTCTCCCGCTGCCTCTCCTCCCCTCCAATTTTTCCTACTGTCACGATGTACTCCATTTTTATCCTTCTAATCACATGACTAAAGAATGTAGATAGTCTCTTTCTGATGTGGGCAATCAGTTCTCTTCGTGAGTCAGTTTCTTTTAAGACATCCCCATTACTCCTCTTATCTGCCCACGGTATTCTCATGAATCGTCTATAAAACCACATCTTCGCACGATTCACTTCCGTATATTAATATAAAATTTATATTATCATCATCAGGTGCCTTGCTGACTGGCTTGGGCGATCATGCCTCTTCACATTCTGCGATCTCCTGCAGCATGTATTAGTTCGTTTGCTGACACACCTCCATGCAACAAGACAGTCAGGAAGGATTGATATAGCTTTCAAGAATTCCCTTTCTTGTCTCAGTTTACAAAGAAAGATTGCAATATATATATATTTATATATATATATATATATATATATATATATATATATATATATATATATATATATATATATATTATGCCGCCTTTACTTGAGTTATTTTACATAGCTAGTATCTAAAAAAAAAAACTTTCGCATCAACAAACATAAAATAGGTTTTTAATCCTAGGAAATAAAACATACCTTGAGCAATGAGGAGTAGGCGTCCTTAATAGCGTTGATGTAGAATTTATAAAGAGCGGGATTGGTCATTTAAAGGAAATTAATTTTATACCTTTTTAAAGATATATTTAAAATGGACTGGGGAAATCCTACTCGTCTTTGAAAATTAAAAACTGCGACAATAAAATTCAGTGTTACAACCCTACGGCACTATTTGTTAAGATGTATTTATTTACATATGCTACAGATAGTTTTGTTTATTTAACAACAAAACAAAAAAGGGCTCAAAGACTCATTAAGTTTGACCTGGCTTTAAAAAAGAAATTCATAAGCAAAAGTAAAAATCATGCGAAGGAGTGGATCAAAGTGTTAGGACATCTTGACTTGAAAGTTCTCTGGAAATAACAGAAACGTTCAATAATTACTTCCTCTATCATTGGTTACATGGCGGGGGCTTAGAAAGGGGTCCTGAGCCGCCCCGGGTGTCATCACTGAGGGCGTGAGGGTGGGTGTGAGACGGGTAACAAAACGGAAAAAAATAATTGTCCGTCTTTAAATAATTTCTGGTGGAAAAAGGGGCTTGGCGGGGAGAGGGGGGGGGAGGGTAAAAATAACTATACGCACCCTATTTTCTTTCGTAATCAATTTAAATTGTGTGTGTGTGCGTGTGTGTGTGTGTGTGTGTGTGTGTTTTTTTTTTTTTTTAGGTGGAGGCGTAACAAAAAATTTCCACACCGGGTAACACCTGCCCTTGCTACGCCACTAGTAGCAGCCCATAATGAATTTAAATAATGCGGACACAAACAATACATGGCACAATTTATTGCCAGGCATATTTCACTGTATCTCATCAGGTGCGTTACTACAGAGTTACATCAACATAAAATAAAGCACGAAACTGAATAAATCCAACTGAAATGCGAATAGTTTCTTCCCACACATCGTGTGTGTGTGTGTTTTTTTCTTCCCCGGAAGCTCACTGTAATGGTTAATGAGGACAAGTGGGCTCTTTCTGTGGATTCTCATAGGCATCAATAACTGGGGTATCTGTTTATGACTCTTGTTAACGTCATTGAAATATAGGGAATACAATACAAAAATTTAAAAACAACAACACTGATAATACCACATGATTGCCCTATATGGAAATGAAACTTGGAGTACAAATTTAAAAACAAAAAGTGAAGCTTTTTTAAACATAAAATCTGGCAGTCTTACAAGAAATCTGTGTACCCATTAAAAAAAATACGAAAAGAAGAGACTCTATAGTAGCGAGTCTCAACCTGTGGGCGGCGACCCCTTGTTTTGTCGAACAACTTTTCCACAGGGATCCCCCAAGACCACAGGAAAACACATATTCACTGAAGTTATAAAGTAATAACGAAAATAATTTTATAGATTTTTGGGGAGTGGGGACTATGGGTGGGGGGGGGGGGGGGGGGGGGATGGGGTCACCACAATATGAGAAATTGTAGTAAAGGATGGCGGCATTAGAAAGGCAAAGAACCACAGCGCTGGAGCAAGAAGCGCTAACAGAATGTAAATTCTATTTAAATCACTAATGGTTACTGTCATCATACAGAGCATTGGCTGAAATGGTTGGGGTACATGCAGAGAATGACAGACAACAGACAGGCACAAACTTTGTACTTACAAAAGTGGAAATGAAGTAGATTATGAGACGGATCAAAAATACGTTGGAGGCATAATATCTAGGTAGACATACAAAAACTTAGTGTCATCAACTAAAAAAAGAAGACCAATCGCAGAGCTCAATAGGTGCGAGTGATAACTGCAGATACTTACAAGAGCCAGAAGTTCGGAAGAAACAAAATAGTTGGGATTCAATCACGGACATACAAAACATCACTCCTGCCGCCTTTACTAGTCAGTACATTTCCTGTTACCCGTTAAGGCTGGGTCGACCAAGGAGTATGGCTCTTTTGTAACCAGCAGCATTGGAGCCAGGCATCTGTGGCTTACTGAAGTCCTGGAGGTACCCAAATTATGCCACTATACACTTTCTCTTTTAAAGTGCTTGTTCCTGTGTAGGCCCAGGAACCGTATTTTGTAGGGGACAAAAGAATACCCCCCTTCCTCTTTCCCCCAACCCCAACAAGCATGTCATAAAAGGCGACAAAGTAGGGTGCTTCCTGTGAAGTGGAATAGCATCTGCCTGCGAGGCAAGCAACCAACAGTGTTTTTACAAATAAGCAAAATCTATAAAACGGATGTGCACGCAAAACTCACGTTCAGGAACAAGACCATAGTCCAGAAATGGACGAGCAACCATTACTTTCCATCGTGTAAATGCTAAGATGAAGAAGTTTTTGTCTGTCCATGTAGTATTTCAATTATACTATTATATGTGTTTGCCATTTAGCTCAGTATATCATCATCATCATCAGTTTTATCATCCGGCCCAATATCGCGGATAGAGAAGCTAACAAGGCAGATGTGGTCAAGGCTCTTTGGAAACAAGCAACGGAATCAGTAGAGAAACAAGATTATTGATGCCTGGAGAGAATGAGACACCATGGTGTAACCAAAGGGTCTGGTCGGCTCACTACACTCAGAGAAAAGGAAAGACTGATTTATAACCAGATTGTGACCGGTACCATCAGTATTGGAACTCTGCGCTGGCTGCTGAAAATGAGGACGGAGCACGCATGGGAATGCCAAGAGTGTTGTGATGTCAATTCTTGACTCAACTCAACTCAACACAAGCTGACTGTCTTTAGTCGTGGCATGTAATTTGTTTCTGACAGTGGCAGTTGTATTCCCCTCCCCACACATTTGTAATGAAAGCATTTAGTTATGTCACCCAGTTACTGAGCTAAGTGCATGCCGCGACACTATGAGCTGGGGATTACATTTGGAGAGTGCTTTTTTGATTATGCTTCAACTTGGTTTGTGTTGTGAACTGCAGATTCTGACAAATGGTGAGTGAGCGGCCTGCTGCTACAGAGATGGTAGTACCTTCTGCGAGTAACTTGTGTACAACCACTGATTTGTTTCACCTGCTGCTCCCATTGACGACGACCTGTCTTTCTGGTGCCGAAATGTTTGTGTTGGCACTTCTGACAACAGTAGTCTTGTGCATTTCACGCGTATCTATGCTTTAATCTTTCTTAGACTAGTCTGTGTCAGATAGTTGACAAGGGACAGTGAAAGACACTCTGTGTTGTTTTAGTTAACGATGAACGAAGCATCTATGGGGTGACCCTTTTGCTGTGATGTGGGAACTGTGACTACCTGAGTACCATATCATTATCAACATGATCATCATCTCATCATCCCTAAGCGCGCAAACAAGGATAAAGCCCCCTGAGCTCCCCCCTAAACCCCCAACCCACCCCAATGTTTTCTGTGTGCTAGCGGTCATGCAGGTGAAGCAGAATGTGTATAAATAATACATGAATGGGATACAAGCACATAAGAAAAGTAGACCGTGTCAATAGAAGGCAACAAACACGTGATCAGTTGCTGTGTATCGTAATCATCATCATCATCATCATCATCATCCCGTAACACTGTGTATCGTTGGGACGCCAGTTTCGATTGACTGTTGATTAGCTCCCTCTACATTTGACGGTCAGTTGCGATGGATTGCATGGTTGCATGACTGAGGCCTGTCCAGTCAGTCAAGTTCTGTATCCAGGTCTTCCTTTGTCTGCCTTTTCTTCCTGCCTCTCTACTGAGCCCTGTAGTGTTGCTTTTGTGACCCTGTAAGATTTAATAACATGTCCCTACCATTGCATTTTCCCCATTTTTCACTGTAGTTAAAAGTGCATAGATGCCAATGTGCTGGTTAATTAAACGACGAACTCGTCATTTGTAATGTGGTCTCTGTATGATAGGCCAAAAATTTTCTTGGAGATTTACAATACTTCCAATATCTTCTGTTTCTAGTTCTGCTGCCATGGTGCACGTTTCACAGCCAAATGTAAACATATCAACAGCTAATGCTCTTAGATATGAACTAAAAAGCGAAATTCCATTTTTGTTGAGTAATATGTTTTTCAGTGTTGCTGCTTTTTTTCCTAACGTTCAAACCATTTATTCAGCAGCCAATTAAATTTGTGAGATAATTTGTGAACAAATATTGCACAGCCACTTTTAATTACCAAGAACACAAATTATTTTTTATTTTTGAAGCATACACAGAAACCCGAGCGCACACACTCACGCACATTCGCACACACACAGATATATATGCATACACACACACAAACACAAGTGTATATAATTACACACATATAAACACATGTAAATGGAGAGAGAAATTCTAATACGAAAACTTGACATTCCAGGTGGGGGGAAAAATGTAACTAAGTTTCATTTGCATAATTTAAAAGTATATATCGTCTCCCTATAAGAAGTCCGGTCACTCATCATATGATTCTGGAAAGAAAAAAATTGTAGAGATTACAAGTTTAATTAGACGTTAATTTTATTTTATTTAATGCTTTCGAAAAAAGGATTAAAAAGAAAATAGTTAATAGCCTCGCTTCGTCACAGAAAGTTGTATCACAGACGCCTGACTTGTCTACATTTCTGGAGATATGAAGATAAAAAATATTATCAGTTTGGTTTCTACTTCTATCTCCAGGACTTTTACATGTGTACAGTCTCTTTGTTTGATGTTGACAGATAATATTACAAATAATGAGCTGGTTCTCCTCAGAAAATAGTACCAGCCGCTGACCTCTTTCATTCCTGGTTCCAATACCATAATGCCCTACAGTCAGCTTGTGTTTCATTCTTCCTACTTGTGCATCACCCTGACTATTAAGACCACTTTCAGAGTTTGTTGCAGGTCTGCATAGCATTCTTCCACCTGTTCATCATTATAGTTTGTTGCAGGTCTGCATAGCATTCTTCCACCTTTTCATCATTATGGTTTGTTGCAGGTCTGCATAGCATTCTTCCACCTGTTCCTCATTATAGTTTGTTGCAGGTCTGCATAGCATTCTTCCACCTGTTCACCATTATAGTCTGTTGCAGGTCTGCATAGCATTCTTCCACCTGTTCATCATTATAGTCTGATGCAGGTCTGCATAGCATTCTTCCACCTGTTCCTCATTATAGTTTGTTGCAGGTCTGCATAGCATTCTTCCACCTGTTCCTCATTATAGTTTGTTGCAGGTCTGCATAGCATTCTTCCACCTGTTCCTCATTATAGTTTGTTGCAGGTCTGCATAGCATTCTTCCACCTGTTCATCATTATAGTCTGTTGCAGGTCTGCATAGCATTCTTCCACCTGTTCCTCATTATAGTTTGTTGCAGGTCTGCATAGCATTCTTCCACCTGTTCCTCATTATAGTTTGTTGCAGGTCTGCATAGCATTCTTCCACCTGTTCCTCATTATAGTTTGTTGCAGGTCTGCATAGCATTCTTCCACCTGTTCCTCATTATAGTTTGTTGTTGGTGTAAAATTCTGTAATATTGCAGTATCAATAGGCTTGTTTTAATTTTGATTAAAATCATTCTATCTTTATGAACCCAGAATCAACTAATGTTCTTATCCATATTACGTTTTACTAGAAGTCCCACTCCACGTTCATGATGTTCGTCTCCAGAATTAATAAATATATAATCATTCTTTTTTATGTAGCCAGCATCAGTCCATCTTGTTTCTGATACTCTCAAGATATCCAAATTCATATTTTTGGCCTCAGAAATCAGGCAAACTTTCCTGCTTGGTAAAGGGTATGTATATTCCACATAAACATTCTTCTACGTTTTAGAAAGGGGTTGTCGGAATGCACTTTTTCAAAAAAAACAATTGGGATGCATCCGTCATTATACTCAATTCAGTCACTATTGATGTCTCTTTCCTGATTGTGTTTGCAGCAGGAACATCTTCGGATATCACAGTCTGTCTGAAAGAAACTCGGGTCTATCGTCAGCTGTCCCGTCTCGTACACTTTCATATCCAAGGAGTCAATCAATTACATCCTGTGCCGATCTCCGTGTTGGTTTATCCCTGCCTCTCCTTGCTAGTACAATACCTTCTGCTAATTGTGGATGCTTCATAGATTACAAGAAGGCCTTTGACAGGAATCAACGTTAACAGCTAATTGCCTGCCTCCAAAATATAGGATTAGATGAAAAGGATATCATAATTATTAGTAAACTTTACCGGGAACAAATAGCAACTGTTAGACTCAGCAACATCACCTTGACAAAGATAAAAAGAGTAGTACGTCAGAGATATGTGTTATCCCCAAGCCTTTTCAACTTATACACAGAAAACATTTTAAAACTAGGTTAGGAGTTGCAATTAACACTCTCAGATACGCAGATGACAGAGATAATAGTCGAAAGCGAGAGAGAGTTACAAGAACTAGTTGACCAAGTCAGTAGGTGGAGTGCAGAGTATGGTTTAGACATTAACATTCGAAAAACAAAAACTGTGGTAGTTAACATGGCAAAGAGCGGCCAACAGTAAACATCGCAGTAAACGGAAAGCTATTACAACAAGTAAAACTTTTTTTATATACCCACGACACGTATGAACAGATGATTGAAAAAGAGGGAAAAAAAGGAATGGATACAATTATCTTCAATGAGATGCGTAAATTACTAACAGGTAGAGAGATAAACAACACACTAAATATGAGAATCGTCAAATGATATGAACAACTGACACCAGTTAGTTAGTTAGTTAGTTAGTTAGTTAGTTAGTTAGTTAGCTAGTTAGTTGGGTTATCATCATTGCACTTTTGACATGTCCATAGGTGCTCAGATCCTCCCCTCAGTGTGAACCCCGACGTCCGATGGCTAATAGTACCAGTTCTATGTTGATTAACAAGTCTTCTGGTGTGTCTGGTGTGCATCTCGTTTTTTTTTGCTATGCCGACACCAACAAAGCACCACTCAGTACAATATTTTCGCTAGAATTATGTTACGAGTGTTGAGCGTGACTATATATTAACAACAGAAGTAAAAAAGACGCATGGAAACAACAAAAATGAAATGTCTACGACAAAGTCTGAGATAACTAGAAAATAAAGAATCCGAGATGCCGATGTCATGAAAAAGTTCAGATGGAGCCAGCACTGAACTACACCAAGAGGCGTTAGATCAAATGGTTCTGACACAAGACAAGATTCAGTTAGTCAATCAGTAGCATGTCCGTTTCAGAACCTTGCTCTTATAACAAACAACATTCAGGAAAACTTCTCGATCACAAGCAAGATGTCGCGCGTCCTATACACCCATCTGGAGATCTTTCGCCACATCCCCCACTCTTTGGCCCTCCTCTTCCTTTCTTCCCAGGCATATACCCCTCCATTAATTGTTCATTTTAAACGTTTCAAGTGACCAAAATATTTAAAACAATTTGTGTTTTTAATAGCCAACCGTCATCAGCTTTCAGTTCTTGAAGTATGAATGCATTCGTTCTGTTCTTTACCCTTGATATTCTTAGAACCCGTCTGTAACATTTGTATTCAAATCATTTATGTGATACCCCCGTGTGGGTTCCGGGGTCCCATTGTGGGGAAAACAAGAATAGACTCACTACATCCCCAAAAGCATGTCGTAAGAGTCGACTAATTGGGGAGCTTCCCTTGAAGTCGGAGTGCATCTGCCAGAGAGGCAAGGAACCAACAGTCTGTATTCAAGAGAATGAGATCTGTAAAACTGATGCACACGCAAGACTCAGGTTCTGGAGCAGGACTGCAGTTCAGTAGTGGACGAGCAACCAGAACTTTCCACCAGAGTGTACAGCTGGTGAACGCGAAGAAGAAGAAGAAAGACGAAGATTTATGCGATATAAAGCACTGGCGTATGTTGCAATGGTAAAAATGCATGCTCTTAGAAATATATTTTTTTTTTGTAGTTCCGTTTGTCCCCCTCCATAATTTATTCAGCTTATTCTAGTCTTTGAAGAGCAATTGATAGTTTTGGTTCAATATCTTTCATTGTTCACCATTGTTGGTAATCAATGACCCAAGATTACCACCAGCTATTGAACTACAGCGAGTCCCACATCAACACAGAACGTCGTCCCCCTGTAGGATGCAAATTTTAGTTATTTTGAAGCCCCACCCTGGCTTTTGCAGCGGGCCCTGGATAAAGCAGGGCCTTAAATATGACCTAACGGCTGAAAGGGATTCCGGGTCCTCTTCACAGGTGATCCTCATCCGCATGGTGGTACTATGTATCACCGAAAGTTTGTCGCTTGTGTGATGTCCTGGTGGGGTTAGGCAAACAAGAGAGAGAGAGAGAGAGAGAGAGAGAGAGAGAGAGAGAGAGAGAGAGAGAGAGAGAGAGAGAGAGAGAGAGAGAGAGAGAGCACAGAGAACCCGTCAAACACAATGAAAATATATCTCTAGGTTCCCCACACAAGCGAGGGATGGATGGATGGATGGATGGATGGATGGATGGATGGATAGATGGATGGATGGATGGATGGATGGGTGGATGGGTGGATGGATGGATGTTGGTCCGAGACTGTAAATAGCTGCGCTACCTACCACATACTAAGGCTCGCATCCGATGCGTCTTCAAAAGCTCACGTTGAACCGCGAGGGCAGAACTAGACAGAGGAAGACGACAAACATACCACAGATCAAAAGCGCCGACACAAAAATAGCATAATGAAATAGATGAGCCCCTTTAGAAATCTGCTTCCGAGCCTCAAGGGTTAAGGCTTTTTAAATTCAAAATAATACGAAATGTATTAAAAAGGAGAATATCTCTGCATGGTTGACACGGGCAAACGGCAGCGAAACCCATTTACAATTGTGTGGGTGTGTAATGTGTGTTTGTGTGGGTGTGTGTGTGAGGGCGAGGCCCCAAAAAGCCGAACCGCACCCACCATCCCCACCCCCCTCCTCCCCTCTTCCTCTCCAGGTTTTAGGACCTCTGCCATACATTTCGTGATCGTGTGAGACTGAAACCACGACCGCCTTAGCTTTTAAACATAGCTTATAATATTAGTACATCACCCATCATGTGCCCATTGGTTTATAAAAATCAAGGTCTAGCCCTATATGCCCTATACGCCTAAAGGCTTTTTACATATAATATAAGTGATTAGATATGTTACATTATTTTGTTCTCGGGTAAAGTTTTACTTTTATTTTCGTGTTTTATTTCGACACCCAAATGTGTTCTTTCGAAATTGCCAAGTAATTTCTAATTTGTATTCTCTAGTGCTGTATCGTAGGTAGTATTTTCAGCGTTTGGCTCGTAAGGTTTAGTATTCTAACAGTGGATCTATCTGGTATATTAGACCATGTTATGGGCGTGTGTGTGTCTGTGTGTGTTGTTTTTTTTCTATCTTGCTTTGTTAAACCTGATTTGAATATACCAGTAACACTGCCTACATTGTATATTGATTTTTATTCTTCTCTGAAACCGCTATACCATGTCTGCCAATATTTGTATGGCAGCAAAGGATTCTCTCTCTCTCTCTCTCTCTCTCTCTCTCTCTCTCTCTCTCTCTCTCTCTCTCTCTCTCTCTCTCCTCTCTCTCTCTCTCTCTCTCTCTCTCTCTCTCTCTTTCTCTCGTGCTTATTGTTATCTATGACTGTAAATTGAGAATTCTAGAAAATATTTATGGATAAACTTTAGTCTACATGTTGGGGACTAGCCTGACACTACAGCAGCAGGGTTGTGATCGGCTAGTCTCTCTCTCTCTCTCTCTCTCTCTGTGGGATCGCTGTGGTGTAGCGGCTAGACCCTTGCCACTGACTGGAAGGTTTTGGGTTCTGACAGAGCCGGTATTTTTTTAAATGTCTTTCGCTCCCAGTTCGATCCAGCCTTGAGTGTGTATTAGTTAGAAGTAAAGGCAGCGGGTGTGATGCTGACCACTGTCATTAAGTGCAAGACAGAACTTATTCTGAATCTTTAGCTCGAATGATAAAACTAATCTAGGGAAATGTCCAATAGGAAAAAAAAATTCTAAAGGTGGAGTGGTAGGCGTCACTTAGACCAGGTTTGCCATAGTTAGTGCTACCGCTACCGATAAAGCAATCACTGACTCTAACGCCGCCCCAAAGTTTCAATAGAGATAACAGAGAAAGGTAAATTTAAAAAAAAAAGGTGTAAGGCATGTAATAGGAGGGAAATATTTAACAGGATATAACTCCAGTTTACGTTTACTTTAATTGATTGTTGCAATAACCAAAAGAAATGCACATAAACCTGGCAGCCAGTGTGACTGTTAAATTAAAAATTATAGCTATAACGGCAATTGAAAATTTAACCCGTGTGAAGGTAGCCATTTAGGAGGAGTTAAGAGAAGAATTAAAATTTACACACACACACACACACACACACACACACACACACACACACACACACACACACACACACTACATAAAGTTTGTGATTTATAGTACAGATAAATTACCTTATCATTCCTTTATGGGATCCAAGTCCAAGTCCTTTTGAGAAAAAAAAAGAAAAGCTCGACCACGTTCAGACTGCTGCTAGCTAGCCTAGGCTGCTAACAGTCTCCGCCTATATTTGTGGTCTGGGTTATTTGCGTCACTTTCGTGACTGAATACTGGTGTTTGTGCCATTTCTGGCTTAATGTTTCCATCCGAATCAAACCGCTCGTCCTGATGTCACTGGTGCATGTCTTCCTTCTTCATTCTTGGTGTTTCCTGTTTGTTCTGTCTCCCTTTGATCTGGCTAGGCGTATCTCGAAGGAGAGCGAGCTTCCAAACACAACGACCTTTCGGCCACCATTTATTGTTTTAAAATTTTGAGTATTTTAATTTTGCCAAAAAGTACTGAAAACAGTTTTTGAATGTGAATAGTTCCGAGATGTGAAAATTTTCGCGTGTGACCATAGTGGTCTTATAGTTGTCTTCCTGTAATATGAACGGGTTAGTCATGTAATGGATATGTGTGTGAGAGTTTGTGTGGAGTCTTAAGCGGGTCCAGTCGTCATTTGTTATTATGTGATCGGGTTGTGTTGATAGCTAAGCTCCGGTGTACGTAAATACCATATAACCGGACCGTCCAGCTCACGCTTTGAGATCCAAATGATCGGCGATAAGAATTGTTGTGGCATGTTGGGCAACGAACTCAAGTGCTCTCTGTGGGAATGGGTTGGGGGGTTAAACTCATAGTGCATCCGAAAGAGTTAGGGGAAGGTGGGGGGAAGGGGAGCGGGAGGCCATTCAGTCAATTCTCGTCGTTGCCGTCTTGCTGGATTCTAGCGTGGCTTTTTGCCGGGACTATGTGTATCACGTTACCAACCTTTGCTATCATCCCAGTGATGGGGTGGTATTGGAGGTTATGCGTTCTAGTCCTGTCATTATCGAGTCACTTGTATTCCCTATTTGCTGTCAGTTATGAATTCTGTCGGTCATGTGCATGTTGTATGCATGCTGTGGAGTGGGATGGTTTTGTTTATGAATCCCGGAGTATATGGACGCACCCAACTAGGTGTATGCGTACATGCACTCGAGTACTCATACATGCAGACAACACTACATATTTGTACGTCCTTTCATACTTATACGTGTGTGCATACCTAATTGACATTACGTACACACGCCAACTCTTTCATATGCGTTTACCAATGCCAGTACTTACATTCATAAAAAAACGAGTACATCCACACGTAGTGATATTCACTCTTCCATGTCTTATGTGTTTTGTGTGGCTTTGTCTGTAATTTCGTCTGGTCGTGTCACTTTTAAGTTATGTCCTGTTACTGGTATGTGACCTGTCCGGTACTGACGTATCATGTTTTGGTGGATTGTGTGCGTTGATGACGTTCTTGCTGCTTACACCCTTCATTCCATTTGTTCTCATTAATGAACAGACATACAGCAACACAGTTTATGGTTTCTTTGATTGCACTGTCATTCATACACTCACAAATATATTAGTATACACGCTCTCATATATATACACACATGCACACTCATACACACATATACATGCATACAGTAATACATTTAAATCCATGTACTCATTCATCTGTACCTTTCGCACAACTATATTCCCACTGTTCCGTCCACATATGATTCCGTACCATCCACCTACATACACTGTGTCTTATGTATCCATCCTATACACAAATGCACTCATACTACACGCACTCATCCTTGTGTATGTGTCCATGTTCACATCTATGCACTCATCATACTTACACTATCTCTCTGACTCTAGGATGTTCGGGGTTACCATCTCATCAGTTCCTTCTGTTATACTGAGTAAATCCCTAATCTGGTCTTTTTAGTTTTGTTTTGTTTTAATAAGGTATTGTTTAACCAGTTTTTGGATGTCTTTATTGCTTTCTACATTTAAACATTTGTTTACAGTAATTTGTTGTTTGCGTTTTAGAAAAAATTCCTCAATGGGTTTCCTTTCCAATTTATACTTAGTGCAGTTTATTATATAATGCTCTAGAGTATTATCTTGAAAGCAGTCCAGACATAGTGGAGATGTAAATTTCTCTGAGTGCCATCCTAATCTAGCTCTCCATAGAAGTTTGTTGGCTGGAATTTTCAGTTTGTCCCGTACCTGTGTGTTAAGGCTGGGCTCTTTAAGGTTATTGTAGGCATCTCTGCCATTATTGCTCCTTTGCCATTGCAGTTTCCACATTTTAATTATATGTCGTTTGATTATGCTGGTCCTTTCTGTTTTTCCAAGTCCTACATCTATTAAAACATCACATTTTGCTCCCTTTTTGGCTGCTATGTCAGCTTTTTCATTGCCAATTATACCTCTGTGTGCTGGTACCCATGCAATGGTGACTTGGCATCCTTTATTCTTGAGCTGAGTTGTTAGATTTAGGATTGTCTCTTTAATATCTGGTCTACTGTTAGTTTTATGTGTTTTTAACGTCTGCACCGAGGACAATGAATCTGTCAGTATGGTAAATTTAGTTGGAGGTTTATTAATTACCATCTCTAGCGCCTTCATTATGCCGACTAGTTCTGCTGTGCATACTGCCACATGATCTGTTATTTTATATTCTCTTTGTATATTCCACTGTGGGATTATTACTCCTGCTCCTACTTCTCCTGCTTCATTCTTTGATCCGTCAGTGTACGCAACCAGATTGTCTGATCGGATCTGGTCTATGTATTCTTCTGTTATTGCTTTGGCTTCAAATGTTTCAGTATTCTTTTTAATAATTTTAATCAGACTCATGTCTGTCCTGGGCAGCTCTAGTCTCCATGGAGGGATTTGAGGGACAAACTTAACGCTTGCCTCTAGAGTCCTGGCTAAGTCCTCATCATCGTTAATTTCTAGTGCAGCGTCCCAGGCTGCTGGTCTCTGTATGTCTCTGACCGGTTTGTCACCTAGGTGGGTAATGTTATGATGGAAAGCGTCTGAAGCTGGGTGTCTGGCATCGTTGGCCGCTTTCATCCAATAGCTATAAGTTAGTTGTTTCCTTCTGAGGTTAAGCGGTGTGATGCCTAGTGCTACCTCCATGGCCTCTCTCGATGTCCCTTTGCCAGCGCCCATGATGGAAGTCAGGGCTTGGCACTGAATCCTATCAAGTTTGCATTTGCTGGTCTCTGATGCTGATTCGTATACTATGCTTCCGTATTCCATTTTGCCCCTAACGAAAGCTTTATAAAATTGTACTAGGGTGTCCTGGTGTGCTCCCCATCCGTTTCCTTTAATCATTTTCAGCATATTATTGTACTTTGTACACTTTACTACGAGATCATCGATGTGCTTAGCCCAGGTCATTTGCTCATCCAGAATCATTCCTAGAAATTTCGTCGAGCGTGTCCGCTGAACTGTTCTGCCATTAATTTGGAGTCTCGTTTCTTCTGGGTCATAATTAAGCTGTCTTTTAAAGTTGAATATCATGCTTACTGTTTTGTCGACGTTGATTTTAAATCCCCATTTTCCCATCCAATGTGCAACTTCGTCTAGACTTTTCTGCAATCTTTTCTTAGCGCATGGGATCTGATTATGGCTGTGGTAGATTGCACAATCGTCCGCAAACTGAGTTAGTCCCGTGTCCTTGTTCGTGATGGCATCATCAAGGTCGTTTACTAATATGCTGAACAGGGTAGGGGATATTACAGCACCCTGAGGGATTCCATTCACCTGATCAAAAGTTTGTGATCTTTCGTTATTAACTAGTACTGAAAATGTTCTTTCTTGTAGAAAGCTTCGGATATATCTATACGTTCTTCCCGTAAATCCTAGTTTAGCTGCTTTAAACAAGGCTGCTGGCCGATAGCACTGGTCATATGCCTGTTTATGGGATGCAATTTTTCGGTTTTTGAAGCCCTACTCTGGCTCTTGCCAGGGGTCATAAAATAGCCCGGCAATAAATATGGTCTAATGGCTGAACGCGGTTCTGGGACCTCTCCACGGGTGATCCTCATCCACATGGTGGCACTTTGCGTCTTCGGGTGTTAATCGCTTGTCTGGTGTCCTGGTGGGGTAAAAGAAGAAAGAGATAGATAGTAAAGATATAGTCAATTTAGTATCTTCCTCAAACTGCCTTGGTTTTCGTGGACTAGGTCTATTTACGATTTCCTGGGAATATTCTGCCCATGTTTGCATAGTGACCGGCCAGGAAAAGATACCTGCTCAAAAGTGGCCGCTTTTACTTTCGTTGTTGATGATGGGTGCTAGAAAAAACACTTGACGGTAGTGGCAGAATTGATCTTGGGGATGCCTACAACAGAGTGACATATTATGTTTTGATATCTTCGCTTATTTAGAAATAAATCTGTCCCAAAGGTCTTCTGATAGAATCCGCAAAGTGACGGCTTTATTTGCACAATTGTGAAGTAAATAAATAACTCCCAGGTGGCTCCATTCTAAAATGCGCACCAAGTAATGTCTTTGGAAGCAAAGGCGCCCGCAAAAATGTTGACTGTATCACCAACAGAGAGACGAATGGAGTACATATCACAAACATGTTCGCATCTCTCAAGGCGCGAGATTTCTAGTCGGTCCCACTTGGCCGTTCCAATGGGCTGTATTATGTTCAAGGGGTGTCACGATGTAAACTCTGTAAGCAGTCTATATTCCACTTTGTGAGTGGCCAGCACGTTTTTTAAAAAAAAAGTTGTGAACAGCCGGTATTGTGTGGTATGTTGTGCGTTGGCTCTTTATTGCCATAAATGCGGCCTTACTAGCACCATGAAAACTAGCTGATCACTCCCCCGAGCGTACGCACATAGACACACAATCTGGCACTGCTCTATGTTTTTTTTTTTTTTTAAATAATTATGCTAAAAGATACCTGCCGGTTGTGCTGTGAATAATTCTTCTCTGACCAGGAGAAAGGAAAGACTGGCCTAAATTGTCAACAAGTACAGGGAAACAAGCATACAAACTCAGTCAAGTCCGGAGTTGCCATCTGGTAAACGCGAAAAAGAAAATGAGTCATACAGGTGACCAGAAACAAAAGACTGCCGTATGAATGGGTGCCTTTCGTTGGCATGAAAAATCTATGGAAACAGTTACAAAAGTGTGGCCCTCAAGATGATTCAACCAGAAGCAATCAGCCGTGATTGGAGGACTTCTAGAGCCCCTGTCTTGATCAGTTTTTAAATTGACACGCCTACCCAAAGTTGAGCGAACCACCACTGTTGGTTCCGGAACACCATTTTGAGGAAATTTGAATAAAATCTCTACAACACTAATAAAGTGAGTCGTGAAAAGCGACTAAGGAGTTACTAAAATCGGAAGTTAGTTAGTTAGTTAATTAGTTAGTTTGTTAGCTGGGTTATCAGCATTGCACTTCGGACATGTCCATAGGTGCTGAGATCCTGCCTTCAGTATGAACCCCAGCGTCCGGTGGCTAATAGTATTAGTCCTATGTTGATTAACAAGTGCTTCGATGTGCGCGGTTTGCGTCTCGTTTTTTGCTGTGCCGACATTAACTCCCAAGCCTTTCCTTCTGGCGGGGAAATGTGGATTCACTGCCCCAGAAGTCTTCCAGCTTTCCCATTTTTCTAAGGGCATTAATATATAGTATCAGCATAGTGCATAAGTTGACCGTAGGCAGTAATTTCCATCGACGCCCACGTGTCCCTGAACGAAAATAAAGATGACCCCACGCACAGTGGACTTCTGTGATGATTCAAGCTATTGCCTTCTTAATGAAATCAGAATTGTTTGGCCAAAAGGCCAATATTGCAGCCATTCTGTAAACTACAACACCATGCGCTTAGCAACTGTTTTAGGGCGAACGCAGAAAAATAGGCAGTAAGTGATCTAGACATTTTTTTCTGTGTAATTACCAGTGAAGCAATTGTCTGAGGACTGAAGGAATTGTCCCCAGACAATTCCTTCTGTCCCCGGAAATTTCCTTCAGTCCCCAGATAATTCCTTCAGTCCCTAGACAATTCCTTCAGTCCCCAGACAATTCCTTCAGTCCCCAGACAATTCCTTCAGTCCCCAGACAATTCCCTCAGTCCCCAGACAATTCCTTTAGTCCCCAGACAATTCCTTCAGTCCCCCAGACGATTCCTTCAGTCTCCAGACAATTTCTTCAGTCCCTAGACAATTCCTTCAGTCTCCAGACAATCCTTTAGTCCCCAGACAATTCCTTCAGTCCCCAGACAATTCCTTCAGTCCCTAGACATTGCTTCAGTCCCAGACAATCCTTTAGTCCCCAGACAATTGCTTCAGTCCCCAGACAATTTCTTTCAGTCCCTAGACAATGCTTTAGTCTCAAACAAATTCCTTCAGTCTCCAGACAATTCCTTAAGTCCCTAGACAATTCCTTTTAGTCCCCCCAGACAATTCCTTCAGTCCCCAGACAATCCTTTAGTCTCAGACCAATTCCTTCAATCCCAGACAATTATTTCAGTCCCTAGACAATTACTTCATCCAGTCCCCAGCCCTATATGCCTATCTACGCTTAAAGGCGTGGGAAATGGTCCTTTACTGTTTGACTTTAACTGAATTTACGAAGAGTGACAAGTTTCCCTTTTTCTTCCTAATGGAGTCGTCTGCCATTCCAGTTTGTTTATATACAGTTTGCAACAGTTTCCTCTCCTTTC
>CAJHNH020000558.1:815652-868152 GCA_905116865.2 Candidula unifasciata
TGGTTTTTACAGAAAAATCCTTAGAACCCCCAAAAGCTAGAAAAACAACCAGAGTTTAAAAGAGGCGAGTCCCGGGAGACAATTATCACAAATACAGAAACAGTATTTTTGCGTGGTCATGTTATAAAAAAAGGGAAAATAGAACGCTTTACCAGGGAAAAAATATGGGGAAGAGAATGAGAAAAAACGCATTAAGAACAATGACCGTGCTTATCGTCAATTTTTATCGGAAGCCATTGTTTTGAAAGAGGCGAGGGCTCAGCGACAAATTATCATAAATATCAGAAAGAGACAGTCATCATTTATTGGTCATGTTGTGAGAAAAAGGCAACTGGAAGATGTTGCGGCAACTGGAAGATGTTGCGACTACTGGAAAGATCTCGCAAAGATCAAGAGAAACAGGAGAAGACAACGCGAGAAGATTCTTGACAACCTTTAGTCATCCAAGGAGAGGTGTCAACATACTAACTGATACAACCAGTTGTAGATCCCAGATTGTGGAGAGGCATGATAGCCAACGTCGGTTAGCAAGGCACTTGGTGATAATGATTTCCCCTTGCTTCTACATCTACATGGCTTTAGACTATGTCCCCAGCCTTAGGGAACCTTTTAAGGTGTCAGGGCAAGTGAGTGCCCTGCTGTATCATTCTACTGCTAACAGCGCAGGACACGACAGAGGTGTTGACTTATCCCTGTAGATACTCGGCCCCTATCGCTGCGTCGGTTAAACTGCAGTGTGTTTACCATCTTCTACCCCGTTGAGATGCAGTTGAACACTTATGTCCTACATACTAGGTGTGTTAAAAACAAAAGTAAAGACTTGCAGTTATCATTTTTTTTTCCGGTTCGAATATGTTTTTAATGGAATCAGGACTCTTGTTACTGTACATTTGTAAAGCAACTCATCCTGTTGTTTCACAGTTTACTTCGTCTGTGTGGGCATTCCAGCATTTATGGCTGTTTCATTTTGTTTCTTAGTTGCGTAATAACTGTATGCATCCTGTGTGTTAACTTATAAAAGGAAATTACTTGCCGCTTTCAAACTGTCGTAAATTCTTGAGTTCTACCTCATTAGCCCCATAGACTGTTGATGCATCAAGAAAGGATGTCGCTGTATTAATTTGTTCCCTGACTCCTGAAATAAAAACCGAGACGATAATTAAATTAAATCAACTGACTGATGAGTCGGGGGAACTGGCAAGGAACTAAACAGTATCATTCTAAGTGCCACGATAAATGAAGAGTGATTGTATAGTTACATGATACCTTGATGAAGCCTTGTAAAGAAAACATAAAAATACAGGGCTATCGTGTAATCACAATACAAAATACAATTGACAAGCAATAAAAAAAAAATAATTGCAAAGAAAATATATGGCTTCAGTTGATATCGCGTGTTGCATATTCAAGCACGCTAGCGCTTTTAACGCTTCAAAAACATGAAGGACTGGCCACAAACCCTCCCACCTTAGAGCTGCAACCTACCTTACACAGATTCTCTTTCTCAGAAAGAAAACGTAAATGGAATACAACGCTGAAAGTTTTTCGAGCAAACAGTTCACCGGGACCCCGTGTAACCTTCAGCAACGTTAACGAGCTCATTAAAGGATGAATGTGAAAGCATGAATGAAAAGTGACCTAGTGAGTCAATGGGCGGAGCTAACCAAGAAAGGAAGATTTCCGTAATGTTTGCCTATTCTAGATACTTTGCAATTTTTTCACAGCTAGAATCGCAAGCAAGCAGATCACGGGGCCAGGAAGGAAACTGTCCCACACTGATGATATTTTGGTGTACAGTCAGGTTAATGGGGGATTTCAGAAATCTATATTAATAAAAATGTTAATTGTCCGATGTTGTTTTTTAAAAACTCGGAAACTACTAAACCAATTGCTTTCAAATTTGCACACAACGCTGCCTTTGACTCCAAGCATGATTATTTGTCAGAAAATCGCACAAACCACGAACGATGTAGCTCCAGCAACGGTCAAATAATTATTTGTTTCGTTGCCGGCCCGGATTTGATTTTAATCGGTTGGCCACATTTGACTATGTAACACCGAACTTCACATTATTATTATATACTTTCATTTCTACCATTTCTGCTTGAGTATTTAGTGGCATAGTTAGTTGTAAGCATTTCACCATTTTACACGGGTGATAGGGGTTCGATTCCCAGCTGTGTAATATAATTTCTTTGGGGCCCATAACTGGGTGGCTGCCACGTTTTTTTGTGTGTGGTTTATAGCTAAGCTGCAATATCTACGCTTTATTTTCCTTTCCATTTTGGGGTTTAAAGCTAGCCTGCGATAGTGGCGACGTGATGCTCAATGTTCATGTCACGGGTAATATTCGTTCGCCCTTGACAGGGCAGTTGGCACGTTGTGGTATACAGCTAGGCTGCGATATCTAACCTAAAGTCTTAAGTCTTCGGTAGTAGAGTTGTGAGTATCCGCCCTTCACGTGGATAAACGGTGTTCGATTCCCCGCTGGGTGCTAATTTTTCTTTTTCCCCTAAAAGGGCGATTGGCACGTTGTGTTGTGGTTTACAGCTAAGTTGCGACATTTGCGCCTTACGTTTAGCGCTAACTCCTCTGGCTATAACGACATGTACAGACAGTAGTGACCGTTTTGTGTTGTTGTTGTGACGGTGATGGTGGTAGTGGTAGCAGTAGTACTGGTACTTGATGGGTTATGTGGTAGTTGTTACACTGGCCACATTTACTTCTCAGTACAGATTAATGCTACCCATTTTTGTCTGGGTGGACACGGATGTCAAGCTCAATTTAACAACAATATTTCGTCAGGCGATGACTTTTCCATAATTCGGAGAGGATTATTTTACAGTTCTCATTTCCTAACTATTTATATTTTAACAATGTAGCCACACAATAGTGTTTCAATCATTCGGTGAGGGAGATATACTTCGGCAGATGCTTGAGTCCTTGGTAGCGTAGTTGTATCTTTTGCGTGTTACGCGGGTGACTGGTGATCAATGTCCCACTGGGTGATTAAATATTTTTTGTTGCCCTTAACTAAGCGGCTGGCACGTTGTGTTGTGGTTTATAGCTAGGCTGCGATATCTACGTCTTTTTTCCGCTCGGTTTGGGGGTTTACAGCTAGCCTGCGATAGCGGTGACGTGATGTTGGTCATGTCACGGGTAATCTTCGTTCGCCCTTGAGAGGGCGGTTGGCAGGTTGTGTTGTGGTTTACAGCTAGGCTGCGATATCAAACCCAAACTCTTCAGTCTTAGGTAGTATAGTTGTACGTATTCCGCATTTCACGTGGTTGACCGGTGTTCGATTACCCACTGGGTGCTAATTTCTCTTTTTCCCTCAAGAGGGCTGTTGGCCTGTTTTGTTGTGGTTTACAGCTAGGCTGTGATATCTGCACCTTTCGCCCAAAGACATCCGATTTCAGTAAAGTCCCATTTATCCTCCCCGCGACGCTTCACTCGATCATAAACTATTCGTTGATGACAGAAGCTGTTAACTAAGACTGCTTACAGTCCAGTTTACTTTGGGTCTCTTCGGAGAGGGGAGATGACGGGTGGGTTTTTTTATTTACGCTATTTGCGAGTATAGAGCGGACTATTACTATGGGTTCTATCACAGGTTAGGTGATGGCATTTTTTTCTTTTTCTTTGTTGGGAGCTCAATTACACTAAACAGTCCGTGGCGACAACATGCAGCGCTAACTCATCTGGTTACACCGACCTGCACAGACAGTAGTGACTGTTTTGTTGTTGTTGTTTTTTTTTTGTTTTGTTCTGAAGGTGGTGGTGGTAGTGGTAGCAGTAGTACTGGTACTGTATGGGTGATGTGGTAGCTGTTACACTGGCCACATTTACTTCTCATTACACATTAATGCTATCCATCTGTATCTGAGTGGACACGGATGCAAAGCTCAATTTAGATACAATATTTCGTCAGATGATGACTTTCCTATCCTTCGGCGAGGATGATATGATTAGTGGGAGAGGGGGGTTGATGGCAGACACTCTTAACTGAGAGAGCTTAAAACATTATTTTAAAGTTATCATTTCTTAGCTATTTATATTTTAATAATTTCGCCAAGTGATGATTTTTTATTCTTTCGGAGAGGGATATATTATTGGGGGGAGGAAGAGGGGGGGGGGGGTTATGCCAGAAACTGTTAGCTAAGAGAGCTTAAATCTTTTTTTTTTTCAAGTTCTCATTTCTTAACTATTTCTCTTTTAATACATTCGTCAGGGATGATTTTTCAATCTTTCGGAGAGGTAGACATGACTGGGTGGAGGTGAGAGGGACGGGGGGTAAGGGTTATGACAGACACTGTTAGCTGAGAGCTACTTTCTTTCTTTTCCTTATTACTATTCGGGGCCACAGCAACGCGTGGCAGGGCACAGCTAGTTAGTTTATAAAACACAATATTTCATGCACAATAAAAAATTAGTAAACATACATGATTGAAAATATCAAGCACGTGTTGGGAAAAATTTCAGACTTACCATTCTCTGTGATACCAAAGGCTCTCCTGAAGTTCATACAATTGCCGCGGAAAAACCTGTCCCCAGCTTCGATGGTAATAGGAAAACATGGCGCCCTGTAATAATGTACTTAACATAGATAAAGCAGCAGTGAACACAGGAAACACAATTCACATTGCAAGTACTTTGCATGGAATTCAGAAACATGACACTGCGCAACCATCAAATATCTCCTTAGTTTCCACCTCGCAAGTTCTGATTTCAATAAAGTTGTATTTTTACGTATGTCAATATCGGTACTTGTTGTACTTGTTGCACAGAGATTGTTGCGACGGACATGGAACAAAGAGTGAGGTTCACAGTCGTCAGCATTTTATCATGCTGTTGTTTGATAATGAACGTATAGTGCTCACCCTATCAGTTCAGGTAACTTGAACGCACAAAGAGTGACTCTATGTGGATGCTGTAATTTTTTTAAGCTTTTTTAAATTTATTCAAACTCAATTTTTGTATTCCCGTTCAACAGAAGCGGGATGGGGCATCACCTTGCCTTTCACTAGATCTTACTTGAACAGAATCTGACTTCCTTGAGGTTCATTGCTGCAGATATCATCCGCCTCCACTCATTTTTGGTTAGCCATTTCTTTCCAGGTAGTAACACCAAGTCTTCATCGTCTTCTTGGTCTGCCTCGTGGCGTACGACCATTCATCTCCCTTGTGTATATAGTTTTGTACCTCTCTGAAATCTGACATTTTCTCACTATTGCCCAGCCATTTCAGTCTATAAGCTGTCATAATGCCATCGATCAATTGTGACAATTAATAAAACGATATTATAGGGACCTGTATATTTAAAAGTAAATTTTAGAAAGTTTTTGTCTTTTAAATCTGATTATAAGCTTATGAACAATTTTTTTTGGGAATCGTTTTTAAGAAACCTACATTTTAAAATTTTTAGAAAAATCATTTAGAAACATTTTCAAAGTAAATAAACTATACATGTACATCCACATAGGATTAAAGTTCACGAATCCATCATCTATTTCTCAATACCCATGTTTGTTTTAGAAAGTTTAGGATTCTAAGTACATGAGGTTCCCCCCTCCCCTCCCCGCCAATATGGCAGATATTACCATAGCAACCATGATTTTTTTAAAAACTTTATAAGTATGCCCATGTATTATCATATACCCCTAGAAATGGCCATTATAAAATAATTGGTCCAACACTGTTTAAAAAAAAACATTTTGGTGTAGTGACCACTTAAGAGAGTCAGTGTTTTTATAGTCTCTAGTTCATTTTCTCTAACAATATCAATGTCATCTGCTTATCCAAGTATTCTTGTAGTTTCCCCTACAGTATACTCTTGTTTCAATTTCCTTATAATTTTCTCCAGGACTAAGTTGAGCAGAAGTGGGGACAGAACATCAACTTGCTTTAAACCAGGAGTTATTAAAAAGGTCTGACTATCTGATTTTTTTAAGTCACTATATTATAAGTACTAAGGATCAAGACGAGAGATCACGTCAAGGTTTGCCATATTATAATTACTAAGGATCAAGAGCAGAGATCATGTCAAGGTTTGCCATATTATAAGTACTAAGGATCAAAACCAGAGATCATGTCAAGGTTTGCCATATTATAAGTACTAAGGATCAAGAGCAGAGATCATGTCAAGGTTTGCCATATTATAATTACTAAGGATCAAAACCAGAGATCATGTCAAGGATTGCCATATTATAAGTACTAAGGATCAAAACCAGAGATCATGTCAAGGATTGCCATATTATAAGTACTAAGGATCAAAACTAAATACTAAGGATCAAAACCAGAGATCATGTCAAGGATTGCCATATTATAAGTACTAAGGATCAAAACCAGAGATCATGTCAAGGTTTGCCATATTATAAATACTAAGGATCAAAACCAGAGATCATGTCAAGGATTGCCATATTATAAGTACTAAGGATCAAAACCAGAGATCATGTCAAGGATTGCCATATTATAAGTACTAAGGATCAAAACCAGAGATCATATCAAGGTTTGCCATATTATAAGTACTAAGAATAAAAACCAGAGATCATGTCAAGGATTGCCATATTATAAGTACTAAGGATCAAGGCGAGAGATCATGTCAAGGATTGCCATATTATAAGTACTAAGGATCAAAACCAGAGATCATGTCAAGGATTGCCATATTATAAGTACTAAGGATCAAGACGAGAGATCATGTCAAGGATTGCCATATTATAAGTACTAAGGATCAAGACCAGAGATCGTCAGGATTGCCATCATGTCAAGGATCAAGACGAGAGATCATGTCCATAATATAAGTACTAAGGATCAAGACGAGAGATCATGTCAAGGATTGCCATATTATAAGTACTAAGGATCAAGACGAGAGATCATGTCAAGGATTGCCATATTATAAGTACTAAGGATCAAGACGAGAGATCATGTCAAGGATTGCCATATTATAAGTACTAAGGATCAAGACGAGAGATCATGTCAAGGATTGCCATATTATAAGTACTAAGGATCAAGACGAGAGA
This sequence comes from Candidula unifasciata, assembly GCA_905116865.2. Classification (NCBI taxonomy): domain Eukaryota; kingdom Metazoa; phylum Mollusca; class Gastropoda; order Stylommatophora; family Geomitridae; genus Candidula; species Candidula unifasciata. Next base: position 822,672 of record CAJHNH020000558.1, read on the forward strand.
TCATTTCAAGGATTGCCATATTATAAGTACTAAGGATCAAGACGAGAGATCATGTCAAGGATTGCCATATTATAAGTACTAAGGATCAAAACCAGAGATCATGTCAAGGATTGCCATATTATAAGTACTAAGGATCAAGACTAGAGATCATGTCAAGGATTGCCATATTATAAGTACTAAGGATCAAGAGCAGAGATCATGTCAAGGTTTGCCATATTATAAGTACTAAGGATCAAAACCAGAGATCATGTCAAGGATTGCCATATTATAAGTACTAAGGATCAAGACGAGAGATCATGTCAAGGATTGCCATATTATAAGTACTAAGGATCAAAACCAGAGATCATGTCAAGGATTGCCATATTATAAGTACTAAGGATCAAAACCAGAGATCATGTCAAGGATTGCCATATTATAAGTACTAAGGATCAAAACCAGAGATCATGTCAAGGATTGCCCAGACAACATCAGTCCTTGCAGTCCCAAGCAGCAAACATTATGGACATCCAATAAACATTTCATGCAAAACTAAGATTCGATTGCTCAGAGCACTAGCTATTAGAACATTTACACATGGCTGTGAAACCTGAACCTTAGCAGCTGAACTTGAAAGAAAGATACAAGCATTAGAGATGCGATTTAAAAAAAAAAAAATTCTTGGCATATCATACAGAGACCACGTTACAAATGAAGAGCTTCGTTATATGTTTTAGTATCCAGAAGCCATGCGTTGTTAACCCTTAAGCTCGGTATTATGGATATCGCAACCTTTCGGCCTTGATTCCATTGTAAATACCGTCAATCTTGGAAAAAATGTGGCTTTCCTGCCTACCCCCGGGATTGAACCCGGACCACAAGGAGTACGTCACCCGGTCTCCGCGAAATCCGGTTTAGCCAATTCCGCTAGAGAGCCGGGCAGCTTCGTTATAAAATTGTAGATAACAGTAATATTTCTCTATAATTTTTACATTTATATTTGTCTCCTTTCTTAAAAATAAGTATTAGTAATTACATTTTTCACTCATGTGGTAAATTCTCTGTCTTCAAAACTAGTTTTATTAATTCATATATCTCTACCTGTCTCATCACAAAACAGATAGGCTATCTAAGCCTCGATTTCGGATAAACAGACAACAAACCTGAAAAGTTAAAGGACTTTTGAGATTTGGAACATGGAATGTTTGAACTCTTTATAGAGCTGGAGACCCGGCAATATAGCGGAATTGGCTAAACCGGATTTCGCGGAGACCGGGTGACGTACTCATTGTGGTCCGGGTTCAATCCCAGGGGTAGGCAGGAAAACCACATTTTCTCCCAGATTGACGGTATTTACAATGGAGTCAAGGCCGAAAGGTTGCGATATCCATAATACGGAGCCTAAGGGTTAACAACTCATGGCTTCTGGATACTAAAACAAACAAACATAGAGCTGGAGTAGCTGAAGAACAGATCAAAAGGCGATGGAGAGATAATATCCAGACAGACCTGCAAACACTTGGTGTCACCAGCTGGAAAGAAAGAGTCAATCATAGAGATGAATGGAGGCGGGTGATATCTACAGCAATGAACCTCATGGGCTCAGAAAGCTGAAGAAAAAGAAGAAGAAGAATAGCAGATATTTTATACTTTACTAAGTCGCCCCTCTTCTACTTTGAGGTGTCGAAGTTTCCAGAGAGATAGCCAGACTTCTCTATCAGTAGTTTTTTTTCTGGCTTTGTTCTGTTCCAGTAGTCGGTCAGTCAAGCACGAAGATCTGGTTACCTGGTTTTTTAGCCTCCCATGACTGCCACGGTGGCTGATTTTCTCCTATTTTACATACATGTCCAAACCATACTAATTGTAACTGATCGACTCGAGAATTTAAAACCGGTGTTTCAAGATCTTGACGTATTGTCTCATTGCGAACTTTGTTCCTTCTTGTCACTTGGACCACTTTTCTCAGATATCTCATTTCTTAAGCCTGATGTTGACTTCTGTGAGCTGTTGTCATCGCCGACGACTCACCCCTTGGTTTATGGCCTGGAAATTTCTCCCAGCAGCAGCTTTTCATGTAGTCAATATATACTAGAATCAAGTGTACACTATTTTATACTCACTCGCTTGATGTATCATTTTTAAAATCTCCGGAACAACAGCCAAAAGCTAAAAAATATAAAAACATTTTTTTTTTCAGTAATAGACACATAACATTTGCAATTAAACATTAGGAGCCATGAGTGTAGGGACTGGCCATCGAGTGCTGCAGAAGCAGACAATCCACAAATGATTCATAGAAATTACCGCCCAGGTGATGTGACTAATCTTTACAGATGGCTCTGTGTTGAGATGCAGAAAAATGCATGGTGGTTCATAGCGAGAGGCGGATTGGCGTCGCTTAGTGAGTATAATACGACAACATCAAGCATACGAATGGAGATGAAGGCAGCCAGTGCACATATGCGTTGGCTTGAGAACCACCTGTACCCTCATCCAATGATGGTAACTGACTCACAAAACATGCTGAGAAAGGTTGAGACAGGCATGCTCTGTGCAGAATAGCAAGCATCTCTTGAGACGTCCCGTGTAGTGAGCGTCCTTTGGATATTTTCTCCAGATAATGTTGGTGTGTTGTGAAACGAGCAGGCAGATAGACTAGCCGATTTTGCACCACTTAGTCGTGAACAGATGTATGACAAGCTAGGTAGTGTGAGGTCTTTTTAGAAGGGAGTGAGCAGTGCGCAGGCACAAGTAGGTCATTACGGTCTGAGGAGAATGGTGCTGCCAGGAGTTACAAGAGGATCCGGCCGACGCTCGACACTCAAGGAAAAGGCGAGACGGATGTTCAATGAGATGTTTACTCTTGCTACTGAAACTGGAACTTATCGCTTGCTGCTGAAGATGGAGACGAACCGCTTACGGAAGTGTCCCAAATGATGTGATGTCGATTTTAAACTCATTATTAAACATTTCGACATTGCTGGTCCCAAGCCCGGATAATAAAGGAAGAGGGCCAACTCCTCAAACTCTGTAAAAAAATTTTTTGCTACAGAAAACTTCTAGTAAAAGTTGAATGTTGATCACTGAATGTTGATCAGGCTTCAGTACCACAGGACTGGTTATAAAGCTACCTGAGCCTCATCCAAAATCAGGCAAAGATGACTCGAGACCCTGCGGTTTGAGGATTACCACCCTACACCTTTTAGCAAGTTTATAGAGAAGATTATAGCTGTTAAACTACAAATATTGTTTTGAAAGTTAACAGCTCACACCAAAAGATTTGGTAGTGCCAGCTAAACAGATACAAGATCAAAAACAGCTGCTTTTGCTTTTGATGTTTATGATGGGTTAAGAGAATGGACTGGAGACGGTAGTGGCAGCACTTGATCTTAAAGAGGCCTATTCCTGGCTGGTGAACTGGATAGCAGCTTCCTACATTCACTTATGCTTGCCTTCCGCTTGGTACATGGACTTTAGAGCCATGCAATATCTCCCTGGGACTTCCACAAGATTCTGCAAGTTCACCAGTGCTCTTTAATCCAAGCAAGATTTCGGAAGTTGAAGCATCAGACGTTGAAAAGATATTGACATTTGCAGATATTCCTCTTGCATATAGGCAGGGCAGCAATATGCAACAAACAGCCCAAGAGCTATAAGCTACTGTAGACAAAGCGACTGACTGGTGTGCAGCATGGGCGCTGTCATCAACTCAAGAAAAGGCGGCTGTTTTATGACGCTCTCTGGACAAACAATTTTAAGAGCTGATATTCCAAGCCTCACGTATAATGACAAAAACATCAAAAGAGAAAGCAAACTGAGGTACCTAGGGCATCATTTTCAATAGAAGCCTGTCCTTCAGGATTGGGATCATGTGGAGACAATTGTAGTAAAATGCCAAAGAAAAGACTCAATGCTCTCAAGATTATGACAGCAATGGACATGAAACAGAGAGTGCTGTTCAGAATGTTCCAGTATGTGATGATCCTGTCAGTGATAGGTTATGGACTTAGAATGTTACCATATCAAAGAGGCATACAGAATAAAGCCATTTGGGTAATTCTGGGATGTACAAGAGACATCCCGATAGTATTATGTGATATATACTTACACTAAGTACTGTTGCAGATTGGTTCAATGTTCTGCAAGCAAAGTCATATCTCAAAGTAGCTGCAGACAAGTAGCACGTCGTCCACGAAACTCTAGGTAGAGCTAAGGGTCACCGACTAATTTAGAAAAAAAGAAGGTCTTGGATGGAGCAAGCTAAAGACACAATCAGACACGTGTGCAGGTTTGATAACTCTGGGCGAGGAGAGGGTGAATTAAAGTGTTCGTGCAAGAATCTGACTTTTGTAGAGTTTAAAAAAAAATGGAGGTTTGCGTGCAGGACTGGCCAGTTAGTGCTGCAGAATTAGAAGTTCCACAAATGATTCATGACAATTTCCGCCTAGGTGATGTGATAATCTATACAGATGGCTTAGTGCTTAGTGCAACAAAGCCTGTCATATGACACCACAACACCTAGTTTGAGAATTAGGGTGAAGGCAATTAAGGTAGTCTTCGCTGCCTTGATAATCAGCTGTACACACAGTCGTCACTGTAGCCAACCCATAGAGAATGCTGAGAATGGTGGAGACTCGTATGCTCCCTGAAGAGTGGCAAGCATAGCTTCTTAATAGTATCAAGGAGTTAGTGCCCTTTGGATATTTTCCGCAGGCATGCCAGAGTATTGGGAAATGAAAAAGCAGATAGACTGGCTGGGTCTGCACAACATGGTGGTGAACTGATGCATGGCAAGCTAGACGTTTTAAGCCCCGGAGGGGGGGGGGGGTGTGAACAGTGCGGAAACACAGATTGATCATTATTGTGACAAGAGAATGGTACTGCGAAGAGTTACCAGGGGATTGGGTCGACGATTAGCAAAGGTGATGTAGATATACAATCAGATTGCTATTGGTGCCACTGTAATTGGAACTATGCGCTTGCTACTGTAGATGGTGACTCAACGCCAATAGGAATGTACCAAGTGATGTGACGTCGATTCGTAATTAAACATTGAACACTGCGCACCCATCTCTGCACACCAGTGTCAATCACTGTGTCTACAGACACCATGATGGCCAGCATTCAGAAAACATATAAGAAACAAATAAATAAATAATGCAAAAATTTTTGTACTGTAACATTAGTACTAATTAAAAAAAGATGAAAATATTGTCTCCTGTTTATTTTCGTCTTCTTTTTTTTTTTAAACATATTATTTATGACATTCAGCGTTACCTTGTTATGCTTCCTGTCAGTTGAAGCATCCAAAAAAAAAAAATTGGGGCGCTGGTGGGGGGGGGGGGGGGGGGTGGGGGGGGAAGCTGCATTTATGAGCTTTTATCAATGGCGGAGATTCACATAAAACATGACACAATAAATTACGGGTCTATATATTGATCACGCTTTTACATTCGACTTATTCCACTTTCAGGTACAATTCAATCAGTTTTTCGCACTTCTATTTCGAGTTTTGTATTTTTGCCATGTGTGTCTGACATTGCCCCACGTCCGACTTTCAAATGACTTCAATACGTGAAGTGACTTTACTCAGGACTCGACCTGTGAGTATTCTTGGTGACCTGAAACTTGACGGGAATATGTTTCAATGAGGAATATGTGGTAATGACTTCGTTCTCGACTTGGACTTTATGGTGTACTTTTTGTTGTCAAGGACAGGTTAAACCCCCAAACTGAATTTGATTATATCTGCTGGAAACAATATTTCCTGTAGGTACATTCTAGTTAAAGATTGAAGGAACATTAATTTTTTAGGACTAAAATCAACACATTTTCACGGATATTGATTGAAAATGTCATATTTCGTTGTTCCTTATATGGTTTTAAATTAGTTGCCATAATTGTGTCTATGCTGTGCTTTCACTATGTCCGTAAGCATAACAACTCTTACTGCTTCATTTATACTTTTAATTTGAAAAGATTTCTCTGTCAGGCAAAAATTCACAGTAAACAAACAGAGCTATCCATTTCAAGGAACAACGAAATCAAGGATACAAGTGTGTTGTGCACTGTAAGATTGGTACTACTTTGAAGATAACATGATTGTCTGCTTAAGAATGAAGGTGGAGGGGTCACTGCAACGTTCCGCTGGTTAATGAACACGACACACACACATACACACACACACACACACACACATCGTGATTGTAACTAACTCAGAAAGCATGCTTAGGAAGGTCAGGACAGGCATACTTCTTGCAGATAGGCATGCTTCGTGCAGATAGGCATGCTTCGTGCAGATAGGCATGCTTCACTGCGTAGGACACAGGTGTGGAGTATTGTCTGTGTTGTTTTTTTACCGGGACTCGCCGGTGAGTTGGGATATGAACAAGCGGACAGACTGGCTGGCTATGCACAACTTGATAGAATACTGTTGCATGATAAGGCAGACGTTGTTAGTGCCTTATGGGAGAGCGTGTACAGTTCGGAGGAGCAGATGGATCACCACAGTCTGGTGAGGTGGATGCAGGAGGAAGTGACGAGAGGTTCTGGCAGATGCTCCAATCTCGCAAACACGTATTTCTGACAATACTTTAGGTAAATACAACACACTTATTATAATGAATGTATCAAATTTTGGAGAGAGAGAAAAAAAGTGTTGTAAATAATTGCTTTGGGGCATAAAAGGAAAAAATGTCTGGGTATGATTGGAATATCTGTATCAGATCAGTCTGTCAGTGCCGGTTAAGACAACTTCCTCTATAACATTGAAGCGGTGACATGCAAAACCTAAAAGGTTGAATTTAAATTCGTAGTTTTATTTAGAGAAGTGCATTCTGTAGTTTCTAAACAACCATTAGGTTCGTTGATTTAAACGATTTATCTTCTTTTTCTCATGAAAAAAAAAAAAAAAAAATAAATAAATAAATAAAACAGTTGTAAAAAGTCTTTACCAACTTCCAATGCAGTAGCTATAATATCATGATCCACAAACTGGGCAAACTGAAAAAGGAACTGTGTTGAATCTCTGTTGAAAAATTGTTTTTCTTCTTTGCTAGGCTGGAAACATCGTATACTGACAGTTCTAGCACTTGGCAGAAGGTTGCCACTGGTACCTAAAACACGAGGCTCTCCAGCACCTGTCAGTCACAGAAACAACAAATGAGCATTAATACAACGTAGCTGCAACATGAGGTAGTGATGATACAACATGGTAAATTCTGAGAGCTTTACTGACAAATATAGAATCCTGTAATATAGTCAATATTAATAATAATCCTGCTTATAGTATTTCGTAATAGTTTTACCAAACTATTTTAATTTGATAAAAGCAACAATTTCAACGATTAATAAAACGCGAAATAAAGCTCTAGAGAACAGAGGTAACGATAATATAACGCCAATAAAGCTCTAGAGAACAGAGGTAACAATAATATAACGCCAAAAAAAAGCTATAGAAAACAGAGGTAACAATAATATAACGCTAAAAAAAGCTCTAGAGAACAGAGGTAATAATAATACAACGCCAAATTAGGCTCTAGAAAAACAGAGGTAACGATAATATAACGCTAAATAAAGCTCTAGAGAACAGAGGTAACAATAATATAACGCTAAATAAAGCTCTAGAGAACAGAGGTAACAATAATATAACGCCAAATAAAGCTCTAGAGAACAGAGGTAACGATAATATAACGGTAAAAAAAGCTCTAAAGAACAGAGGTAACAATAATATAACGCCAAAAAGACCTCTAAAGAACGGAGGTAACGATAATATAACGCTAAAAAAGGCTCTAGAGAACAGAGGTAACGATAATATAACGCAAAAAAATCTCTAGAGAACAGAGGTAACAATAATATAACGCCAAAAAAAGGCTCTAGAAAACAGAGGTCAGGATAGACAGGGGATGCTACATGTGGACATCAGCTGATCAACGAATATTATTTTAAGCAATAACAACTTGAATAAATTATACAGTGGTAGCGAGGTCTGGATGAAGAGGCATGATTGCCAGTACCTGCAATAGACCGGGTGTGTACTTTTGCGTTCGCCCTTTAGGGTTCAGTTTTATTGCCTAACAGTCGATTTCAGCAAACCTTAACTATTAGCTTTTACAGCTTTTTCGTTTCAAAGTCGGGGAATCAGGGAACCAACGGTCAACGGCCACATTTGTAAAATGGATGTGCATGCAAAACAAACAATCCGAACTTTTCTGCCGCAGAAACAAGCTGGCTAACGCTTAGAAAAAGTGAGCTTATAAACAACTGGTGTTGGTTCTGTAACGTCCTGTGATCGATATTACCACATAACCATCTTGAAATACAAAACATTAACATACTTCTGAAACAAAAATTGAAAAATTAAGAGGGCATATCTGCAGGAAACATTTTAGGAGTTGTTTCTGAGCTTGACCTACATGAGGTGAAGCATTGACTGTGTCAGTTAACCATTCACAAACTAACCATCATGGTAACTGTTTGGCAAAAGACGACTCTGAATGTGAAATGCTGCACCCCATCTTGGATTCCGTATGTTATTTCCAAGGCCATCTGCTCTTCGATAGATGTCGTCACAGGACAGTGTTCTGTGTTTGTTGAAAGTTACATTAGTTATATAAGTGTCTGCATCTTAAAGGGAAAAGAAAACAAAAAGTATTCATAGCGTGTGAATAGTAAACCCAATCTATATCACAAAGACAAAATAATGCCTCACTGGATTACATAATTAACTCTTTAAGTACCATACAACCCAGAAAACGTTCCTTATTCTGTCCTATGACAATATAATTTTCTTGTTGCCTTCTGTCCCAGACAAACGTAATACTAAAACAGTTTTCTGATACATTAGTTTACTTCTTTCCCACGGTATCTATAAATACATATTTGTTAAGCTAAAACTCAGTGAAAAATAAAATGATTCAATTGTTTGCTACCGCATTAGATTATTATCGTTCTGGTCCCTTTACATTTCCAAGGAATTCTAAGATAATTCTGATAATTCTTTCTCGTTTTGTGAAACTGAAATTCATGTACCCAAGCGGAAGGCAAGCAAAAGCGAATGTAGGAAGTTGCTATCCAGTTACCAGCTAGGACCAGACCTCCTTCTCAATGAGCCCAGGCATCATTATGTTATATCTGACTCTATTGTATGCATCCTCCTGATCAAGTGCTGCCACTACCGTCTCGTGTCTATCCTGGAACTCCTTAAAACATAAACAAAAAGCAAAAGTGGCTGCATTTGACCAAACATCTTAGCCTAGCCATAACTGCACTGACATCTTAGTATGAGCTGTTCGGTTTCTAAAAACGTTTGCAGATTAACAGCAATAATCTTCACTCACACCTTGTCAAAATCAATTTGTAGAGCAATAACGCTGAAACTGCTTAGTCTCACATGATCTTTGCCTGGGTTTGGGAGGTGAGATTAAATATATGGGCACTCATTCGTGGGATACTGACGCTGTTTTGAAGCTCTGACTGAAATGAAAAGCCATCTCCAACAAGTCTCCATCATTCTTGCCCCTCATGTGAGCATACTTGACCCTGTCTGGCAGCGTACCCCCCGCCCTTCAATTTATATTTTATATTCCCCCCTTTTCACGCCTATCGGGCATTTACGGATTTTATATTCTCTATCTGAATAATATGGATGTTAATTTTTATGATTGATATTTGATAGACTTTCTCTAATTGCATTTTTAACTTCCCTGTTATAATGACTGATTTGTACTTTTTTTTAAAGCGTGCCCTGTATCTTTGTATAAGCTACTGGCATGTATCTGTAATCAAAAACTGCCTAATTACCCCCTTATAGTAGTAAATATTAGGAAAGCGTAACATATACAAACTAAAAGGCCCAAACTAGTAACAAAAGGTTAGTTGCGTATCTTTTACAGAAGTTACAGAACCAACCCCAACAGCTTCTGGCTGTTGTGTGGTTTTTCTAGGCAAATCTACTTCCAGTAGTTTGCCATTGCTTTCTGGAAGGTCGGCTTTCTTGATTCCACTGTCGAAACCAACGCAAGGCGCATGTCCCGCAGCTGGGATCGAACCCAGCATCCCGGCATTAGCCATAGAGCCGACAAACTAGTAACAAAGGCGCAAATAATACAAAATTGGCAAAACTATAGGTTTTATCACATACAACACTAGTGCCCATTAAAGCCTGGGTCGATCTAAAATTGGATCATACTTCACACCCAGATTTGTCATCAGGTGTATTCTCGTCAAAATTTCGCCGCTGTTTCCACCATATGCGTGTTCAAGGAGACCACGTTACTGAGGCTTTTGAAGGGTTGACATGTGCACTGGAGTCTACGCACCAGAAAGAGGATGCGATCATGTTTGCTCTGCTTTGCATTGACACTCTCGTGGCGCTTTGTTCCATGTCGATAGACCAAAACTTCATGATCAAATGACAAAGTCCTGACACCCCCATTCAATTGTTGGTCAGTTATTCGCAATGTATACACGTTGTAGGCAGGCCCAACAATTCTATTTCTTGTGGCCTCAGAGATGTGGTTTTACAGAAAAATGCTTAGAATACCTTAGACAACCAAAAAGAGCAACCAAGAGGTTTTGAAAGAGGCGGGAGCCCAAAGACAACTTATCACAGACATCAGAAGGAGACAGTCATTATTGTCTGGCCATGTTATGAGAAGAGGGAAAATAGAACATGTTGTGACCACAGTCTTGTTGCATGGCATGTAGAGGTGTGTCGGCACACCAACTGATACATGCTGCAGGAGATCGTTGATTTTGGAGATGCATGATCGCCCACGCCAGTCGGCAAGGCACCTGATGATGATGATGATACACTTAAAGAGGACTGGGGACATCAGAGAACCCTGAGGTAATCCGGGACAAATATTTATCGGGTCTGAGGACCAGCCACCTCACCTGACTACCGTGCGTCTTTGAAGAAATGTCACAGCTAGCTAGCCAATGATGAAGGGAGATATTTTCAGTTGGATGAGGATCTGCACAGGTAGTCAAAGGGTTCTCTTGTGTGCATTTTCTAAATGTAGTTGCAGCTGCACGTGTCTCTTCTTTCGCCTGAAAACCTTCATAAACATAATGGGCGAAAACCGTCGCATTAAGCCGTCTCTTTATTGCGACTGTACCCTTTAAGTGTATTATCCCTAGTAAATCATGCCTCAAAATATTAAGAATTCAGACAACGAAGTGAATGGGGATTCCAGTGGAATCAGCTCGTCCGGTAGGGAGCATCATGTTCTACGGGTGATACCCAACCGTCATCCAGCTACTGTAAAAAAAAAGTAAACGGTAGACAACGTGAGAAGATTCTTGACAGTCTTGTTGCATGGCATGGAGGTGTGTCGGCACAGGAACTGATACATGCTGCAGTAGATCGCAGATTGTGGAGAGACATGATCGCCCACTCCAGTCGGCAAGGCACCTGATAATGGTGATGATGATCCTCTAAGTGTGGACGGTAGCCTGCGGGTTCTTTCCAATTCATCACCGAGTCTATGCGCTACATGCATGCGTGTGTATGTAAACACGTATCGGTGCATTTACACAGGGCGCCTGCAGACATGTCGTCATCTGTGACTTAAACGTTGCGAACGCGCTTTGTACCAGCGGGGTGCCGGGTTTGATTCCCTGCTGCGGACGATTTTTCTTGCGTTGGTTTCTACAGTGGTACCGGGCGCTGACCGTTTAGTAGCAATGGCAAACTACTAAACGTACAATTAGCCTCGAAAAACCACAACAGCAAAAAAAAAAAATTTTAAATTTTAAAAATTAAAAATGTGGTTGGTTCTGCGTCGTCCTGTAAAGGTTACGCAACTAACTGCAGACGTGTGTGTTATGTATATATATAGATATATATATGTATAATATATATATATATGTGTGTATGTAATATATATATATATATATAATTTGTGGTGTGTGTGTGTATAGTGCATACCAACCCCTCCCCAATAACCTTCACTAGGTATTAAAGTACAGCTCCAAGCCACTAGTTTTGGTGCAATTAACATTTCTAAACTACCATGACTGGCACAGAAAAACCAGACCACAATGACAACCTATACAGCTTAACGTGGTCGATTTTTCTTTTCTTTTTCATAAATGGATGGATGGATGGATGGATGGCCGAGCCTTTCTGTGTATCTGTATGTTTAATTTCCCGAGCCCTCCAGGTAATTAATCCCCTCCAATATCGTTTATAAAATGTTCACATTTTTGGGGGCGGTGCAGGGGTGGTAGATTTGTTGCTCAGCTGCTTTAACTCTTCTACATTTTCTTGTATAAATTCTATGTACGTTCTCTGACTCCTCTGTAAACCTGTGAGATGTCTTTCGCACTCGCTGTAAGTTGTATCGGCTGCTCTTTTTGTTTTCCATGCCTGTTTTACTTCTGTTGTCGAGTATGGAGGCTGCACAAAAGCAGAGCTGGTTTTGTGATGTATCTTCTGTCGAAGGCATCCAAGAAGGGTGTTGGCTCTCTCATACTTAAAAGTCCTGCCTACGCCTACCAATAACCTTGATTTTGCTAGCTTTGGAAATCAAGGCTGAGCATGGCAGATGGTCACTCTCATGAGCGCCTAAAGTACTACTACTCAATTGTGTATCCAGTACTGTTGACTGTCGGGGATTATCTCGGAGTTCTTAAAAAAGAAAAAAAAAAAAAAAAAAAAAGCACTTTAGAGCTAAAATGCTAGCGAGTTTACATTGCTCTTCTAGTTAGCCTACCGTTATTTATACATACTTCGTCGGAATCCATCTGCGAGGACAATTACTTGTTACTGTTTCCACAGAAGGAATGTCTGCTACAGATGCCTTTGCACTCTGATGCATCTATTGCTTTTATAATTGTACAAGACGCCGCCAGAGACCAAACTGAAAGTCAAGGGGTCCCACTGCCTGAGACTCCCTCACTTCACTTGCTGTGATCTTGTATCCTATGTTTCTCTAATTTATTTTCCAGGTGGAAGGGAGTTGTCTGCCATAGAAAGAACTGGGTGTCCATGATGGTTTTACCGGGACTCTTCAATTACACGCACGTACTGCTTTACATCCTCTCAAAATCAGCAACCTGCCCACAAATCATCAACCACTCTTGTCATTATGGGAAGCTGGCCTCTTTGATTTTTTTCAGGAACTCTCCTGTTTGTTACTTCAAGCAGGTGACACGGTGAATGTTTTCTTTTACTGTTGAATTTACGAAGTCTAGCTATTACCATCTAAGTAAGTAGTAAGTAAAGTGAAGGACCCTTTTCCACGAGTTTAGGCGTACAGGGCATATAGGGCATATAGGGCTAGACCTATATTTTATAGATCAATTGGCACAAGATAGGTGATGTGGTCAGCATCACGCCGATTACCATCTAAGCAATTCATTATTCTAGGGTTGATACCGGACAAGAGAACGTTTGCGTTATCCAGCCACTTAGTCCCTAAAGGAGTGTTTTTGATTATAAGGTGGCTTGAGAGTTAGTGATCAGTGCACTGAACCAAAAGCTTCTTGCGTCTGGAAAGCGAAGTTGAAGCTGACGCTTCTGTTGTCTCGACCACATGAATTTATTCGATACTCTTTTAGCGTTTGAGTACTTGATCATTATTTCTTGAATATATTCTGAAATATTGTTTCTTTTGGAAACTGAGAAATATGTTCAGCTCTGAGTAATCCAATCCAAAATTCATTCATTTTTGTCAGTAAATGTTGTACTCCCTTTTGTTCCCACATTCTCTGTGAGTTCTACCAGAGAAAAGTATCGCTATAAATTTGCAGTTGGAGCCAAGTGATAAGGCTGATGGAAGAAATTAACAACTCTCTCTTGTAGTTTTATCAATTCGACAAATCGTATTACATTAACATCCATTTAAAAAATATATATACTAATTTAAAAACCCATCAATATATTTTTTTGAAAATTTCCTTAAGTTTGTAATTTATTTTACCCCTAATTTCGTACAGTAAAAGTTGGTTGCTTATCCTTTAGAAAAACGTCAGAGAACCAAACACAGCATGTCTTCACTGTTGTGGTTTTTCGGGGCACATTTTACGTTCAATAGTGTGCCATTTCTCTTGACAGTCAGCTCTTGATACCAACACAAGATAACCGTCTGCAGCGGGGATCGAACCCGGCACTCTAACATTACGAGGCCCGATCTCAACACCTGAGCCAGAGACTCTGACAAAGAGTACCACTGATAGTTCCTCTGTGAAAATGAAAGGAACATATTTCCGTTGCAAACACATTTGTCTAGGGTAAATTCAGTCCGTAGAGGCAGTAGGGAAACATAAAAAGTCTAATCCCCGCGCAGATGAACGCTTTCACAATTTGATATTTTTCGAACAATACATGAGCTATCCTCACACAGTTTAAAGGGAATATTTTACCACTTTGTACTGCCACCCATAAAGAGTGTGTATGCAAATTTTGACCGAAAAAGTTTATAAGAACATAATTTTAAAACCTTTTGATAAGGGCAACCATATATATTGATATTGCCGACCATATTTATTCATTTGCAAACTTTTGACTACTACCAAAAAACACCATGGAAAATTTTAATGAAAGCATATAGAAGGGCATCCAGACCTAAAGAATTCATATAGAAAAATCTAATTAGCACAAATCAGCTGACGGTTTATTTGAATCGTTTTTCCCCTCGTTATCTTGGTCGATAGATAGGAGGTTAGTCAGACTGAATACAATGCCAGTTGATCAAGCCTTTTAGCATCTTTTCTAAGGGTCATATTTTTTTCGGATGGTGTCATTGAGTTCACCAGTGCAGTTTTCTATTCACCGAGTATTGTCGCTAAATCTACGAAGAATGCACTTTCTGTAAACTTTTCTACTTGTAGCCAATTACTAGAAAAAAAAAAAAAAAAAACAGCAATAAAGAATTACCTCCTCCCCTCCAACCCAACCCTCCTCCCCCCTCTTTTCCTCCCCCATCTTCTCATTGAAATGAAGCTGACTGTTTCACATATGAGCTGCTTTAAAGACAGATTGATCTGATGCCTAACAGAAACGCCGATGAACTGAGATGAACATAGTAAAGTAAAGTAAAGATCACTTTTCACGCCTGTAGGCGCATCGGGCATTTGGGAAGAGCACCTATATTTTTACAGACCAATCGGCACTCGGTGGGTAATGTAGTCAGCATTACGCCGGCCGTCTTTACTTCCCCAGGACAGCCATCCTGGTACCCATTTTAGGCTGGGTCGACCTGCGACGTCCATACCACGATAAAAATCCACGCAGCCCGCAGTGGGTTTCAATCGCGGTACGTTGGATTACGAGTCAGACATAGTGCCATGCTAATTAATCATCAAGGAAGGGATTCATTGTCTAAATGGAACAAGTTTAAACTTAGCCTAGTTAATTAAAAAAAGACTGAATGCTTCTCTGATTGAAACTTACCTTGACAGTTCCTCAATGCCTGCTAACGATATCCGCATTGCTTCTTTGTGATGAGTTTCATAATCTGTCATTTGCTGTTTGTTAGGGTGATTGTTGACAAACTTTTTGCTTGCTGGTGTGGCATGTTCTTTTACGTCCATGACCACATTCTGAGACCTCGCAATTTCCAGAGCTTAACAGCCATTTGAAAAAGAGAACAAATTACAATATACTGTAGTACTCTTACTAATTGAACAAATCAATTTTCGGTTATAAACACATTATATTTTTAAGTCGGGTCGCAATACGGGCACATTTTAGGCAACATCTTTAGTGCGACTTAAACAGACCCCTTGTGATGAGTACATGCACATTTTTTTTCCGGAAAAAAAAAAAAAAACCCTGTGTAAAAACTTCTGTTTTCTGAGACCTCATTGTGATGGCAGGTAGTTTGAGTAATGGACAGGTGGGGACCTAAAGATAGTATAACACTACTGTTAAACTATGTTGGTGCCCCAGAAAGTTGAAAAAAAAAAAAACTGAAAATTAGAGGATTACTTACCAGACCACGCAAAATACCTCTTCTCCTTCATTTTCTTTTTTACCGCTTTTGGTGCTTCTGTTTCTTGCTCTTCCAGCTGCCTCAAACATAGACACATCGTGCTGTTGTAGTGTTTCTCTGGAATTATCTTTCCATCTTGTTTTTGGTCTACCTTGTGCTTTCATTCATTCCAGTTGTCCAACAAAAATTCCATATTTGATCCTTTTCAGCTGCCCTGAGTCCTGCTATGTGAAGGAAGGTTCCTTGGCTGTCTTATTTGGGTTTCTTTTATTTGTGGTGTGTAGTCACATCTGATATTCCGGTTCTTTGCTTCCTTGGTACGGTGTGGTGCTTGTGGTTTTCTGGGTCTGGTGTGGTCCAGTTCTCTTAGTGCTGATATCTGTGGGTTTTAGCTGATTGTTGCTGGTGCTTGGTTTACCTCGTGCTGATCGCTGTGCTGGTGCCCTATTACTGCTTGGTTGCCGTTCTGTAAAGCCGACGGGAAAAGCCAAACAAACACTAGGTCACAACGTCTCAAAAATACTCCATTTCAGGACAACCAGGGCCGTCACAATCTGTTGTTGTGATCAACCTTATGCTCTGCGCTTTCTCCTTTTGTATGTCTTGTACGGTTTGATATCAAAACGCAACCTATCTCTAGATGTCCGAACATTTTGATTTGCTGTGTTTGTTTGTAATTGAGAATTTGTCCTGTGTGGACTTTTTCTTTTATGTCATCATTCCTGATTGTATTTCTTCTGCAGCCCTTCTCACACATTTCATTGCCATGGTTACTATCTTTTTTTTCCTGATTTTGTTGTGAGTGACCATGTCTGGTACCGGCTGCATGAGGTTGGAATGCATTTGCATTTATATGAGATGCTTCTTTGTGCTGATTGGGATTGTCTTGTGTTGTCTAAGGAGAACTTATTCTTTCTTCTGTTACTGCTTATACCGCGAAACGTTGTAGCGAGGAGTTAAATGTTATTTCCTGTCTTTTGCTAATTGTGTACCTTGAGTTATTGTCATATTACGTTTTTGTAGTGTCTCTTTTACTCCATCCACCCATATCTTACTTGGTCGGCCTCTTGCCTTGTGTATAAGAAAACAGAGGGGAAACCTTTGAGGTCGTTAAATATTAGGAATTAATCGAGTAACAGAAAGTGTATTGATCGGCACTCATAGGAAGAAGTAGAAAGATAGAAGAACACACTAGACAACATAAAAATCGAAATCTGTTGTTACCGTGCTGGGAATTGAACCTTTCACCTCCAGACGGCGTCTGCGCCTCGCCATGAATACAAGTGCACTAAGAACATGGTCAACTAGGCACCCCCCAAAAAGATGTCTTATTGGCCATGTCTATCGTACAGCTTGAAATCCACAACTATGGAATACGGACAGAATTCATTTCAACCCATTGAAATGGCACCATAGGTTACAGAAATTTATATTAACGAAGCAAATGTCGAATAACAATCACAGCAACAATTTACAAACACAGTAGACCTTATTGCTTTGTCTAGAATACACAAACATTTTAGAAAGGTATTTGTCTTGTAGCTTGCTGTTCTCGTGAAAAAAGGCTACTAGCTGTCCCAATACTTGGTTTGCTAAATTGGATGTTAATATTTTCCTCTCATTAACCATCCTCTGTGACTGTTGCTCCCAGGCATTTGACTTTGCACTTTACTGTTATATTTATATTCTCCCGCGTTCTTCCCATTGACATAACTTCTGTCTTTTCAGCCACGATTCTCATATCATTGTTCATTCATGAATGTGAAATGTCCTTGCAATTTTATGGCTATATCTGCTATCAACGTCTAGTCATCAGCAAAGTGTAGTATTTCGTTGAAGTTGCTAATATTTTACTGTGTATTAGACTATATCAAGCCTCACATCAAGCTTGCAAAAAGTATGATAATAAACACCGCGTAAACTGAGGTAATGAGGATAGGCAGGAAATATAATACCATGAACGTTCATGTTAGCAGTACTATAATCAAACAGGTACAAGAATTCAAGTACATTGAAAGCATTTTACGGAGGATGGCAGACTCGATAGAGAGATAGAAGCCAGAGTACAGAAGGCCAATGCTGTCACCTACCAGTTAGCCCCACTGTTTAAACACCCGAATGTCTGTCTCCCTTCCAACAAAACAGCAATTGATTAATAACATCTTTGTTCCTACTTGATGTTATCAGTGACTAACATGGAGAATTAAAAATGCACTAGAAAAGAAAATAACTACGTGAGAAATGCGCTGTTTTCGCAAGGTCACTTACAACACTATACGAGACAGGGTTACGAACACCATCATTAGACAGAAAGTTCCAATAAGGCCATGTCTGGATTATATTGACAGACACAAAATAAAATGGTTCTGCTATTTAGTGAGAATGCAGCCAGACTAGGATGCTTATGATACTTTTTACGGTAGAACATCTGGGAGGAAAGCGAGAGGAAGACCAAGAAAAAAAAATATATTAAATGGTATAGATAAACCTGCAAAAATTTCTACAAATCCATCACTCAAGCCACCGAGAAGCACACAACAAATTAGTAAACTACGACACTAGGTTACAACCTGGTATGGGTGAGACGACAAAAGAAGAAGAGAAAAACGAATATACTATACTTATTTATTAGCCTTATTAGTATTATAAACTATTTTCTTGTTCATTACATAATCAATATTGTACACTGTAGAAAAGATAACTCCTCTATTGAACAATGAAGTGACGTGAATAAGGACGAGTGCCGCCCAGATCCTCAAGACATGTGCATTTGACAGTCATCATCTTCAACAAGGGCCTTGTCGAGTGGTGTAGGCGATCGTACCTCTATGAAACCTATGTTATTCAACATCATTTATCAGTGCTTGTGCTGACACCCTTCCATTCCATGACAGACTTTCAAGAATCGTCTCGCGTTGTCTTCTCCCCCCCCCCCCCCCCTTCCTCATAACTCTACTTACCGGAATGCAGAGATGGGTGTTATCATCAACTCAGAAAAGGGGGCTGTTTTATGGTGCCTTCTGGACAATATAATTGAAAGAGCTAATATCCCAGTCTGTATAATTAATGACGAAACATCAAACGAGAAAGCAAACTGAGGTGCCTTGGTATCATTTTTGGTAAAAGCCTGTCTTTCAAGGATCATGTGGAAACTTCGGTAAAATGCCAAAAGGGACGCAATGCTCTCAAGATTTTGGCAACAATAGACAGGGAATAAAGAATGTTGTTCACAATGTTCCAGCATGTGATCCTGTCGGTGATAGATTCTGAACTTGGCATGCTTACCATATCAAAGAGTCAGCTGATGAAACTTGAACGCATACAGAATAAAGCCATGCGGGTGATTCTGGGATGTACAAGAGATACCCCGGTACTATGTATGCAATATATACTTGCACCGCCTAATATTGCAGATAGCGATATCTTAAAGTAGCTGCAGACAAGAAGCACTTCCTGCATGAAAAGCCCTAAATAGAACTAAGGGTCACAGACTGAAAAGAGGAAGGTCTTTGATAGCCGATCAACTGTGACAGAACAGCGGCTCATCTTAGGAGCTGGTTACAAAAAGCTTGATTTATTTTATTTACATCTACCAAGACCAATGTCTTGGATGGCGCAAGCTGAAGACACAATTAGACATGTGTGCAGGCTTGATACATTTGGGCAAGAAGAGGAGTGGGTCATAGGGTCCCAGCAAGACTCCCACTTGTATAGGTTTCTTATGATGTGTTTGTCTCTACAGGTAACACTGTGTTGAGAGGCAGACGAGGTACATGGGAGTTCATGGACATCGCTTAGCGCAGCAAAACCTGGCATATGATATCACAAAGTCTAGTTTTCAAATGGAGGTGGAGGCAATCACTGCTGTCTTCCGCTGGATTCCTGTAGTTATTTCTGACTTTTCGAAATCAAGACAGTGTCATCAGCATAACGTCGTTATTTATTCTATAACCACCACCCATATTTCCTGGCATCTGCACCAAAGATTTCATTTTATATTTACTGTGTGCTGAAAATAATCAGGTAGTAAGTAATACACATCTTTGTCGTACCGTTCACTTGATGCTCTGAAATGTTCTTTTGTGACGGTTAGTTCTTAAAGCTACTGTTTACTAGTTTACTTTCATTTTTGTAGATCTGTTCAATCAGTGTTTCGTTTTTCTAATAATTTGCTTATTTCCTCAAGTTTCACTCAGTCAATGACTTTCCTATAATCCATGAATCATAAATACAGACAGGGCTATATTAAGATCACTTGATGCTCTAAGCACTTTAAAGAGGTTTTTGCACCTCCTCACCCTTTCCCCTCCCCAGTGCTTTCATAGGTTAGTTGCGTATCCTTTACAGGACGTTGCAGAACCAACCCCAACAGCCCCTGGCTGTTGTGTGGTTTTTCTAGGCAAATTTACGTCCAGTAGTTTGCCATTGCCTCTGGACGGTCGGCTTTCTTGATACAACGGTTGAAACCAACGCAAGGCGCATAACCCGCAGAGGGGACCGAACTCGGCATCCCGTCATTACGAAGCGTTCGCATCGACCTAGCAATGCTTTCGAGGTACTTGAATTCTTGTACCTGTTTGATTGTAGTACTACTAGCATGAACGTTACATAAAATCTTCAGCCGTCTTTACAGCACTATGATCTCTTGGGCAAAACTGTGTTCTGTGGCCCCTCTGACAACCACAAACACAAGAATAGATATTGGAAAGCGTAATGTGTGTACAGTTGCTAAAGACATGGATTCAGGAAAAAAATGTAAAGGAACAGAGGATCTAGTAACAAAACATGACACAACAGAGATGAATGAAAGCATTAGAAAACTCAGAAACAGGAGATCAAATGTAACAGTAAATGGCGGCATCAGTGACAATGAGAAATTGTAGTTGATTGCAATGATATAATTTAAAAAGGGACTGTATACACAAAGGGCCTATTTTGGAACAACAGAGGAGTCACATCACAACTGTACAATTTTCAGAATGGACCAAACATTAAAAAAATTAGTTTGAAAAAGCTAGTTAAAATATTAAGCATGGAAAATCTTAAGGTCCTGACAAAATAACACCGGAAATGAGAAAATCATTATCCAACTTTGGCCCTGACATCATCACTGACATAATTACTATGGTGTGGGTGCGTGTGCGCATCTTTGTTTGTGTAACAATTTTTACATTCCAGATAATTTGAATACAGTACATATATTTTCGTCACACCTCCATAAAAAAACGTCAAAAGCTATTGAGTGTGAAGAATACAGAACGATCAGTTTAGTGAGCCATAAAACACAGGGAAGTGTACTATCACCCGATTTATTCAATGTGTGCAGTGAAATAATAATTAGATCAATAGATGGTAAGCCAGGAATATCGGCTGGTAAGCACATTGTTTACAACTTGTGATATGCTGACGATGTAGTTTTGAAAATGCATCTAATTTACAACAGCTGTTGGATATTGTGGGGATGGAGAGTGCTAAGAAAAGACTTTCATTGAATATTAAGAAATCGGAAGTAATGGTTATATCAAAGAAGAAGATAACTCCCCGTTTTGAAATCTCCTTTCAAGGGAAAAGACTGAACCAAGTCAATAAATTCAAACATCTGAGAATAGTCATATCATCTGATGGTAAATGTGTGACAGAGATAAAAAGCAGAATAGGTCAAGCGAAAGCTGCATTTCAGAAAAAGAAAAATATCTTATGCAATAAATCGCTCTCATTTAAAGTCAGAAAGAGGGTGCTAAAATGTTACATAGAACCTTGTTGCATGCTAAATTCACTGTGTTGGTCAGAGGTGTAATAGCTTACGCCAGTCGAAGCGGCACATATGATGATGGTAATTGAGATGTGGGCATAAGGGGTCAATGTGGCTTGAGGTGAGAGACGAGGGCACAGATTCATGATGTGCACGCATTCGTGAAAGAGGTGTTCCTAGAGATTCACGAATAACAATGGCTTTTACGCGCTTAGCGAGAACCTTGCGGGGCTCAAGGGAAGAAGCTAAAGGGGGACCGTGGATCTTGAGTTAAGTGCCTCTCGGCAAGTCCGAGTGAGCGGACGCATAGTCCTATGTCTGTGAATTCATGTCCAGATGTTTGTGAATTTTTAACAGTATTTATGTGTATCATTCCAGTTAGGTGAAAGTTGATCTTGTGCATTAGAACTTTGGTGTATGAGTCGAAATGCTCCCACTGTATGGATTCTGTGGAGACAAGGCGTGGAAGGCCCAACATGTTATTTACCACAAGGCCGACAGAAGTCGATCGATGACTTGCAGCGTAATCGGGAGGGTGAGACTGTGTATCGTCTCATGTCTCGATGATTCTGATGCGCGGGTTCAGTGTGTACTGATGCAACGTGATTCGAGGGACTAAAAGGCTGGGGCCGAGTCTCTAGCCAGTTATTATGTATCGGTTAGGGTGACCCAAAGTGAGGGCGCGTAGCCGAGGAGAAGAATCTGTCTTAGGTGACGACGCGAGCAGGCGTAAGATCACTATGGAAACAAGACAGGAAGGAGAATGTTGTGGATGCCCGCCGAGTCGAGGTGAGGCGGGCTCTTTCATGCGACACCGCCTTGGTAGCTTAGTAAAGTGTATAGATGAAGTTTTAGATGGACAATCGTCTCTATATACAACAATAAGAAAGAGACCAATACTGTTCTTTGGCCACATAATGAGAAGAGAGACAATGAAGAACATCGTGACAACTGGAAATATCAGTGGAAAAAGGGGTGGAGGCAGACCAAGAAAGATGATGCTGGATGGACTAAAACGATAGCATGTAGGGATATCATCATGAGAGCTGTTCCTGGGAACCAGGGATTGTAATCTGTGGAGACGTATGAGCGCCTGCGTCATTTAGCAGGGCACATGATGATAATTTTGATCGCTGAAAATGAAACTCAGCTGCAATAAATGAGGGATATAATTGCAACGGAAAGTGAAAACAAGAATCTTATTTTGAACAGCGGAAAAATAGAAGCATTGGAAACTGCAAAGAAAACTGGCAATCAAAAATGCAACATCGAAGTAAATTGGATAAACCTCAAGCAAAACTGACAGGTTTAAGTACTTGGGTACCCTAATAATATCAGATATAAGATACATAGAAGAAGATGTAGACTAGCTCACGTCAAAGTCAGCATTAGAGAATTGCAGCAAACTGGGGAATATTGTATGCATCTTTCTTTGTCAATTGAGACGAGAAAGAGAATTCCAGAAAGCTATATAAATCCTTAAGCGTTGCGAGTCCGACTCGTAATTCCAACGTACCGCGATCAAAACCCACAGCTGGCTGCGTGGATTTGTATCATGGTACGGGGCGTCATAGGTCGACCCTGCCTAAAATTACCCGGATGGCTGTCCTGGGGAAGTAGAGAAGTCCGGCGTTATGCTGACCACATTACCCACCTAGTGCCGATGGTCTGAAAAAAAATATGGGCGCTCTTCCCATATAACCGATTCACCTAAAGGCGTGAAAAGGGATCTTTATCTTTACCTATATAAATTCTATCTTGACGTACGGAAGTGAATCATGGACAGCTGGTAAATTAATGAAAACGTATTTAGAAGCCGCGGAGGTGTGGTTTTTTAGATGAACCATGAGAATACCCTAGACAAAAAAAGAGAGCAATGAAGGTGTCTTTAAAGAAACGGACTCACGAAGCGAACTGATATCCAAAATCAGCGAGAGACAGTCTACATTCATTGATCATGTGATGAGAAAGAGAAAACTGGAGTACATCGTGTCAGTTGACTTGCTGGAAGGGAAGAGAGGCAGAGGAAGACCGAAAGGCTCATCTATATCAGCGCTTATAGAAAGTACACGAGACAGAAGAATGTTTACAAACGTGACTCCAACGCTACACGAGACAGAATGATGTGGACAAACGTGACTCCAACGCTACACGAGACAGAAGGATGCGGACAAACGTAACTCCAACGCTACACGGTATGACTTTGAGAAGAATAAGATAACCAAAATTCTTCCCAAAACCATACAAGAAAGAATGCAAAATAAAAACAATAAGAACATTTCTGACGAACAGCTTGGGTTTCGGAGAAATAGTGGCACAAAGAAAGTCACAATTTATCTAAAGATGCTAACTTCAAAAAGAAAAACAAATATGTAAAATTTAGCAATTATGCAGTACTTATAGATTATACCATGGCCATTGATTTCAGGCTACTAAAATAAAGTATTAGACGGAAAGGCTGTCAGCATTATTATTAACCAATTTTCGAAACAAAAGCAAAACATAGACACAGTAATATCGTTTTGTCTCAAAGGTAAAAAGAGGAACTTGTCAAAGATGTGTTGTCATTCCCTCACACTTTTAACAAAAATCTCCAAAATGCATGCATGGATCAACAAAACTCAAGCATAGGGTGAATAACAAGAAGTTTTTCACGTGGCCTTTGGTTTCCCATGTTCTTAGGATTTTATAGTTTACAATTGTACAGGTGATGCTTTTTTTCTTAAAAAATCGGCGAATTGCTTTAATCTTTGTTTGACTGAGAATTTGTGTAACCCCTCCCCTAACTAGAATATTCTGTAATTGACACAAGCGTCTGGAAATCAGTTCGCATGTGCAGTGCTGTGTGTTGAATATCTTGATAGCCTATCCCGCACACAATGCACAACTGATTTCAATTAAATGACATGACGAAAATACTGAAGATGTCCACTTGAAAAATAATCGCTTATGAAACCCATGCAATTTTTTGTTTTAAAAAGCCCAAGTTACTCAGTTACCTGTAAGCAAGCTGATTGTTTGCTTTGAATTTGAGTTTATTTTTCATATACCACAAATGAGGCAAAATAAAAAAATAAAATAAAAAATAAGATGTTTGTTTACATTAGTAACAAACTTCTTACAAGGATATGATTATTGACAGGTTTAACGCCAAATTTCAACAATTTACACTGAATGGTTACTGAGCTACAGATTTTTAAAGCTAGTCATAACTTCTGGAACGGACTATAACAGAAAGTGAGCAGGGGTTATTCGACCTGGTGGAGCAAGTTAATAGGCAGAGTGTTGTTCAGACCTTACCACTTAAAAAACATAAACTTTAGTAATTCCTAGCGGAACAGAGCGTCCAACTGTAAACGTCACAGTAAACGGAGAGATATTAGAACAAGTGACACGTTTCTCCTATCTTGGACAGGTAATAACTGAAAATGGCAAAAGTAAAACAAA
Source organism: Candidula unifasciata (assembly GCA_905116865.2). NCBI lineage: Eukaryota > Metazoa > Mollusca > Gastropoda > Stylommatophora > Geomitridae > Candidula > Candidula unifasciata. The sequence continues at coordinate 847,788 of CAJHNH020000558.1, forward strand.
ACAAAACAACAACAAAAAAAAAAAAAAAAAAAAAAAAAAGAGAATAGGTATGGCAAAAACTATCTTCATTAAAATGTGAAAATTGTTGTCTAAGAAGAGAGACGAATATTGACATATCAAAAGATCTGAACATCATGGAAGATTGGCTAATAAACAGCATCCTTTCTCGGAAGCTGAAATATTTTGGTCATATCAAGCGCCACGACGGATTGGAAAAAAAAATATAGCAGAAGGCATGGTACCAGGAAGGAGGTGTAGGTGCCGACCGACACGAAGATAGGCACATGATATAAGTGACTCATTCAGTATGAAAGTACATGAGGCTGGAGAACCGAGAGACCGAGTTTCTTTCAGGCAGACTGTAATGAGAGCGACGTTCTGCAAAGGACCTGCTACATGATGATGATGAGAGAGACGAATACCACTTTTAAATGTGAATTGTCGAATGCTATGTATATTCAACCCTGCTGTATGATTAAGAAACTTAGACAATGAGAAAGCAGCTAGACATTCCAACTGAATCTATGGAGGAGTATGACGTATTTTGTGGAAACAAAACGAATACAGAGGTTCTGGAAAGCCTGCGAATGAAACAATAATTACTGAAAGAAAAAAGAAAGAAACAAAAAGAAATAAGAAAGAAACAATTGAAATATTTTGGCTGTAATAAAAAACATAACACTTTTATAAACACCATACTAGAGGAAAAAGTCGAAGGCAAGTTAGTAGGAGGTAGACAACGATACCAGTGGGAGGACAATATTAGGGTATGAACAAACAGCAGTCAGAGAGAGTGTACGAACAAGACAAGAGACAGAACATGTTAAAGATGTGTTGTAGTCAGCCTTCATAGCGGAGACGTCACCCGAATGATGGTGATAAACATTTGCTTAAAAAGGGAGCTCCTAGATATGGTTTTGCGAGGGTGTGCTTCATAAAATTATTAGGGCCGATTCCAATCGATAGAAGGACGAACTAAGGCATGTTTCGGTTTTTAAAAAAAATTATGTTATGCGAAAGACCTATATATTACTTTCAGATCAGCAATCAGTCTAAAATCTCCCCAGAATAACTAATAAGATCTTCCAACAATAATTATATTAAATAATTAACCGTTGCTCAATCACGTACCTGATTCAGCAAAAAGATTCTATATTGATAATATCTCAAGCTAAAAACAAGACATCCCACTAATGTAATATTTTGAACTGGAAACGGGTCGCCCCAGTTTAATCCCCCCCCCCCCTACCTCTCCCCCCCCCCCCGCCCTCTTTTGTTTTCTAGGTCGCCGCCTTGAAAGGGTTATTACTCGCTCTATAGTGATATTAAAATATGAATATGAGATGTCAAAAAATATATTTTTGATTTGCTATTTAAATGCACTTGGGAGGACGGGGTGGTCTATGTTGCAATGACAATTGCCATCAGTACATTTTAGGCATTACAAGTATTTAAAACTGAGAAATTTAACAAGGTTTACAGTTATAACTATAGATGTATGTTCTAGTTCGGAGCGAATTCCTAGATTTTTAAAACACAGAACAACTGCGTTTTTCTGGAGTATCAAGGAGACGGCAGGGGCACACCTAAAAAAGCAGGACTGTTTCAGTGAAATCAGGACGTATAGACACTATATATATATATATATATATATATATATATATATATATATATACCACACAGTGTATGTGTGTAAACTGAAAACAAACACACACACACACACACACACGCACAGGTGAAGAGATCAGTAAAGGACGTTCTAAACAAAAGGTGATATCATAAAAGGGATACAACGGACGCACCTTATAGGAAAAGTAGATAGAGAATCACCGAACAAGTACTGAAACAGGAATCAAATGGACACCGGAAACAAATATGCCAAAGAGAAGACATGTATAGAATGTTGATAAGAAAAGCCAAATGTCATGCAGTGAACTCCATATATCACCCAGCTGTGCTGTTTAGATGTCACATATGGATCAAGGTCTATCCATACACTTCTATATCATGGGTAGAATCCAGTCCATCACTTTTGTAATCTCCATTCATCGTTTCTGTTCTATATCCTCTTCATGTCGCTGATCTCCACTGCTGCCGGTCTGCTGCTTTTGTGCATAAGGTATCCGATGTCAGTTTACATTCCTTCATTTCCCGTTCTATTATCCTTCTCCAGGTTTCCTTAGATCGTCCACGTCTTATTTTCCCATCTGCTGTCCACCGGAGAGCTGTTTTTTACCAGAGTGTCACAAGACATTCTGCAAACATGTCCAAGCCATCTCCATCGTCTTACTTTGATAATATTTGCTAGTGATGCACATTCTGTTTTCCTTCTCAGTTCTTCATTTGTGATTTTGTTTGGCCAAAATATTTGTAGAATTCTCCTTATACATTTTTATTTTAAAAGTCTCAATTTTATGTGTAAATCCCGCTGTCATTTTCCAACATTCACTGTTGTATAATAGTTTTCCTAAAATGTTGCTTTTGTATATTCTGAGTTTTGTCTTTAAGCTAAATCACGTTGACTTCCATATATTGCTGAGCACGGCAAATGCTTGATTTGCTTTGTTTATTCTTGATGTTACATCTTTTTCAGAATCTCTATCTGGAGTACCTTGACTTCCAAGGTATATAAATTAGTCAACTTCCTATATTGCGTCATCATTTCGGTTAGACTGACGTAACAGTCTCTTATCAACAAAAGAAGAGTATAATCAAATCAATCAGAAAGCCACCAAAGGCGACACAAAACGATAACTATTTGATGGACAGACCAGAGCAAGTTATTATTCTACGCCTTAGAACAGGACACAGTCGACTTCGCAGCCACATGTACACACAATTTAAAATGGCGATTCAGCCACGTGAACGTGTGGATTGGCACCTGAGACAACAGACTATGTCCTCAGAGACTGTCCCAAATACAACATATCAAGGCACTACCTTTGACCAAGAGAAACATCGGTGCAAGTCAAACTTTACGGGTCAGCTGAGTGAATTACAAAAGGCAGTGAAGTTCATACTAGAGACAACATTGCAGATATAGATAATCTATTTCAAGTGAACGAAAGAAGAAGAAGAAGATTTAAGATAATTGGATTTTCTGTTTTGTAATTACTTCTTATTACTTTAGTTTAACTGGTGTTTATTTTGAGTCCTATCTTCTATCTTAAGGGCTTTGGTTGAAAGTCTATCAATCTTTTCCTGGGCGTTTACATGACAGCTTGATATCAGTCTGGTGTCATCTGCATAGTCCAAAACTCATAAAACACAGGTGAGTGACCACCTGATGCCTCTGTTTCTATATCGTGTAACTTCTTTCATCAACCAGTCAATGGCCAAACTAAACAAAAAGGGGGAGGGTATGCATGCCTGTCTGACTCCTGTGTTGACAAAGAAACTTTCTGTTGTATGGTTATCCTAAAATACCTCTGTGTTGACAAAGAAACTTTCTGTTGTATGGTTATCCTAAAATACCTCTGTGTTGACAAAGAATCTTTCTTATGATTATCCCAAAATACTTCTGTGTTGACAAAGAAACTTTCTGTTGTATGATTATCACAAACAACCTCTGTGTTGACAAAGAAACTTTCTGTTGTATGGTTATCCTAAAATACTTCTGTGTTGACAAAGAAACTTTCTGTTGTATGGTTATCCTAAAATACCTCTGTGTTGACAAAGAAACTTTCTGTTGTATGATTATCACAAAATACCTCTGTGTTGACAAAGAAACTTTCTGTTGTATGGTTATCGCAAAATACCTCTGTGTTGACAAAGAAACTTTCTGTTGTATGATTATCACAAACTACCTACTACTAAATTTAAAATACCAATTGGGTAATTTCGCCTATATTTCATACAATGTTGATGCTACTTGACTTTGAGTCATTATCTGGCGACCTTAAACGATGTGTTTATTTGGGTATTTCATCTTTTGTCGTCCAGTGATATACACAAACACAATAATATTTAAACAATAAACATACAAACACAAAGCACAAACTGTGTGATGTCTGATTATAAAATTTCAGAAATCGGTTAGCCTATTACATCAACAAATATGCCATTATGCTAGAAATAATAGGGGGAAAAGGTACGATATGAATTTTTACGATTAATTTACTTAAAGCATTTGACGAGTAAAGGTATGTTATATTTATTGAAGTCATTTCCTGTAATGATAACATTTTGTCAAATATGTCAAATGTTATCCTACCTGATTCAAAATCATCTCCTCTGATATCGATAACAGATGTTGAAAATAACATCAAGGTGAAAGATAAATGCCAAATATCACAAAGAGTGGTCATTTTATTCCGAAGAAAATAACACTTGCTCCTGAAACACTTTTCTGAAAGGCGTCTTCGGTCTAACTTTTTTTTTTTTTTAGATGTAGCCAACTTGTATTGGTTGTGCCATTCTTATTTTATACTCCTTAATGGAGAAATTGCCGATATTAACATGACAACCATTAAATTATGCAGTTAGTAATTCTGTGACTTGCCTCGAGAAACCTTCACATGTTAGTGTTTTTCAGCCATAATATATGGCGATGTTCTTAAAGATGAGATGACGTTTTATTACGCAACAATATATCTTAACTGTAGTTATATAACGCTTCTATTCGTTTCTTGACGGGACAACTGCTTGTTTTATTGTTTCATATTACACCAAATAGCTATTTTTCTTATTCTGAGAGACGTTCGCTTATGTATGTGTGATTCAATTTTAGAGCAAAGCCTTTAATAACTTACATACCTATCTCAGCTCTATATTTCATTTTCATTAACTGCAATAATTGTTATTAAAACCTTAACAGAGTTTACAGTTGACTATTTTTTCATGAATGAAAACATTTACTCGTGATAATTTCTCTTCTGATAAGTGTTTTAGATGTGGACATGACATTATCAGAAGTGCATTAAACTGGAATTTTGTTGACAGATCAATCAATGTAAAGTGACGAGGCGCCATTTGCCAAGCTTAGTCGTGAGTGTTACATGTTTAGTCTTGACATTGAGTGTATTTATCTTACGTTACTTAGAGCTATTTTCTTTCTTCCTGCAGTAAACAGTTTATGTATATTAGCCATGTAGTCAATACATCTTAGACTGTAGAAGACGAGAGTATCGTGTCCATAAAGAATGTAAGAGTGATATCCCGTAAAAGAGATTTATATATATTTTAGTAGTTAGGCTTTTTGGTAGTTAGCTTTAATATCACCTACGTTGCAAGTTGCAATAACTATTCTGTATGGCATAAATTAATGAAGGAATGTATCAATAATATTTATTCTTCATTCATTGTCCTGTTGTGCCATTATGCGACACATAGGGCCCGCAGTCTGTTATCCATTTCATTCGATCTTCTGCAATCTATTCAATCCTGCAGCCTTGGCCTCTCTCATCGGTGTTCGTCTTAGGCTTTCTTTTGGGTGACCTCACCTCCGTAATCCCTTTATTTCACCTTGTAATGCCTGTTTGGTGATTCTCAGTGGTTTCTTCTAAGGATGGGTCCAATGTAGAATTATCTTTTCTGTCTTATAACTGTTGATACTAGTGGTTGTCCAGACATTCCTCTTATTTCCATACTCTTTCTGAATTAATTTCATTTTATTTCAGTCACTTTCCTCAAACATTTGTTTTTGAATGCATTTAACTTTCCTTTTATGCCTATAATAGTTCTCCAACTTAAAATAAAAAAAAAAAAAAAACACATTTGCATGGAAAATATATAACTTGGTTTCAAAACTATACAATCTAGAGTTCCATATTTTGTTCAAGCTATTCAAAGCTACTGATACCAGTGCGTATTATAATTACTTTTTATCCTTATCTAGTCATCTCCTTGTAGGATGCAATTTTTCGTTATTTGAAACCCCACTCTAGCTCTTGCCAGGGCCGCAATATAGCCCGGCAATAAATATGGTTTAATGGCTGAACGCGGTTTCTGGGACCTCTCCACAGTGATCCTCATCCACATGGTGGCACTGTGTGTCATCTGGCGTTTATCGCTTGTGTGATGTTCTGGATGGGTAAAAGAAGAGAAGAGAGAGAGAGAGAGAGAGAGAGAGAGAGAGAGAGATAGAGAGAGAGAGAGAGATAGAGAGAGATAGAGAGAGAGAGAGAGAGAGAGCGAGAGAGAGAGAGAGAGAGAGAGAGAGAGAGAGAGAGAGAGAGAGAGAGAGAGAGAGAATTACTTTCTTTTTACTTCCTTTTACTATCAACATACTAGCTCATAATTTAAACTAATCAGTTACTTTAATCACGTTGTTTCCTGGGTCACATGTGCTCGATCTGTTGGTGTCTTCAATAGTTTTTTTTTTCACAACGTGTGTTTAGCCCTACCCATGATGCTATATTCGATAAATCAAGTGTTTTCCTTTGTATGTTTTTAACTTAGCTGTACAATATTTTCAGTAAAATCAAAATCTTCCAACTGTGTGTTCTCCACCCCATCAACGCGAGTGTTTCAAGGAAAAAAAAACACACATTTATTCGTCACCAAGTCAGTGTTACGCCAAATAAAAACAGAGGAGATGAAATGCATCCATATTTCACTTCAGTAATATGCATAATAAAATAATATAGAAGAATATAACATGAGTGAAGAAGGTGATCAAAGAAGCTGTAGATTCTAGTCTCGCGAGCAGTAAAGCACACCATCTCTGCTGGAAGTCTATGGGTCTTGTCCTTTGAGTAATCGTCCTCATGGTTGTATTTAAGTATGTGTACCATTCAGAGCATTGCTTTTTCTTCTTCTTCTTCTTCTTCTTCTTCTTCTTCTTCTTCTTCTTCTTCTTTCTTCTTCTTCTTCTTCTTCTTCTTCTTCTTCTTCCTCTTCTTCCTCTTCCTTTTCTTCTTCTTCTTGCTTCTTTCTCTTCTTCTTCTTCTTCTTCTTCTGCTTCTTCTCTTCTTCTTCCTTCTTCTTCTTCTTTCTTCTTCTTCTTCTTCTTCTACTTCTCCTTCTCCTTCTTCTCCTCCTCCTCTCCTCCTCCGCCTCCTCCTACCTCCTCCTCCTCCTCCTCCTCCCGCCTCCTCCTCCTCCTCCTCCTCCCCTCCTCTCCTCTCTCCTCCTCCTCCTCCGCCTCCTCCTCCTCCTCCTCCTCCTCCTCCTCCTCCTCCTCCTCCTCCTCCTCCTCCTCCCTCCTCCTCCTCCTCCTCCTCCTCTCCTCCCTCCTCCTCCTTCTCCTCCTCCTCTCTTCTCCTCCCTTCTTTCTTACTCTTCTCCTTTCTTCTTCCTCTTCTTCTTCTTCTTCTTCTTCTTCTTCTTCTTCTTCTCTTCTTGCTTCTTCTTCTTCTTCTTCTTCTTCTTCTATCTTGCTTCTTCTTCTTCTGCTTCTTCTTCTCTTCTTCTCTCTTCTTCTCTTCTTCTTCGGAGTCTTCTTCTTCTTCTTGAGGACTTCTTCTTCTTCTTTCTTCTTCTTCTTCTTCTTCTTCTTCTTCTTCTCTCTTCTTCTTCTTCTTCTTCTTCTCTTCTTCTTCTTCGTTCTTCGTCTTCTTCTTTTTCTTCTTCTTCTTCTTTTCTTCTTCTCTTCTTCTTATTCTTCTTCTTCTTCTTCTTCTTCTTCTTCTTCTTCTTCTTCTCTTCTCTTCTGCTTCTTCTTCTTCTTCTTCTTCTTCTTCTTATATTCTTCTTCTTCTCTTCTTCTTCTGAAGGTAGGAGGAGGAGGTATGAGATGCTTCTTCTTCTTCTCTTCTTCTTCTGTCTTCTTCTTTCTTCTTCTTCTTCTTCTTCTTCTTCTTTCTTCTTCTTCTTCTTCTTCTTCTTCTTCTTCTTCTTCTTCTTCTTCGTCTTCTTCCTTTCGTCTTCTTCTTCTTCTTCTTCTTCTTCTTCTTCTTCTTTCTTCTATCTTCTTCTTCTTCTTCTTCTTCTTGTCTTCTTCTTCTTCTTTCTTCTGTCTGAAGGGAGGAGTAGGAGGCTTATAGGGAGCTTCTGCCTTCTCTTCTTCTTCTTCTTCTCTTCTTCTTCTTCTTCTTCTTCTTCTCTTCTTCTGCTTCTTCTTCTGGAGTCTGATCTTCGTCTTCTTCTTAGTAGTCTTCTTCTTCTTCTTCTGGTATGTTCTTCTTCTTCTTCTTCTTCTTCTTCCTCTGCGTCTTCTTCTTCTTCTTCGTATGATTCTTCTTCCTCTTCAGGAGCAGGCTTCTGAGGATCTTCTTCTTAGGAGGAGTCTTCTTCTCTTCTTCTTCTTCTTCTTCTTCTTCTTCTTCTTCTTCTTCTTCTTCTTCTTCTTCTTCTTCTTCTTCTTCTTCCTCTTCTTCTTCTTCTTCTTCTTCTTCTTCTTCTTCTTCTTCTTCTTCTTCTTATTCTTCTTCTCTTCTTCTTCTTCTTCTTCTTCTTCTTCTTTTCTTCTTCTTCTTCTTCTTCTTCTTCTTCTCTTCTTCTTCTTTCTTCTTCTTCTTCTTCTTCTTCTTCTTCTTCTTCTTCTTTTCTTCTTCTTCTTCTTCTTCTCTTCTTCTTCTTCTTCTTCTTCTTCTTTCTTTTCTTCTTCTTCTTCTCGTGCTTCTTCGCTCTTCTTCTTCTTCTTCTTCTTCTTCTTCTTCTTCTTCTTCTCTTCTTCCTCTTCTTCTTCTTCTTCTTCCTTCTTCTCTTCTTCCTCTTCTTCTTCTTATTCTTCTTCTTCTTCTTCTTCTATCTTCTTCTCTTCTTCTTCTTCTTCTATCTTCTTCTTCTTCGCCTCTTCTCTTCTTCTTCTTCTTCTTCTTCTTCTTCTTCTTCTTCTTCTTCTTCTTCTTCTTCTTCTTCTTTCTTCTTCTTCTTCTTCTTCTTCTTCCTTCTTCTTCTTCTTCTTCTTCTTCTTCTTCTTCTTCTTCTTCTTCTTCTTCTTCTTCTTCTTCTTCTTCTTCTTCTTCTTCTTCCTCTTCTTCTTCTTCTTCTTCTTCTTCTTCTTCTTCTTCTCTTCTCTTCTTCTTCTTCTTCTTCCTCTTCTTCTTCTTCTCTTCTTCTTCTTCTTCTTCTTCTTCTTCTTCTTCTTCTTCTTCCTCTTCTTCTTCTTCTTCTTCTTCTCTTCTTCTTCTTCTTCTTCTTCTTCTTCTTCTTCTTCTTCTTCTTCTTCTTCTTCTTCTTCTTCTTCTTCTTCTTCTTTTCTTCTTCTTCTTCTTCTTCTTTCGTTCGCTTTGAATAGATGATCTATATCTGCAATGTTGTCTCTCGTATGAACTTCACTGTCTTTTGTAATTTACTCAGCGACCCCTAAAGTTTGACTTGCAGCGATGTTTCTCTTGGCAAAAACTTTTGCCTCGATATGTTTTATTTGGGAAAGTCTTGAAGACATGATCTGTTGTCTCAGGTGCCAGTCCACATGTGCACATGGCTGATTCACATATTTTAAATTTCGCATACATGTGGCTGCAAAGTTTTTTTTTTTTTTTTTTTTTTTCAAGGTGTAAAATAATAACTTACTCTGGTCTGTCCATAAAATGGGTATCGTCTTGTGCCAGTTTTGGTTACTTTATGATTGAATTGATTATTCTCTTCTTCTGTTGAAAAGAGACTGGTCTGTCAGCTCAATTGTTGAGAATATTTTCAATGAATCTTGTGATAGGTGTGTTATAATAGGAATATTAAATACTAACTAAAGAATTGGTTCGTGAAAGTAAGAAATTTTTTATAAAAAGCAAAAATTATTTCACTGAATAATTGATTGCATTTTATGATATTAAAAATAGCCCAGGTAGGATGGTTGAAACTTATATGCTATTGATCTGCTTCAGTATATTGAGCAGCTTGTATTTAATTTGTGTGTAATCTGAACGACGATATATATATATATATATATATATATATATATATATATATATATATATATATATATATATATATATATATATATATATATATATATATTAGCTGTACCCGGCCACGCGTTGTTGTGGCATAGTTTGGCTAAATGAAAATGAAAGAAAATAGAAATCGCACGTGTCTAATACAATCATTGTCTCCTCAGATATAGAGATAGTCTTTGATCCCCGCCACCCGCCCCCACCACCACAACTAAATCCACCTACTACTCTCTCCCTCATCAAAGGTTTTTGAAAAAGAAAGACAGTGGAAATCGCACGTGTCTAATATAGTTAATGTCGCAATCATTCTCTGCACAGATATAGAGATAGTCTGGTTTTCCAACTTTAGAACACGCACCTTATAATTGTGTCTTTATAATATATTATATTTTTTTCGTTTAAATTGTGTTATTAGCACAGTAACAAAAATGGTTATTTGGTTATCACATGCTAAAGCTGTTAGTATTTTTATAGGGGACTGAAGTAAAGCTACAACTGTACTTGTGAATAACAAAGTAAGTCGTAAAAAATAGAAAATCGGAGGTAGCGTTAGTAAAATATAAAAAAAATTAGGTGATTAGAACCTGAAAATCACATGTAAAGCTCTCTAAGTTCTCTTAAATTTAAGTCATTACCCCCTCCCCTCGCCTCTTCCACCGACTACTGCTCTCTCCCTCTCCGAAGGATTTGAAAATCATTACATGGCGATATTTTGTTGTTGCTATAACTGACATTGACATGCCTGTCCATCCGGACTAAAATGGGGAGCAGGAATTGTAATAGGTAGTGAGTGGGGCTAGTGTAATATTTACCACATCATCATTCAAGTACCAGTACAACTACTACCACGACCACCACCACAGTAGCTAAAATAATGTCACTGCTATCTGTGTTACCATCGGAGTAGACAGAGAGTCGTGAGCCAGAAGATTTGGTTCCGAATGGCTAGTGCTGTCGCCACAGACTGGTCAGGTTAGGATGTATAATTTCACTTGACGACAGAAGAACGCCATAACCTTACCGACGGTCTTCACATGAGAGCACTATGGTGTAACAGCTCAACCACAACTATTACTGCTGCTGCTACTTTAAGTGGGTAAAGCAGTTACTGTGACTCAAAGCTCTATCAGTTAAAAGTTTGCCCCCCCCCCCCCCCCCCCCCCCCCCCCCCCCCCCCCCCCCCCCCCCCCCCCCCCCCCCCCCCCCCCCCCCCCCCCCCCAACCCCCCCCCCCCCCCCCCCCCAAAAAAAAAAATTTACCGACAACTCTTTCCCTCATTGAAGTAGTTGGGAGAAAAAAAAAAAAAAACACTGGAAAAGCAAATGAACACAGGGAAAAAAAACACCATAATTAGGAAATGAACGCTATGGTAAACAGCACAGCTTAAAATTCCAACGCAGGTGAAATAACTAAATCTAAATGAAAATAAATGGAAAGCTATGAAATTTCAGCGTAACCATGCAATCGGAAAGTTTAAAAATACAATCATAAGTATGCGAAATGGTCAAATTTAAATATCAAATGGTTTACCCATTTACTTGTCTGTAAATTTCTGAACCCAGGACCTTACAATCCGTAGCTCAGCGTCTAGCCGCTGCGTGCGGTTAAAAATTGCCGATTGTGGAGAGGCACGATGGCCCAAACCGATCGGCAATATACTTGATGACAATTGTCAGAAATGCCAACACTGTTACTTTTACAAGTTTTTTTTGGAACAGAACGATAGCACTTGTGTAGTTTCTAAAAAGAAGACACGTGTACTGACATAACGGTTAATGTCATGGTGTTAGCAGTCAACAGACAATGTTATTTTCATCTGTTGCAGCACTATTTTTTTTTTTCCATTGATAATTTGATTCACTCAGTCCATAAATCTGATCTCTAAATTAACAGAACGTCTCAAGAGAGTCACATTGAATGAGCGTCTGTTTTCCAGCCTAATGGTCTTTCATTCGAATCCACAGCAAATTCAAAAAGGAAAAATTATACTAGGTCTAATCTCGATAATGGACATCAGAAAAGTCGTGGAAAGTAAAGGCGACCGGACTGAAGTACATCACTCATCGAGAGAGCTGTCTAAAAAACGCGGACCTCGGAGTGAGCTGTCTACAAGAACGCGGACGCCTGAGAGAGCTGCCTACAAGAACGTGGACCTCAGAGAGAGCTGTCTACAAAAACGCGAATCTCCGAGAGAGCTGTCTAAAAAAACGCGGACATCTGAGAAAGCTGTCTAAAAAACGCAGACCTCTGAGAGAGCTGTCTGCAAAAACGCGGATCCCTGAGAGAGCTGTCTACAAAAACGCAGACCTATGAGAGAGCTGTCTACAAAAACGCAGACCTCCCAGAGACCTTTCCACAAAAACGCGGACCTCTGAGAGAGCTCTCTACAAAAAACGCGGACATCCTAGAGAGAGAGAGAGAGAGAGAGAGAGAGAGAGAGAGAGAGAGAGAGAGAGAGAGAGAGAGCTGTCTATAAAAACGCGGACCCCCAAGAGGGCTGTCTACAAAAACGAGGACCTTTGAGAGAGCTGTCTACAAGAACTTGGACCTCTGAGAGATCTGTCTACAAGAACGCGGACCTCTGAGAGAGCTGTCTACAAGAACGCGGACCTCTGAGAGAGCTGTCTACAAAAACGCGGACCTCTGAGAGATCTGTCTACAAGAACGCGGACCTCTGAGAGAGCTGTCTAAAAGAACGCGGACCTCTGAGAGATCTGTCTACAGAAACGCGGGCCTCCGAGAGAGCTGTCTTCAAGACCGCGACCTCCGAGAGAGCTGGACTACATGAACTCGGACTTCCAAAAGAAAGGATTGAAATTTCAGTATAAATTAATAAATAAAGGGACATTACTTCACACAGAAACATTTGCTAGATAGTACATATGGTTACTGCCCCTGGAATAATACTAATGCCAAATGTATTATGTGTAGTGAGTTATGTTTTTTTTTTTTTTTAGAGACTTAACTGGACTTCAACTGCAATCACGAACATAGATTTTCTGATATTTTGATATCTGAAGTATAGCGCATTATAACGAATTTGAATGGCTTAGTTTGTTTGAATAGTAGTTAATCAAATACCCCAAATACCCTTACGAAGGTTATCCTTCTTTATCACTTCTCAATCTCTATGTCTCCTAAACGTAGGCTCATAAGTCCTTACGTCCTTTTCAGGACGTAATTTTTTGTTATTTGAAGCCCCACTCTGGCTTTTGCCAGGGGCCGCAATATAGGCAGGTCATAAAAATGGCCAAATGTCTGAACGCGGTTTCTGGGACCTCTCCACGGTGATCCTCATCCACATGGTGGCACTTTGTGTCATCGGGTGTTTATTGCTTGTGTGATGTCCTAGTGGGGTAGAAAGTCACTCACTCACTCTATGTCTCCTATATTCCTTACGTCCTTCTTAGGACGTTATTTTTTTTTTATTTGAAGCCCCACTCTGACTTTTGCCAGGGGCCGCAATATAGGCAGGTCATCATTATGGCCAAATGTCTGAACGCGGTTTCTGGGACCTCTCCACGGTGATCCTCATCCGCATGGTGGCACTTTGTGTCATCGGGTGTTTATCGCTTGTGTGATGTCCTGGTGGGGTAAAAAGCCAATCCAATCCAATCTATGTCTCCTTTACACCTTGTATGTTGTCTCTTTACTTCATACATGCATATAATACTACAAGAGTGGTCTAACACCAAGCTCCTTTTAAATTATTTTTCTTCGGCATTACTGTGACCTTAGCCACATTTTAGCGTGAGTACTGAAACAGCACTCAGACATCATTGTTATCTTGGTGTCTGATAACAGAATTACTGGTGACCGTGTGTCATGTGTCTTTGCATTCTAAACATAACTAGTTATCGCCGGGAGGTGTCAGTTTCATACAAATGGGTCATGTGTGTTTGCACTTAGCCGTGACAGTTTGCAGGCAGGTATATTGTCAGACTCACTGTATGACATGTGTAATAAATGTTTCTATATACAGCAAACATATGTACATAATCCCCAGGAGTAAAATAATCAAGAACTGACATAACTATTTATATAACTGTGTAGATGAACATGATACCATAAAGGACAGCTGTTGTTGCTGCTGCTGCTGCTTTGTCCGTTTTTGCTTCTTCTTCTTTTTCTTCTTCTTTTTTTTTTTTTTTTCTTCTTCCTCCTCCTCTCCTCCCCGATGACTCTTGCTATTGATCCGCCATATCCGCTCCAATCCTTTATCATTCTTAGCGTCCCATACAAAAGTTTGGGCTGTTGAAATGTACTTTAACTATAATACTGCTAAATATTTTCAGTTATAATGTTATCTCTAGTTTAACATATACTAATGACAGTTTACTCCCCTCCTCCCCCCGCTTCCCTCCCCCTTTTTTTTCTTAGGCATTAAACGAAAGTTGATTGCATCCAAAACAATTGCCTCGGCATATGATAAATAATTTAATAGGATAATTTCTCTGTGTTGCTTCAAGGGCACCTTTGGCAAAGGGAGATGGGGAGGGAAGAATAGACCTATTCCTCGTTGGTAAGCATGCCGTAAACAGCGACTACATAATGGTTTTCTAGAATTAGAATTACGCTGTTCTCCATCTTTAACTGCGATATCAACCCTTTCATTTCAGAATATACGCATTAGGACAGTATCTACTATATATATATATATATATATATATATCTATATATATATATATTATATATATATATATATATATATATTATATATATATATATACAGGTCCTCCTCGTGGGGCTACTGGCACATTAGGCAATAATCAAAACAGTCATCTTCGTTTCTGCCTATGAAATGACATGCCATTTTACATTCCATTAATTTCCCTTTTTACATCTCTCTATGTGCTTCCTTTGGTCGTCCACGTCGCTTGTTTCTGCCACGTGGTACCATGTTCTCGCATTCCAGCACCCAGCACTGAACGTGTTTCAGGAGACAGAATATTGACAGTGTGGCAGTTTATTTCCTTTCATTTTTGCTACCTTTCCAACGCCCCTCCCCCTCCCGCAAATTATTGCATATTTTTCTATTTGATTATTGACCTTGTCTTCGTAGAGTGTAGTGAACCCATTGTCTCCTAGATAAATTATGTCCCAGAGGGAATGACGTCAGTCGATAAATGTGAGTGGAATATTTTGAGGGTGACTGGGACAACATGTGAATTGTAGAGAAATGCTGAAAGGACACTTCATGTGAATTACAAAGAATCGCTGGCCAACGGAAATACACGGGGGTCACGTAGAAACTGCTGGCCAAATGGAGTTCGTGTAAATCTGAGAACACGGAGAATTCGGAATCATAAGGAGGGCATTATAAGGTTATATAGTGCCTTAGAAAGGGCTCGTGTGCAGTCTCGTTAAGGCCTAGGAAAAGAATACAGTGGGCCGACCGTCCAGCAGCAACGGCAAACTACTGGACGTAAATTTGCCTAGAGAAACCACACAACAGTCAGGGGCTACTGGGGTTGGTTCTGCAGCGTCCTGTAAAGGATACGCAACTAACCTTATAATCACCTGGAGAAATAAGACACATCCTATATGCATACAAGAACATAGGACGAGGTTTAGTCATATTATCGTGCATAATTTAATTTTTGAAAACGGAATCACTGTGGGAGAGAATTACTCATTTCAACAGATTAAAAAACCGAATGAGAAAGATGCATCGTCAAAATTATAGTAACCTAGATCAACAAATGTTTTCCCATGAAAGATGTTTCGTTTTTCTGTTCCATGCACGATACCCGCCGGCTGACCTTTTAGTCAGACGTTTATGCACAGGTTGTATACTTTTGTTGTGTTTACACACCAGATAGTTTTCCTGCATTTAGCTCGGGTCACACCTTCAGGGAAACACCCAGTCGTTGCTAGGTAAACATTGTCAGCAAACAATTTGCTTTCACGTCTCCCGACCATTGTACATCACAAGCACGCGCGCTACAATGTTCTCGTGCAGTCAAAATGAACAACCTAAAGAAACTTACCTGCTAACGACAACAGAGTGTAAATAACTAAAAAGAACATTTCTGACTAAAACATCAATGAACTGGCCTGTTGATGACGTTAAATACATACATATGTATTTTTGGGCACTGGATTAAGAAAAGGAAAGGAGTAACATCAAAGGACACAATGATAGCTAGAGATACAGCACCAACGAAGGACGAATACACACAATGATAGCTAGAGATACAGCACCAACGAAAGACGAATACACACAATGATAGCTAGAGATATAGCACCAACAAAGGACACAAGCAAATACACACAATGATAGCTAGAGATACAGCACCAACGAAAGACGAATACACACAATGATAGCTAGAGATATAGCACCAACAAAGGACACAAGCAAATATACACAATGATAGCTAGAGATACAGCACCAACAAAGGACACAAGCAAATACACACAATGATAGCTAGAGATACAGCACCAACAAAGGACACAAGCAAATACACACAATGATAGCTAGAGATACAGCAACAACAAAGGACACAAGCGAATACACACAATGATAGCTAGATATACAGCACCAACATGGGACACAAGCCATAACCTTTCCAAAAGCTGGCCTAATATAAAGAGCAACAACAAGAAAAACTCCGCGACTCAATACAGTTCTTCTTTTTTTTCCTCTTCCACCTTGTACCTCATCGAAGTGTCATGGGGAGATGTAATGTTCGTTGATGAGCTCTGTCAAGAGCACTATTAAGACTGATGTTCATTCCTGTAAGGCTGTTCTTAATGCCATCACTCCATATTTTCCGAGGTCCTCCACTCGCTCTATACCCGTTGTAACGTTTTAGTATGGCTCGCTGTGGCAGATAGTACCAGGGCATTCTTGTTAGGTGTCCAAACCACTTCATCATGTGTGTTCTTTGATGACCTGTAAGACTCTTTATTTCTAGCATTCGTCTGATTTCATGATTTCGTTCATGATGTCTTTCCTTGAATCCCCTGCAGCTCTTCTAAGACATTTCATCTCTGTTGTCACAATTTTACGTTCATTGAAGGATTTACGTATCCACGTTTGGCATACTCAGTATTGTAAAGTGAGTAAAGGACCCTTTTCAACGCCCTACGGCGTATAGGGAATATAGGGCTAGACCTATATTTTATAGACCAATCGGCACAAAATGACTGATGTGGTCAGCATCACGCCGCCCGCCTTTACTTCCCGGGACTGCACCCGATAACCACTCAAGCCTGGGTTGACCTGGGAGCAAAGGTCATTTCTGAAAAAAAAGTCCAGGAAACGAACCCACGACCTTCTGATCCGTGGCGAGCATCTAGCCGCTCTGCCACGGCGACTCCCCGCGACTCAATAAAAAGATAGAAAAACGATTTGCACCGGCCGACCGAGTAGTGCAGCAGCACACTATACAGCCATTTGGCTTTTTATGTTTAAATCTAGGCTCCTGTCGGCGCATGGGTGGCTCAGTCATAGGTCAGCTGTGGGTCCAAGGGAGGCTCGGGTGGTTTGAGGTAATCTAGCGGCTCGGGTAGTTTGAGGTCATCTGGCGGCTCGGGTGAGGCTCTTGTGGGGCCTCGTGATGGGGCAGACAGAGCAGAGGATCCGTGTGTTTCAGGGGCGGCAGTGAGCAAGGGCGGGCACTAAACAGATCGTTTCATGGGTTATACAGTAGACAAAATAAAACTAGGGCTATTGATTGACTTGGCGGCGGAGGATAGAAAATATATATGTGGTATAGCAGAAATATTTAAAAGAACGATCAAAAAGAACGGTATGACACTAGACTTAAGTAAATTATTACCAGAATAAAGGAAGAGATTGTCATGGAGGAGCTTGATGGAGGATATGAAATATTATAGGTTATATAGTAAAATACGCCTTGGGGAAAGGGGCCTGGGGTCAACAGGATCTCTTGTGGATATGCTGTTTTAATATTTTATGGAGTAAAAATAAAAAAATTATAAAAAAACTGGTAGGTAGGTTCGCATAGGGTACTATAAATGTATATAGAAAGCCCCACAGCGTCAGGGCAGGAAGAGATCTCTGGAAAGGGCCTCCATTCGCTTCGCATAAAGTACTTAAAGTCTTATATATTTCTGAGGTCCATATTCTGCGTGGTCGATGTGTGGCAATAATTGCTCAAGTACATCCCAGGTCAGTACCGTGCCAAGTAACTTGTTACTCTACTGGGTAACAAATGTTAACCGCAACGACAGGCACAATACGCAGCCAACAAGGTGGTACCACTCTCATCCCTTATTCTAGTATTACTAGGCCACGTTAATAAGCAAGTCATATATACTGTCCGTTTATTTTTCAACATAATGATCATTGACATTGATGCATTTGTCACATCGTTTTTATCAGTCCTCTTAAATCTGCTGCATAGAACTGTGTGCTCTGTTTTATAAACCACATTTTCACTTCACATTCAACTTCTGCGTTATTCGTAAAATTTCTACCGCGAAAGTGGGTTTTTTGTTTGTTTATCAGTAAGATGGAAATCGCTAGGGACTAAGTCTATTTAGCCCTGTCTAACGAACAGAGACATAAAGTTCGATGTTGCTGTTACCTAATGACATTTTACGAAACCACCAACTACATTTTCCGGCCATCCCATTACCATTTGTAAATTAATTATTGACTGCCCCTCTTAATATATATAAGTCTTTTGTATATAAATATATATAATCCATTTCATCACTTTTAAATATTTTTCTACTATATAATATATACACTTTCTATCCTCCACCGCCTAGCCAATAAGTACCTCTAGTTTTCTTTACTTGCTATATAACCCATAAAACATCTCCCGTAGTGCCATATCATTAATTCCGACGTCCTTTTTAGGATGCAACTTTTCGTTATTTGAAGCTCTACTCTGGCTCTTGCCAGGGGCCGCAATATAGCCTGACCATAAACATGGCCTAATGGCTGAACGCGGTTTCTGGGACCTCTCCACGGTGATCCTCATCCACATGGTGGCACATTGTGCCATCGGGTGTTTATCGCTTGTGTGATGTCCTAGTTGGGTAGAAAGTCAGTCAGTTAGTCGGTCCCGTACTGTCCGTCCTGCTCACTGCCGCCCCTGAAACACACGGATCCTCTGCTCTGTCTGCTCCATCACGAGGCCTCACAATATCCTCACCCGAGCCGCCAGATGACCTCAAACCAGCCGAGCCTCGCTTTGACCCGCAACTGACCTATACACGAGCCGACAGGTGTCCTAAATAGAACAATGGTAAAATGGCAATATATGGCGATGCTGCATCGCTCAGTCAAGCGGTGTAAATTTTCTTTCTTATATCTTTATTTTTGAGCAGCTGAGTTTTTGTTTGTTTGTTTGTTTGTTTTTTTGTTTGTTCTTTTTATTGAGCCACCTTTAGCAAAGGTTATATAAGGGAAATGCCAGAAAAACATACATGCATTGTGTCAGTATAAACTACTGACATGCATGCATAAGTAGTAGTGTAAGATGCTTACGTGCATTTTCTTAGCGCATGGATTAGGAGAAGCTTTATGTTTATATAATATATAATAAAGTTATTAATGAATAAGTGGCGAATGCAATGTTTAACGCAATTAGACGGGGTTGGGGGGGGGGGGGGGAAGTTTAAAAAAAGTATATATATGATCAACTACAGCAGTAGCAAAGTGCAGCATATACTATTTTAGAGCTCTTTAGTTTTAGCTGGAATTAAACTGCTTTCGAATTTTTCCTGAAATCAATATGTGATCAAAATGGTTGCCAACATAATCCATCTTTAAACCAGCTGTTAACCATTTGACCCTAAGATTCTGCCTGTGCTGTTTACTGTTACCTGGCTCATTGATTTCACCTTGGCCAATATCACCTATCACGCAGCCCATTAATCATTGCCTGCTTGTACACTGAAATCTCATAATTTCAGTTAATTATTTCATACTTATAGACCTATATAAATCAGTGCCTAACCCAAAATAAAGAATATCTTTAGGTTTCTCAGTACTGGGTATCACCTGTATCATTTGATGCTCCCTACCAACCTCGGGACCGCCTGTGAAGTCAAAAACTAAATCCAGTTTGCTGAGACATATCCTTTACATGTCATAAACTGAATCCAGTTTGCTGAGACATACCCTTACATGTCATAAACTAAATCCAGTTTGCTGAGACATACCCTTTACATGTCATAAACTAAATCCAGTTTGCTGAGACATACCCTTTACATGTCATAAACTAAATCCAGTTTGATGAGACATACCCTTTACATGTCATAAACTGAATCCAGTTTGCTGAGACATATCCTTTACATGTCATAAACTGAATCCAGTTTGCTGAGACATATCCTTTACATGTCATAAACTGAATCCAGTTTGCTGAGACATATCCTTTACATGTCATAAACTGAATCCAGTTTGCTGAGACATATCCTTTACATGTCATAAACTGAATCCAGTTTGCTGAGACATATCCTTTACATGTCATAAACTGAATCCAGTTTGCTGAGACATATCCTTTACATGTCATAAACTGAATCCAGTTTGCTGAGACATATCCTTTACATGTCATAAACTGAATCCAGTTTGCTGAGACATATCCTTTACATGTCATAAACTGAAT
>CAJHNH020000558.1:873152-929475 GCA_905116865.2 Candidula unifasciata
AGCCATTGCCACGCATGCATTACAACTGCCATTACTGTCTGTATTTATCACTGTTTTGCTGGAAAAAAAAGTTGTTGGGTTGTGTGTGTGTGTGTGTGTGTGTGTGTGTGTGTGTGTGTGTGTGTGTGTGTGTGGGAGGGGGAGGGGGTTTGACCCCGACGATTTAGGGCTGCATGCAGTGCTGGGGTTAGGCATAAGCTAATTAAGTTATATCTTAGGGCCTCAAAATCTGCAGGGGCTTCAGACAGCTCCTACTCTTTTCACAGATGCAGTTTTTTTGTAATATTCTGTCCAGCCATACAGTTAAGTAAACATTTGAAAGTGGATACAAGAAGTGTCGAAAAACAAAAATACATTCAACACATAGATGTGCATCAAATCATCTTTCAAGAGAAGATTCGGTCAGTTTTCTTTAAAGATGAAGCAACATTACAATTACTCCTGTGTCTGTCTGTAACAAATGTTTCGATTTCTCAGCTAAAGAGAATATAAAAAATTAACTGATAGCAACAGTCTCCAGAAAAATTTTATGTACTTGAAATCATGTTTATAGAAAGTGACATATTGCAAAGCAAATCTTTTGATGATCTGATCAATGGTTTTCCATTTAGGAAATAAAATAAAAATATTAAGCTGTTTTTTATACCGACAGGTAGAAAGACGGACACATAGATAGACAGACAGACAGACAGACAGACAGACAGACAGACAGACAGACAGACAGACAGACAGACAGACAGACAGACAGACAGACAGACAGACAGACAGACAGACAGACAGACAGACAGACAGACAGACAGACAGACAGACAGACAGACAGACAGACAGACAGACAGAACAGACAGACAGACAGACAGACAGACAGACAGACAGACAGACAGACAGACAGACAGACAGACAGACAGACAGACAGACAGACAGACAGACAGACAGACAGACAGACAGACAGACAGACAGACAGACAGACAGACAGACAGACAGACAGACAGACAGATAGACAGATAGACAGATAGACAGATAGACAGATAGATAGATAGATAGATAGATAGATAGATAGATAGATAGATAGATAGATAGATAGATAGATAGATAGATAGATAGATAGATAGATAGATAGATAGATAGATAGATAGATAGATAGATAGATAGATAGATAGATAGATAGATAGATAGATAGATAGATAGATAGATAGATAGATAGATAGATAGATAGATAGATAGATAGATAGATAGATAGATAGATAGATAGATAGATAGATAGATAGATAGATAGATAGATAGATAGATAGATAGGTTTGTTTTGACGGTGAGTGTAATTGCTGTGTTTTACATTGTGTTTTAATGGGCTATATGTCAAGTATGCAAATGTTTGCTTAACATCTAAGCTGTTAAATTGTTAAATTGTGAATATTTTGTTACGAGATTGGCTGAGCATACATGACAAGATCAACGGGTAAACAAGACACCAGTGGTGGCGAGTTACTGGCGAGTTCTGTCAAGACAGCAGAGACTTGTGTCGTTAGTTCACAATGTGACATTTATGGCGAAAACAAAACAACTTGTGAACGCGTACAACAAAATGTGCACATGCTGTCTCAGCTGGTGTGTCCCGCTGTTGACAACGAGTGTGTAGAGAGGCGGGATGTCACCGACCGACACTCCTAACGGGACTCCACACACACCTACACATACACACACCACACACAGCATACACACCACACACGCGGAGAAAGTTGTCCCTTCAGTTGGGCCGTGTACTAGCGGTTCCTGTCAGCTGATAATGTGATATGCATGCTTTCCATTCGGCTAACGGCAAGGCTGTCTATAGTGATGTGTTAGCTAAATGTGCTTTTATCTAAATACGTAAACATACTAGTCAGTGTGTAGGGCAGGGTGTTCATCTACTTATTTACGTTCTCTTAGTTTGACTGGTTACTGTGGTTATTTTGTATCGTTATTGTGAGTGTGTTTATTACCCATAAGTGACATTTTCTACCACATATTTTTAGATTATCACTCTTCCAGTGACGATTTATGAACGTTTTTTTCTTATGGTGAGTGTGTAGTGACTTCATTTAATTCAAGTGAGCTCATAGCAACAGATTTTCCGTCTAGTAAACTGTAACGTTTCGGTCCAATCAGTTTGTAGTTATAGAGCAAAGGTTCCTAAACATTATGACCTACTGCCCACTTTTTAACAAGTCCAAAACTCAGTCAGATATGTTCATTTTTAGAATATGCTCGGATTGTTGGCTGAATAAGAATGAAGGATCTCCTAGTGCTGACATTAGGAAAGCTTTTTTATTATATCACAATCGACGTACATGCACATTGGGCATTCCCGTGCGTGCTCAATCTTCCAATACAGCGGCCACTCCAAGGTATCTCTACTGTTTTGTTTCCATGAGAAGTTCTCCTGTCTTTGCGTCGAAGACCGCACAGACGTGCTTCACCAGGTTTTATTCTCATGTGACGCAATCGTGTTAGAATCAGCGAGTCATTATTATCCCTCACCCTAGTCCGCAAGGCGTTGATGATAACAGCTCTGCCGATGTTTCTTCATGTTTGCATTGGTGCATAACTTGCCGCATGATCAGCTTTTTTTTATTACTTTTCACTCCTGCAATCCAAGATGTGTAGATCCAGATTATAGAGATTAACTGCGACTTCCGAATTCCTTCTTTCCATTCAAATTATCTGTTGCAATTTTTTTGAAACATGTTTTTTTTTTTTTTTTTAAAGTCTAAAACGATTACCGTATGTGTGGCCGCTTGTTCTTGCTACCCATGCGGGTGCTCAGGAAGTTTGGATTTCCAAATTATCCGTTATAGTTATCTCTTCTCTTTCATCAATTACAAGATACCCCTCTGCTTTGCTTCTAGTACATTATCTACAGGGTTACGCTTGACGTAGTTGTCTGGTGAGCGCCACTATCCTCTTTTATTCTTTGCGCCCATCGTTTGTGCTGTGTATGTCCATTTTGACCTTGAACCGCGATTCACTAACTCGTATGAGTTAATGAAGATGTTGCATGCGCATTAATGTCGTTACATTAGGAGCGATGATCTCCGTCAAGTATTTTATATTGCTGATAAGCAAAGAAACTGGCTGATTAGTGATCAGTGGAGGCCTTCATCATAGCACTCCGGACTGATCCACAGGTGCTCTAGTCTACCACTCACGATCTCCACAATTGTACAACGCATGATCGTTGCCGTTTCGTATTGATTACCCAAACATCTTGTTCCCCTGGTGAAATTAGCATATCTGGTAACCAAAATATTTTAAATCCTTGGAGGGATACATATTTGTCGCCGTAGTTGTCTTTGCGATATGCATCTCACATGCTACTGTCACATCGCTTCTGTCCACTGTAGGAGCCACCGTAGCAACAGCGGTATCAGCCAACTAATGTGCGCAATTGTCTCCAACACCCGTTTGGACCGGCTCAAAGATGAAGACAATTAGGCGAGTATTCGCTGCGACAATCCATTCTTGTCTGACAATGCTAGCTTGAGGTTTTACTGAGACATGCCAGTAAACTTGTGACAGCTATAGCCCTAACTGGGAGGCTGCTTGAAGTGACAACGAAGGTCACACTAATATGTTTACTCCTGTGAAAGTCCATGCATCGCACTTGCCCCAAACATCTATCTCATCC
The DNA here is from genome assembly GCA_905116865.2 of Candidula unifasciata. Taxonomy (NCBI): domain Eukaryota; kingdom Metazoa; phylum Mollusca; class Gastropoda; order Stylommatophora; family Geomitridae; genus Candidula; species Candidula unifasciata. The sequence goes on from CAJHNH020000558.1 coordinate 876,814, forward strand.
AAATAATCTACATGTATAATCTCACTAATCAACATGGGGACCAAAATATCTAATTTACCAGAAATCTAGCTCTGCCAAGTTAGATACACATAGTGCCCGACTCTCTAGCGTAGTTGGCTAAACCGGATTGCGCTGTGAGCGGGTGACGAACTCCTTGGTTCACTCCCGGGGGTAGGCAGAAAAGCCACATCCCAGATTTACGGTATTTGCAATGGAATCAAGGCCGAAAGGTTGCGATATCCATAATACCGAGCCTAAGGGTTAACAACTCATGGCTTCTGGATACTAAAACAAACAACAAACAAATACACATAGTAATATTCCCTTGCAGAGAAGCTTGTGTTATCTATTATTTTCCAAAATTGCCTAATAAGATGACAACCGGTTCCATGATTTTCACAGTCGGACTCGTTTAAGATTTGCAACAAGACCTAGCGCGAAGCAGGTATCGAAAGTCTTGACTTTACCTTGAAAATTAAGTGACCAGAAGGGAAAACACTTGAGCAAAGTTACGTTGGAAAGAGGTTTGTCTATCATGGACTGAATCGATGCAGTCCTCTGTACAGTAAAGATCGGTCTCAGTGCAGGACAGATTACGGCTGCTTCAGACGTGGAACAAGGGGAGTTAATACGCGCAGTCAACGCCTTTTTATGTTATTCATCGAATAATATCTGGGGGCACTAACCGTGTCAAAAACTTAAATGGAAAAATTAAAACGCCCACAAAATGAAGCTATGCAAACCATGTAAGGAATTGGACACCCTGATGGGTGACACGACTAAAGAGGGGCATATCCTGGACGAAAGCTTATTAACAATTAAACAAAGCGTATTAAAAAGCAAGAAGGTTTTAATCAACGCTGTGTATCTGCCAGTAATTAAAATAAATTCTACAGCTAAAGTGCATTTAATTTTTGTTTCATAACCATATTTTTGCTACTGTTCGGCCAAAGTAGAATTTTTTATTAATTTGCTTCAGAAAACCTTTCCAGATTTTTGTAACTTAACAGTAGGAAAAGGTAATAATAAAAAAAAATTCAGTTATTTCTTCTTCTTCTTCTTCTTCTTCTTTTTCTTCTTCTTCTTCTTCTTCTTCTTCTTCTTCTTCTTCTTCTTCTTCTTCTTCTTCTTCTTCCGCCATTCTTGGTTTGTGACATAAAGTAGTTTAGTGTTTGAGATTGTATCTGGCCAGAAAATTTTGATAATTCTACGTAGACATGTGTGGTGGAAGGTGGAAAGCTTGTTTACATCCTTTTTAGTCTTTCTCCAGCATTCTGCTCCATAAAGAAGAACTGGCAAAATGATGCTCTTGTACAGTCGGGAGTTTCGTTACTCTGCAGTAATTGTTGGATTTCTAGATTTGCCTCATCCTTATGAATGCTTATCCTCATATTATATTTTTGACACTTAGTATCCACTTGGTTTGGGTAGTTCTGTAAACTCTCTTCTATTTCACCTATTAATACTTGGTCATCTGCAAATAACAATTCTGAGATATCATCCTTTTCTTCGCTGTCTGACTTATTTTTTTCATATATGGTCGATGTATGTTATAAAAAGCAGGGGAGATAGTACATTAGGGTTAAAGGTTAGTTTAGTATCCTTTACAGGACGTTGTAGAACCAACCTCAGCAGCCCCTTGCTGTTGTGTGGTTTCTCTAGGCAAATTTACGTCCAGTAGTTTGCCGTTGGCTCTGGACGGTCGGCCCCCTGATACCACTGTCGAAACCAATGCAAGGCGCATGGCCCGCAGCCTAGATCGAACCCGGCACTACGGCAATACGAAGCGTTCGCATAGACTTAGCCACAGAGCCGACAGATAGTACATTACAATTCAGTTTAACTTGAAATAATATTGTTATTTTCTTTGTCCTGATTTAAATATTTCTGTAGTAACCTTGTTTACCAGTTTGTACATGGTGTTCAAAAACTATCAATAAATGTTAGCGGTTTGCCTTTGTTCCTATTTTCGTTAATATTTCAATACCTGGACTTTACCACGACTCAGGTATAGCTTACAATATGTTTTTATATGGAAAATAAGTGACTGCAGGATTCAACCTGTGTTTTTTGTGTGTGTGTGTGTGTGTGGTGGGTGTAGAGGGGACATAGCATAGCTTTTGTTTTATTCACACACACACACACACACACAAGCACGACGCACGCACACACACACATACCCCTTATTTAAATTGATCTCTCTTCAAGTGAACTCAGCACCACTAGTTTTTTCAAACTTTAAGCAATAAAGTTACCCTATTATAAATTGTGTGTCTTTGCTTACTGCGTATACCATATGTTTATTCGAATACCTTATCAGAGTATCGGAAAACTGCTATTAAATTAAGGTCATGGCCATCGTTGTCGGTGTACTGAGATCCATGAGCCTCTGCAGCTGTACTTAGGGATCATGTTTCAAGTGCGGTGCAGCGTCGTTTATTTGTAATGTGTTGTTTCTTCTCACAGTCTTCTTTGGTTTCTCTGTCCCCAATCTCCCTAACAGTATATTTTCCAAACATATGCATTACTGTAGCCCTCCAGCGTCAACTAACGATGCTGATTGTCCACCAGTCTCCATACAAGTTGTCGCTTATTGATTCGTTTCTCTTGGAATGTGTGACCCGATTTTATGCGACTTATCCTGTGTGCCGCGGCAACGACGTACTTGGAAACAATCTTTTCTTGATGTATACTAACCAATGTGTGCCATACCATTACAAGTTAGTTTTTCTGCATTTGTTTGGTTTGTACAACGCCTTCTCTAATAAATAGAGTAGGACGTGGGTTTTTACAACATGATCGCACAAGAGAAGTAACCCATAAGTGCTCCATTATACTTCTAACTCAAGCCTGAATCCGAAGAATCTCAGCGCAGTGCACGAACTCCGTAGCACCGGCGAGGATGCTAAAATACTTTGGGTATATTTGTAACTCCAACCCGGGCAGCGCAGTTAGGCTACTCTTTTCGATTTCCAACTGCGTAGGGATTTTTTACATGCGCAACAATACACACGGGCCTCCCATCTTACTACTCAGAGACAAGGGGAAATTACTATAAGTCCACGTGAAAAAATCCCAGCCTTCATCGGAGTTTGAAACCGGGACCTCCAGCACTCGAGGCAGAAGCCATGCTTCGAGACCACTCAGCCGTCATTAGTTTCTCTAAGTAGATTAAAGTTGTCATCAAATTCCTCAAGCGCCGATAGACGTCACTTACACCGCTAAGTCCTCTTCTTTGAATTCTTCTTCTTCTTGTTAGTTAGTTAGTTAGTTAGTTAGTTGGGTTATCCTCATTGCACTCCGGACATGTCCATAGGTGCTCAGATCCTCCCCTCAGTATGAACCCCAACGTCCGATGGCTAATAGTACCAGTTCTATGTTGATTAACAAGTCTTCTGGCGTAGCTGGTGTGCGTCTCGTTTTTTGCTGTGTCGATCTTAATTCCCAAGTCTGCCATTCTGGCGAGTGATGTGGATTCACTGCCACCAAAGTCGTCTATCCTTCCCATTTCTCTGAGGGCATTGATAATATCAGCATGATCCATAGGCTGACCGTCGGTAGTGATAGCGGATCCAGCCAACCTGTCAGCTCTTTCATTTCCATCGACGCCTGCGTATCCCGGAACAAAAATAAAGGTGACTGCACGGACAGTGGACTTCTGTAATGATTCAAGCCATTGTCTTCGCACTGAACCTGCCTGAACCCTCCGGATCATACTCATTGAATCACTGAGTATACACACGCGGGTGTATTTTTGTGTTTCAAGCCAGGCAAGCGCTTGTGTCACTGCCATCACCTCCATCGTCATGCTGCTGGTTGTCATGGAGAAGGCGCCGTTGGCTTCTTTGACTGTTCTGCCCGCTGAGCGTGCTGTAAATGCCCATGCGCTTCTTCTTTGGCGTATAACGGATCCGTCTGTATAGATTATTGCATCTGCTTCGTCTGAATTTTCACCGATGAGAGCGTTGACCTCTGCATTAACAGCAACAGGATTCTCTTCTCTACATCGCCTGTTGAGTGTACTTCTTGTTTATCTCTTTTATATCAGAGACGGTTGTTACATTAACTCCTATGCAAATAGTTAATGTGGCTCCTTCCTTTGCATTGTTTTATTGTTGTAACTTATTTGGGCGCAAAACGTGATTAATTTAACTATAGATTCCCAGGATAAACAGGTATAATATAATTGCAGGCGTGTACTGAATAAAAACTGTCTGGATATTATGAATGCAGCCTGTTGAAGAAAGGTACGCACGAGCTTGAGGAGCCAAACAATAGGGCCTAGATGCATAACGCCCCTTGGGCGTATCCTGTACAGTAACCATCCGCCTTAACTAGAGTGGAACGGGCACTAGCTGTACACATGTTTGGGGAGGGGTTGCCGACATTGTCGAGATGTACAAATGTATTACGCTGTCTGCGTTATCTAACCGTGATGTCAACGCTTCACATAATCGTGACATTCAACGTGACATAGTTTTCAGCTATCACAGACATCAGAAGGAGACAGTTATCATTTTTCAGCCATGTTATGAGAAGAGGGAAAATAGAACATGTTGTGACCACTGGAAATATATGTGGAAGGAGAGATAGAGGAAGACAATGAGAGAAGATGCTTGACAGTCTTGTTGCATGGCATGGAGGTGAGTCGGCACACGAACTGATACACGCTGCAGGAGATCGCAGATTATGGAGAGGCGTGATCGCCCACGCCAGTGGGCAAGGCACCTGATGGTGATGATGATAGTTTTCAGCAGAAAAATTAAAAAAAAATTCTTTTTTCACACCTATGGCGCATCAGCCATGTAGTGCTAGACCTATATATATATATTACAAACAATCTGCCACTTTGTGCTTGATGTGGTCAAGATAACTGGCCGCCTTTACTGTTTTTTCTTTTTGTATACCAAGTTTTAGGCTTGGTTGTGAATTTTATACAACATCTTGTTTACTTTTCAGTGATTAATTTCATTGTTTTTACAATGGTTTGATGCTGACAACGCTTTTTAGACACCCCTCCAAAAGTAAAACTTATGGCAACATTTCATAATGTTAAATACCGTCCGCTTAGAGTAGTTTTAGTACAAATGAAAACTTATGGCCAAAAAAAAAAAAAAAAAAAAAAGCAGGTGTCATCTCATAGTATTAGGCGCCGGTGACTTAGCATGTCGTCTATGTACATGGGGGGGGGGGGGGGGGGGGGGGGGGGGGGGGGGGGGGGGGGGGGGGTGTGGGGGGGGGGGGGGGGGAGGGGGGGGGGGGGGGGTGGAGGTCATTGAGAGGTTTCCGACTTCTGGGACATATGGTGCTAGACTTTATATAGAGGGAAAAATGAAACATTATGACAAAGGGAGGGTGTCGTGGAGCAGTGTTGGATACCGGTTGCTTAGTATGGGGGGGGGGGGGGGGGGGGGGGGGGGGGGGGGGGGGGGGGGGGGCAAGTTGTTTTTTAGCAGTTAATAATGGGGTGTTAGAGTTCCCTGAGGCATTTGGTGTTATTAATTTTTAAATGACAAAGTAGGATAACTGAGTAAAGTGGGTGTCATATCACATTATTATATGTGGATATCGGTAAGAGTCGAGTCGACTAGTTGCAAGAGGGGTTAATAAGCCGGGGGACACCATAAGTCACACAATGGACCCCGCAACTTGGTCACTGGTCTTTGTTAGTGGTTCAACAAAGTTGCTTGATAATTGACTCAGTATGCTTCTCTAGTCGGTCATTGGTTTACGTAGATCATTCACTATAGTCTCATAGTAAGACAGCTACTATACAGGTGACCGATTTTTAAAAAAAAAAAACGGAAGTGCCACATCTCCGAAATGGAAGGTGCCAATCATATTTTCCTATATTAAAGTCATTGCAAATTATTTTTGTTATATTTGTTTGGGGAAGGTGCTTTAACAAAGATTGTATAGCGGCCACGCACAAAGAATACTAGGGATTTCCGAAATATGTACTACTATCAGGGCCACTCATTCACCGTTGGGAGATTTTCCTCTGATGTCCTGAGAACAAAATAGTTTCCCCTGAATTTAGAATACTCCCCGACCCGGTCCATTTAGTTTTACATAATCCTAATACACCAATGCTATAATTTTTCCTTCATCGTACACAGCTCTAACATTCCAGGTGCTACTTCTGGAGATGTTCCTAGATGAACCTATGTACATCGACGATCCGGACTCTTTTCCGCCGCTTCCGCACCGTGTCATACTCTTTCTACTAGAAGAGCCTCACCTTATTTTCGTTGACTGGGTTTTTCTTGTTTCTCTTTTTGATTTTTCCATGGCCGGTATTTTTTTTTGTGGCTATTTTTTTTTTTAAACAGGATGAGGTAGCCAACCTCGAACCTAACCCTACCCTTAGCCGCCTCTTAAAACATGCAGGGTGCAGTGTAACTATTCTTTGCTCCTGCGACGACCTTAGGGACACAGGGGCGAATAAGGCATTGTACTAGAGAAAAGGGTGTAAGGCTTTAAAAAGAGTATAGTGGGATTTATTATCACACACGAGAGATGCGTTGTAAAAAAAATAATTACCAAATGCAGTGAAGCACGATTTATTGTGACAAACTGCATATTAGGAAATGTATACGGGTGCAAGGCGACGCTTGTGGCTTAGGCGTTGCGAGTCCGACTCGTAATTCCAACATACCGCGATCGGAACCCACTGCTGGCTGCATCAAGCCTAAAGTGGGTACCAGGATGCATGTCCTGGGGAAGTAAAGACCGCCGGCATGATGTTAACCACATTACCAACCTAGTGCCGATTGGTCTGTAAAAATATAGGTGCTCTTCCCATTTGCCAGATGCGCACAAGGTGTGAAAAGAGATCTTTAAGTTTACGTTATACAGAAGCAAGACGCATTTACAAGTAGTTAGTGGTCGTGTTGTGATGGCATGGTCGTGTTCTAAGGGCACATTATTGTTACTGTGGTCGATGATCGTGCATCCGTTCAAACAACCCTACATTATTGTTACTGTGGACGAGGATCGTGCATACGTTCAAACCACCCTACATTATTGTTACTGTGGTCGATGATCGTACATCTATTCAAACAACCCTACATTATTGTTACTGTGGTCGATGATCATACATCTATTCAAACAACCCTACATTATTGTTACTGTGGTCGATGATCGTACATCTATTCAAACAACCCTACATTATTGTTACTGTGGACGATGATCGTGCATCCGTTCAAACAACCCTACATTATTGTTACTGTGGTCGATGATCGTGCATCCGTTCAAACCACCCTACATTATTGTTACTGTGGTCGATGATCGTACATCTGTTCAAACAACCCTACATTATTGTTACTGTGGACGATGATCGTGCATCCGTTTAAACAACCCTACATGATTGACCGCTGACGCACATAGTCTGCAGGATTCTGTGCATTCGATGAATAAGCTCCAATCTCGATGTCCTCTAACTTCAGCGTGAGAACAAGAGACAGAAGTTGGTAGGTGTTGATCCGTGCTTATAAAAGTCAAGGACAAAGTTAAGACAACAGGACACACTAGACAACATAACATTGACAATTAGGCTACACAGAGATTCGAAACTGCTGTCACTAAATGACGACAGCGCCAAGTTGAACACGTGCACTTTAGGGTCCCAAAACTTGTCATCTTTTGACAGGGTTATCATCCGCCTGAACACACCGGTGTGGAATGCGGACATAGTTCACCATCCTTCAGTTTTTAAATTGCTTTGTTTTTTTCTTTCGACTGCAGAAATGTGACTTAACCACACACAGGTTCGGTAATAGAGAGGCGCAGACATAAGGCAGATTTTGGGTTTGGTATAGGACGAATATTATTGAGAGCCTGGTATGCGCGCCTCCATGCACTCATCCACACACACACACACACACACACACACACACACACACACACACACACACTCACGCACACACCAGAAACTTGCTAAAGTTAGTATGTGTAAGTAAGAAAGAAAGAAAGAAAGAAAGAAAGAAAGAAAGAAAGAAAGAAAGAAAGAAAGAAAGAAAGAAAGAAAGAAAGAAAGAAAGAGAGAGAGAGAGAGAGAGAGAGAGAGAGAGAGAGAGAGAGAGAGAGAGAGAGAGAAATATGAATGAAATGTCCGTCTCGCTTCTCTGCCTACTTAACGGCATTAGCTGTCCCCTGAACAAAGAACTGTATAATGTTGTCGACGTAACCATCGTCTGTGCTAGCAGGTCCCCTTGGCGTCTGTTCAGCGTGCGCATCCATAAAAACAGCACTGCTCAGATCTGCACTTGCTTCACGGGTCTATAACTACTGTTTTATCACATGACTTATAGACGCCACTTGACCCTCATGTTCCAGCTCTTATTACAAGCTCACTAAGTGTATTTCCAAGTTAACTTGATTCAGTTGCAGTCCATGTGAGTAAATTAACCGGCACGTATGGAGCCATCTACATATAGTCTACACAAGAACGACGTCTGCCTGTATTTGTCGTGCTGATTAGATGCGTTCGGCTATCCCGATCTCAGTCACGCGTTGTATGTCGTGACTTCACAAACGGACAACATTTTAGGCCAGACACACCTCTTTTGTCTCCGAGTTTAAAACACACGGGGTATAACCGCATATATTGTGGTGTACTGTATGTTGGTGTACGGCGTACAGCATGTTTGTGTACACGGTACATTATGGTGTGAGATTCTTGAAGGAATTCATTATTATTATGGTCATATCGGACACGTCGTGGTATGATGGTCATACCACGGTTACACAATGACAGCATTCCTGTTTAAAAAAAAAAAAAACCTATTGTCACGTAAGGGAAGAGGAAAGTTTAATATACCAACTACACTATCTAAGTAAATTGTTCCTACACCTAACCATATCCGGGTTCACCAAGCACCTGCTTAGGGTATCTCAAAGGGATGGGGCACCACATACATTTTCAATAACCTTAGAGCTGAGCGTTTTCCCTCATTCAGTATAAAAAGTACTATCAGAATAACAGAATAACAGGCTGCATGCCCTTTATCTGTTACTAATACAGGGAAAAAGGGGTGTTTGGATCACCAAAATCCTATTGTTTCGGGGTAGTGGGTATAAATCGTGTGTACACGTTTCTTGATAGCATAGTATCTCGGTAACACTGTGCTTCGTACATACACAACTTCGCATTTGACATAAATAATGTAAATTTTTACGACTGTTGCCACTCCTGCTGCTGCAGTTTGTCCTTTCTGGCATTGCATTCTGCAGGATTAACACCTCGAAGAATGAGAATCCTACATGTATAAATTCCAATAAGCGCTGTACAGTCGCAAGTTTCTAATTTCCTTGCACTTTTATAAAACAGATTCACAGGCCCTACTGTAAGAATATATACGAGACTTTCCCCACATTGGGTAACATTGCCCCCACCCCTTCCAACCCCACCCACCCCCCTCGAAGGGGCTGGACGATCGAGGGTGGGGAAAAAATTGCTGTAACATCCTCACATGCATTTGGGTTGTGTTGAATAACAATTAGAAAGCGATGAAATCAAAGGCGCACCCTGCTCGTTAAATGCATTTTTCGTGTTATTCGTAAACTGTTATACTGTCAACATCCTAATTGTATGTATGAAATGCTTATGTATGTTTGGTTAGTGCAAAAACATAATATTCTAATTTCAAGTTTCAAAACATGTTTCTTATCTACAAGATACTTTTTCATAAGCTGTGAGACGCAGAAATTAATCATCATCACATGTCTTGTCGACTGGTGTGGGCAAACATGTCTCTCGACAGTTTCAGATTGCGACAACATCCGATCGTGTGCTAGCTCTTCCTGCCATGACAAGCTGTCAAGAATTTGTTCGTACAGTGTTCACCTGTTCCTCATTTTTATAAACGTTTCCAGTCCTCGGAACATTTTCTAGATTGTTTCTTCTAATTATATGGTCCAACAAATGTTTGTTGTGAATTGTTTTCCAGTCATAACCTCTAAACACCTGGATTACTTCTTCTGGCTACTCTGAGGAATTGTGAGCGTTCATCTGTAAAAAAAAAAAAAAACACCTTTGAAGCCAAAATAAATTTTTTCACCTTTCTTTACTTATTGTCCATGATTAATTTTTTATACATTGAAATTTCTAAATAATCATATTAAAATAGCTATAGTTACATCAAAGGGCTACGCCATTTGCTCAACGAGAGCATTACTCTTGAAGATCGTCGCCGGAGCTACGATGTTCTTGCTTTGTATGGCCCTTCTGCGAAGAAAGACTAAGCCATATGGGATAAATCCCAGTGCCCTGAATTCGATCATTTCGACTTTACCTGTCTCTGTTTGTGTTAACCGGCTGTAAACCCTGGTAGAAAGACCTGGTTGTTCGTCCATTTTTGGACTTCGGCTTTATTCCAGTATCTAAGTTTTACGTGTGCTTCCGATTTACAGAACTTGCTTATTTTTATGCAGACTGTTGATTCCTTGCCTCTCAGGCAGATACACTCCGACTTTGAAGGAAGTTCCCAATTAGTCGATTCTTACGATATGCTTGTTGGGGAGACAGTGGGTCTGTTCTTATTTTACCCAAAAACGGGAGCCGGAACCCACACGATAATTTGTTTTTTACCTTTTCTACATAAAAGAACTGTATCTTTCTGTTTGTTCGTTTAATGAAAGTAAACTTGAAAAAGGTCACTGCATAATTGGTGTTTTTAAAAACAGGCGAAATAAATGTGACAGCACTGTTAAACAAGTGACAGGGAAACGTTTTGACATTTCTCTATAATTAGCAGTTTGAAGAAGGCCAGCAGACGATGCTGTTTCACTACAAGACGCTAGCATATTGTCTATGAATATCGTTGTAAGAAATCGTGTTGTGGCAATGTATGTCAAATGTAGACAGTGTTCAGTTAAGCTTTCGGCCACTCAAGGATGTTATTAGGCAGAACATTTACTTGTGAAACATTACAACCAGCACAGCCAGTGAACGGATCCTGTGGCCAACATTAATGAACGTTTGCGTCACGCTTGTGCTTGAGCTATACTGACTAGTCAACTTTCACAGGCCCGTTTGGCGTGAACAGTTCAACAGCTTGACTACAATTTAATTAAGCAGAACAGCGACTAGGATTACAATGCCACGGAAAGGTTTGTGTTTGTTATCTACGTATATCTGTAAACTGTGTTTATACTGTGCACGTGTTATGTCGACTTAGTTAAGGATAAGTTATTTAGGGACATTTGTCTTCATGGCTATTGCATTAATTATTACGTGAAAAGGTGTTATCAGGAATTTATCACGCTAAGAAAAGCAATACTTATATTGATAATCCGTTTCGTATGTCACTTGTAATTATTCAGTCCATAGCCTTCAGCGGGGTTAGGACAAAAAGTGCAGTACACACATCGGAGTGCCTAATATAGTAGCCGTTTGGGGGTGAGGGGGGGGGGGGGGGGCTGATGCCTTAACAAATGCCGGCATAAAAGCCGTTGCGTACCGTCAGAAGAAAAGCCTTGGTCGTTAGTCTTGTGTCCTGCCAAACATTTATGATGTAATGACGCCTGACCTTCCAACATTCTTATTCTCCAACTTCCTTCTTTCTTCTTATCCATTATCACGATGTACTCCAGTTTTCAACTCATCTTTACCTACCTAAAGAACGTTCAGTGTTCTCCTCTGGACACTGGTCACTAGTTCTGTGTACTAAGGTGTTGAAAATTGTTTCAGTAGAAGCCCATCTCTACAGCGTTTCACACAGGCCCCTAAGAATCAGCTGATTGTCCATGATTTATTTCCATACTTCATTACTCTTCTTCTTCTTCTCTCTCTCTCTCTCTCTCTCTCTCTCTCTCTCTCTCTCTCTCTCTCTCTCTCTCTGTCTCTCTCTCTCTATCTCTCTCTCGCTCTCTAGTTTTATGTATTTATATATCAGTAAAAGTTCAAGTCTAGAGGAACAGCTTCATTGCGCCGGGTTTTCTTCCATGTGGCTCGGTCTCTCTCAGCAGAACCGCTAGCCGCCTGCTGAAAGCGTCGCGCAAAATATAACACCGTAGCATCAGAGACTATCGCCAGGGATTCGCGTAAAAATGGCGCCTGCCTGAACAGTCGTGAAACGAACCATACATTCAGCGCATGAGACAAGCGACCTGACCATGGAGACCCATGAATATATATATATTTATTTGTGTGTTTGTGTGTGTGTGTGTATATATATAAATATATATATTCATACATTTGTGTGTGTTTGTGTGTGTGTGTGTGTGTTTGTAGATTGTCGTTTGGTCAGAGCACCCGACATTTTTTGCACAATAGATTCTGTTTTCACTCCTTTAATGCAGTCATACATACGATAATAGCTTCATCTTTTATAGACAGTTCGACATTCCAGAAGCAATGTAAACAATACAAAACCAACCACATTTACTTCCCCTGAAATGTCCCTGTAATCATCTAGCCTGGATCAGGTGGAAGCTCAAGCCAGCTAAGTAACCTGCCTCTATGTAGAGTGGAACCTATGATCCCCAAGCGGGCAGGCAAGCGTGCTAGATATTGCGCTATTTCTACTCTGGAGACACGATGCTAGGTTAATATGCTCTTAATCTAAGCAACCTGGTGTTGGTGATATATTCTTCACCTCACAACTGCTGGGACATAAACATTTTTACGTCAGTTTTTGCGTATTTCCGCAATTGTTTTTTTTTTTTTTAACTACTTTTTTCTCTATTTAGCCTGTGTCTTCGGTCTGTTCATCTGTCTACCTATTTTTGTGGCAGGATCCCAATCTCTATGACCGTCTGCCCATTTGTCTGTCTATCTAGCTGCCTATGCGTCCATCAATCAATCCATCCGTCCGCCCGCCCATCCGATCGTCCGTCCGTTCCTCTAAAGCGTGTTTCTCTACCAATCTTGCCCGGAGATATTCACAAGTTCAGTATCTTCGCAATATTCTTAGTGAAACTGCATTATATGATCCTCTTGAAGCGTGAATAAATACTGTAGAATGGGAGGCAAGGAAGATGGTGGTGGTGGCTTGTGAAACCTTAGCTTTCTATTACTATTTCCATAGTGGCTGAGCCTGAGGAGCAGGGCTGCCAATGATGGGTTTTTACCCCCATATCTGAGTTTTTATTTGACGTCTTGGGTACAGATTTTGAAATCTGGCTGAAAAATTTTTTTTTTATTTAAAAGTGGGTAAATGTTCACTATAAAATGTGTACTTTTTAACAATCTGGTTTTTTTTTTTTGGTTCTTCGCTTATGTATTGCTTGGGTTTTTGTTAAGCTTAGCTGGTTAAAAAAAAAAAAAAACCCATCCCATTGGCAGCCCTACTGAAGGGTCGGTTCATTCCATGTAGTGATTGATTGATGTTCTCTTGCACATTTACCTGGTTTACCCGCAGGCACAAACCAGGCCATTTATAACAGTGCAAGTCATTAGAATGTACACGTGCAAGATTTATGCGGTCCTCCTCAGATATCGTTTTTTCCCCCAGTGTTTTGTTGTGCTACTGTACTATTCATATAGGTCTCACAGTCTGTTTCTCCATTCAGTTCTATCTTGTGCAGTCACTTTAGTACCTTGGATTATGTCCAGTTGAGCACACTTGGCTTCTCACGACAATGTTCACCTTTGGTTTTTCTTAGACGTCTGCGTTTTCTCAATCTTCAGTTTGCTTCCTAACCACAAGAGGTCCTAACGGTTGAACGGGGCTAACATCTTTCAGTTCCAGAGTGGTTTAACATACGAGGCCCAACTGGCGGTAAAAAGAAATGTATAATTAGTTCATTTTATCGTTCACTGGGCTTCTCAATAGGCATCCTAAGAACGTGTGGCGCGTTCCATGGGACTGAAAATGTTACGTGATTAGTAAAAGAAGAATTGTAATCTTTGAGGTGGTAATCTTGGCACGGCAATCCTGGAGGGAATCAACTGCAAGCAAGCAGTGCCTATTTGACGATTCTTGTTGGTTTCTTCTTCGAAAGTGTGTGCAGTATAGCGCTATCTTCTCGGTCTTATAACTGCTGAGACTAGCGGTTACCCAAACATGGACATCGGGGGTGCAGCCTGGAGCTTCAAGAAATGAACATTTCACTAAGAGGACAAGACGTTTTTATTAACAAACACAGAACAGGCGTCATCAGTTGTTTTACATTTGTGGAGCTTCTGAGGAGAAGATCGGAGCACCTATGGATCTGTCAGGAGTGCTGTGATGATAATCCTTTCTAATCACTAATCACAAACATTTCTTTCACATCTCTTGAACTCTTCTGTTTTTATGTTCACTTTTTTTTTCTCAAACATTTGTTTTCCAAAGTATTTAACTTTCCGTTCCATGTCTTAAGTGCTTCTCCGAAAGTCACATAACAACTGAAACTATGTAAATTAGTTCTAAAACCATATGATTTAGAGTTCCACATTTTGGTGAAGCTTTTGAAAACTACTGATGACAGTGCGAGTTATAGTTTCTGTCTGTGTGTATCCTTGACTATTAATATTACTAACTAAATAAGAACATTAATATGCAGTTTAATTTCCTTTTGTCTCTAGTGTTAAATCTGCTAAATCTGTTATAGGTGTCTTCAATGTGTATCTTTTCACAACTTATTTGTAGTCCAACTGTTGATGCTATTTCTGTTAAATCATCTATTTTTCCTTGTAAGTCATTGCTGTGCTCAGATTACAACTTGTGTTTGAAAAAGGCTGCCTGGCCGAAACGTTACGTTGTGTTGTTTTGTGCACGTTTTCCTTTTTCCCATTTTGTTGAGCTTTTTAGTCAAATTTCTCTGGAATTCAGATTACAACAACATAAATGTAGTCAGACAGAAAAACCATTGACCAGAATCAAAAAGGGGGCAATAGCCGAGGTAGTTAGTACTGTAGAATTGATAGAATATTTATTCAGTTTTACACAACCGTTCATCTTTAATGGCTTACGCGCTTCATAATTCCGAGATACCCGGTTCAATTCCAGCTGCATGCGATTTGTCAATGTATCGAAATTCGACCTTTCAGACAGCAATGACAAACTAATGAACAACAAAATTGCCTAGTAAAACCGAAATAGCCAACGAAGACGGGGTGTGGGGTAATTGTGGAAAAATAACAGAGAGACCATCCAAAAAGTTTACCCACAAGGCTCCGTGAACGGAAGGAAACAATGGTGTTGCATGCATATCTGTTTTACAGATCCCTCTTATTTGTGTGCAGTCTGTTCGTTCCTTACCTATCAGACAGAAAGTGTCTGAGCAAGTTTCAGACTTGTGTAGGGTTTTTATCACATTGGGTCCTGAGTGCAGGGACTGGCAAGCTGGCGCTCAGAAGTTCAACAAATGATTCATGACAAATGACGCCCAGCTGATGTGATTATCTATACAGATTGCTTCATGTTGAAGGGCAGACGAACTGCGTGGAGGTTTATAGCAAAAGCAAATGGACGTCGCTTAGTACAACAAAACCTGGCATATGATATCACAACTTTTAGTTTGAGAATGGAGGTGGAGGCCGTCACTGCTGCATTCCGCTGGCTTGAGAATCAGCTGTGATTGTAACTGACTCACAGAGCATGTTGAGAAAGGTGGAGACAGGTATGCTCCGTGCATAGTGGCAAGTATCACTTCAGAGGACCTAGGTAGTTAGAATCCTTTGGATATTCTCTTCAGGTCATGCCGGTGTGTTTGGAAATGAGCAGGTAGATAGACTGGCCGGTTCTGCACCACTTGGTGGTGAACTGATGTATAACAAGCTAGATGTTGTAGGGCCCTTTGGGAGCTAGTGAACAGTGCGGAAGCGCAAATAGATTATTACGGTCTGAGGAGATTGGCCCTGCGAGGTATTGCCATGGGATCTGGCCGATGCTCAACACTCAAGGGAAGGGCGAGACGGATATACAATAAGACATTTACTAATGCCATCGGAATTGGAACTCTTCGTGTGCTGCTGAAGACGGGGACGGAGCGCTTATGAGGGGTGTCCCGAGTGCTATGATGTCGATTTATAATTCTTCAACAGTCATTCATTCAGACAGATGCACTTTGACTCATTAGCAGTCGATTTTTAAGACATGTTTTTAGAGGAAGTGACTCTATTGTCCCCCACCCCCTCCCCCCAGTGGGGGCCCCGGAACAGACACGAATGGATGGTCTGTTGATGTCAAAAGTGGCTAAAGTAGTGTTCACTTGATTATTACTCGCAATTCACACTTCCCAACATGCATTGTAAAATCCCAGTCCTCATACGGGTCAAGTCGAGATCAAAGCTACAAGAAAACTGACGATGACTGCTGTTTGCAGAAAACGAGGACATTCTATTGAAAGACTATCAAGAAAAGATATAAAACCGAACAAAAAGTATATAAGCAAGCTTCACAATATAACAAATACAAACAAAACGTAAACGTTGCGGTTATGAAGCCTTCATCAGCACATACAAATCAGAAAATACTACACAAAAATACAAAATCACTTAGCTGGTATCTCGAAGCAGCCGGGTCGATGGATTCTCTGCAGACTGCCTCCACGCGTGGGCTGGGGGAATAAATACCCCCTGTGGAGTACCCGGGGCCATAAGACTATTGAAAGACTACCGTCCGTCTCAATGCTTTTAGCGGACAGTACTGAGAACATCCCCCCCCCCCCCACACACACACATACTCACACAATGCAGCCAGAAAAGGAGGGGGTTGGGGCGAGTGGGGGAGGGAGGAGGGGGGATGGCACACACTCAGAATTATCCTTCTCACGGAGCAAAGCAGCCAGTGATATGTGTATTGATATTCCTCTACATTCAGTGTTTTCCAGATTTGACTTCATCAGAAAGTTTTGTTTTTTTTTTTTTTTTTAAGTAATGAAAAAAGTCAAACTAGCAAGTTATTTTTGTTTAGTTCGGAAATATTTGGTGCTATTTAATGTGATTATCTCGCTGGTATCCCACTCCAAGATGTGGAAAAGACGCTGGCGTTGGATAGGACACACGTTGAGAAAACCTGAGAACAGTATAACTACAATGTCTTTGAACTGGAGCCTACATGGACGTAGAAAAAATGGCAGAACACTGACCTGATCCGTGAATCTGTTGATCGTGTTGAGATGGCGACAAATGACAGCCTTCGCTTTTCAGTACGAAAAATAATGGATAATGATCTTCTTCTTCATTTCCTTCACTTACATATTGACACCTCTCTTGTAGTACAATGGTGGTGGTGAAGAGAGAGAGAGAGAGGAATATTATGTGCACAGTTTCTAATGCGTTGCATTGGACGGTGTTCATTTCTTTAATGTTTTTCTTGATGCCGTCGTTCCCCATGTGTCTGGTCTTCCCCTTGCTTTGTGTCCATTATATTTCTCCAATGTGGCTCTCTGTGGCAGTTGGGACCAGTGCATTCTCATCATACGTCTGAACCATCTCATCCGTTGCTTTTTAGTAAACTGTATAATTGGTTTAATTCTTAAGTCTTCTTCTTATTTCTTCATTTTTAATTGAATCTCTGTTTGTTACTTCGGCAGCTCTACTAAGAAGATACCCCATGACTGTTATGATTTTGAGCTCAATTAGTACGAGTCCACGGTTTCACACTGGCAGCATAAAGCTGGCCAAAAATAGTTATGTTGAGATTGTCCTTGGTATTCTTGAAGGAAAATTGTATATTTCCATGTTTCAGAAGTTTTGTTATTGTCCCTGTACATATGTTGCTTTTCTGAGCACATAATTTTTTTAAAATTATCTTTATCTGTTCTTGATGGTGATGATTATTATGGGAAAAAAGTTTACTTTTTTAGACCGCTACCTCTCCTTTCCAATGTTCTGAACACCCACCTGCCTTCAGTCATTCATCTCACTATCCCGGGAAGGTGGTATTTTCGTGTGTTGTTTCGTTTGGAAAATGACGGAAATAAAAAGTCCAGTACATCGTGGCCATATACATGACTTCCCAAAGCACGGTGATAACACAAGAAACCATGTCTGATTTGTTTACAATCAATACAGCACTGAGGGACCTGTGCTCTCTCCTCTCTTATTTACTAAATACATAGACAGAATATCAAAACTAGCCAGTTTTAAAGCAGCCAACCCAGAACATCCAGAAAATGAAGAACTTTACTTTCCAGAGGAAGGATTAGATCCACACACAATGAATGAGCTACAGTTTGCAGACGACCAATGTCTGTTCTACAATAAAGCAAGTAGACTGCACGACGATTTAAAATAAGCTAAAAAGTTCAACATGCAGAAGATATAACATGAAAATAAATACTGCTAAAACTGAAGTAATGTAGGTCAGAAGAATTCCTAATCCGTCTCATATCGTGTTGAATGGCACTTGTCTGAAGCAAGTTAAAGAATTTAAATATCAAGGAAGTAAATTCTCAGTGGATGGAAAAAAAGATCAGGAAATAGAAACATGATGCCTATGAGCTAGTGCACTTATTTACCAACTGAAACTGTTATTAAGACATCCAAACATAAATATGAGCTCCATAAAACAGATTATAAACAGCATATTCACACCAACACTGTGCTACCAGTGCAAGATATGGACATTATCAAAGGCTAACCTACGTAAAATCAACACCCGAGAAATGTGATGCCTTAGAAAAGCCGCCAGCTTAGCCATCCTAGACAAACTTAGACATAATATTATCAGACAGACTGTAGGAATGACACCATGCAGGGAATTCGTTGAGAAACAGAAGATCGAATAATTTGGTCATTTAGCAAATATGCAGCCAGAACAACTACCATAGCAGGCGCTACACATGAAAAGATCTGGGAAAAATATAAAACCGTACAAAAAGTATATCAGCGAGCTTCACAGTATAACAAACACAAACAAAATAACTTTGCGGCTATGGAGCCTTTATCAGCACTTACATAAATTAGACAATACTACACAAATACACACAATAACATATCTTCTTTTCTCGTAGCAGCCAGATTGATGTCTAGCCAATAGACTGGCGAGACACATGGAAACAGGAAAATAAATATCCCGGGGAATTCCAGGACCCGTAACTCGAGGATAAGATGAAACTGTAGGCAGTTCAGTCCCCTAGGATTTTTAGATGAAGCTGTGTTGGCAGTTTAGTCCAGTGGGCGCCAGGGTTCCCAAAGTGTAACTAAAGCGATTTTCAAGAGACTTGCGAACTCTGTCGCTGGAGTGGCTAGTTTTAATGGCTGTCACTTCCCTATCGTGGACACCTTAGTGATCCTGAGAATTGAAGTGCACTGGTACTGGTTTCAGGGCTCCGTTCCGCACGTCATAAAGATGTTGTCTGAACCTGTCAGCCAGTCAAAAGTTCTGAAGTGAAGTCAAGAGGCCACCCTAGAAGAACATGAATTGGTGACATTAAAGAGCTTCTACATCGACACAGAATGACAGTAGCCAGTGCTACCCTTTGAATGATGGATCGCAGACTGTTCCTCCCTACAATTTTCAACGGCAGAAGTGAAAATTGCTGTTGATAATGATGAGGATGAGCACAAACAAGGTCACAGTCATTTATACGTTTACAGGACGTCGCAGAACCAACCCCAGTATTCTTCTTATTATAATTTTTTTTGGGTAAAGGGGGGGGGGGGGATGTGGTACGGGGGTGTTTTTTGTTAGGGTCGGGGGGAAAGAGGTGTCTGTTTGTGGTTTCACTAGACAATTTTACGTTCAGTAGTTTGCCATTGCCTCTAAACGGTCGGATCTCGATACCAGTGACGAAACCAACGCAATGTTGTCTGCTGTCGAATCGTCTGCAGTTAGTATTGAATCATTTGCATCGGCATTACGAAGCGCATTCGCCCTGCCCAAAAGGAGACTCAGGCAGCGCAGACAGACAAGGTGGATGTTTCGGTGTATTACGTTTAACACAGAGAAGCCAATCATTCTCTCTGTTTAATGCCTCTCAAGACTCGACTATATCTTCTGATACGTAAATTTCTATCTTTGTAAGTGTTGATAACATACCCCCCCCCCCCCTTTCCCCTCCCCCCCCACACACACACACACGCTCACGCGCAATTTAGTGATGATTTATTCAAAACCTCTCTTCACTTTAGCTTTCAATTTCTTCCCTCGCACTGCGTGTACATACTTAGCATACCATAGAGAGACAATTAAATTTGAACAAAAAAGACACAAACAATAGATTGCACAATTTATTGCCTAGCAGATTTCGCTGTATCTCGTCAGGTGCATACTATAGTAACAATTGTATAAATGAAGCAAATAAGTGAATCCTTTATAACTAAAGTATAATTTCAACAACGATCAAACACAGCATGACTGCCTGTTAAATGCTTATTTTCGCTTTAGAAGCTTGAATGTCTGTGAGCTATTCCAGTTCACATCTTATAGTGACATGATAAAAATATAATTTGTTCGTTTTTTTTTAATAGTTTATTCAGCTGCTACAAATCAGTCGGTAATATATATATATATATATATATATATATATATATATATATATATATATATATATATATATATATATATATATATATATATATATATAATAGAACAAACACACAAGGTTTCTATTCGTCTAAATCTATTTCTCGTGAAGGTCTCCATACTCGATTGTCGATATTCTTCTTCTAGTTTGGAACTCCATACTCTGGCACTCTTCCTTCCCCCCGTGGACAGCCTCCTATGTTATTTCCGTAGACGCGCAATTACAGTGGAAATTTCTTTCTATCTTCTTTTACCCCACCAAGACATCACACAAACGATTAACACCTGATGACACAAAGTGCCACCATGTGGATGAGGATCACCCGTGGAGAGATACCAGAAACCGCGTTCAGACATTATACCATTCACATGGCCGGGCTATATTGCGGCCCCTGGCAAGAGCCAAGTAGGATTTCAAATAACGAAAAATTGCAACCTACAACGGGATGACAGGATTGACAGTGGAAATTTCACTTTCTGGTCTCATCTATAGAGATAACTTCCACGCCATATGCTGTGCTGCTGTCATACATGGCACTATACATGATGGTCTGTAAGAAGAAAATTTAAACGAATTCTTGATGTATTCATTGATTTATTCTTGAGGAAATAGAAATGAACTCTTGATTCATTCATTGTTTCATTCTTAGGGAAATAGAAACGAATTCTTTATTCATTCATTGTTTCATTCTTGAGGAAATATGAATCAGATGACAATGGAGACAGGGGTAAGAAATCATGTGTTGACACATTTGGGAGCCGCCGAGGTGTAGCAGCTAGACGCTCACTGTGAATTTGGAGGTCGTGGGTTTGGATCCTGACAGAGCCAAACTGTAAAAAAAAAATGACTTTGGCTTCCAGATCTAACCAGCCTTAAATAGGTTCCAGGTAAAGTCATGGGAAGTAAAGGCAGTCGGCCTGATGTTTCTTATCCCCCACTGAGTGTCGATTGGTCTATCAAATAAAGGTATAGCCCTATATGCCCAAGACGTCTGAAGGTGTGAAACAAGTATCCTTTACCGTTTTGCTTGTTTACTTGTGTTGTCTAGTTTGTCTGTCCCCTAACATTTTCCTTTCTTCCTCACCACGAATGCCGGCTAACACCTGCAGAATGTGTTCTCCAAGCAATTTTAATTGTGATTGTTCAAGTGAAAATAACTTAAATCTTCTAACCGATAACATCCAGTTTTAACATATGGCTGTGAATCCTGGACAATCGGTAGGCAGGCCAAACAATTTCTTCAGGCCTCAGAGATGTGGTTTTACAGAAGAATGCTTAAAATACCTTGGACAGCTAAAAAGAGCAACCAAAAGGTTTTGAAAGAGGCGGGAGCCCGAAGACAACTTATCACAGACATCAGAAGGAGGCAGTCATCATTTTGCGGCCATGGTATGGGAAGAGGGAAAATAGAACATGTTGTGACCACTGGAAAGATCTGTGGAAGGAGAGATAGAGGAAGGCAACGAGAGAAGATTCTTGACAGTCATGTTGCAAGGCATGGAGGTGTGTCGGCACACGAACTGATACATGCTGTAGGAGATCGTGTATTATGGAGAGGCATGATCGCCCACGCCAGTCGGCATGGCACCTGATGATGATGATGATGATGATGATAACCGATAACACCTGTTTGTTTACTCACAGGCAATAAACAATGGCAGCACCCAGCAGACGCCTTGCTGAGTGGGCACATCCTGTATACAGTTAAGGTGAGTGCCTGGGGTCAGCAGCAATTACAACACCATCATTAGGATAAGACTACAAACACTTTGTCTCCTCTGCCACAGATATATAAATTAGTTAAATCATATATTAACTCTTTCTGTCTCAGGCAGCTCATCAGGAGTGCCCAGATTACGTCACTGTGTATCAACCCAACACCTGGTGTGTTATTATTATTTCATGTTTGGTCTGATTATGCAAAAGAAATCTGACCAAATTTGTTAAATTTGTGTATGCTGTAACTTTGAAAGCCATACAGTGATGCCTTTTTTTTTCACTGTAATGTTTTTGCCAAACTGGGTTTCTGTTTTGAAACCCATCTGGGACTGGAAGAGGTAATAAAAAATCTTTATAAATTTTTTTGAACATACGTTAATGAGAAAACATTTTAACTTGGGGAAAAAACAAACTATACTTTTATAAAGAGAGTTTAAAATATAAAGTCTTTTATAATTTTTTTTATTTAACTTTGCCAAGTGAAAATTAAATTGACTACACACGGTCCATGTTATCTCTAAGATGGAAGTCAAGTAGAACATCCACAAAGACACACTCAGGAGGAGAAAGCAACATCAGTCATGGGCTACTGGTTGTGGATTTCATGATAAAACTGACCCCCCAAAAAATGTGATTTTAAAAAAAGCAGACGGATATGTTTTCATGAAATTGCTCTACCATTTAAATACAACACTGAAGATCAAACCAAATTCGGGTACTGATAACAGTACAAGAAGACATGACATCTAAGAGTTGGTCGCTCAAATGAGAAACATTACCTCTCATCAGCAACAACAAAAAATGGCCTAAAAAAGGTGCAGAAGATATAGAAATGTATCACAGAGGAAACATTCATGAAGGAAGAAAGATGCAAATGTTAGTTCACATACAGAAAACAATGCTTATAGTTCACATACAGAAAACAATGCTAACGAGTACAAATGCTTTATCTAATTGTGTGTACTTGTATAAGGCATAATTAATATGCTTGATTATAGACAATGATTACAAACAACTTTTGTGTTAATAGTTTCTTGGTGAGTGTGTAGTGGATCAACCAAAAGGAACACAAGTGGTCAAGGATGCCATCAGAAAGATGAAGGTGAGCTTTCAAAATTTAATTCTTTTATAATCTTTCTCTCTCTCTCTCTCTCTCTCTCTCTCTCTCTCTCTCTCTCTCTCTCTCTCTCTCTCTCTCTCTCTCTCTCTCTCTCTCTCTCTCTCTCTCTCTATCTCTATCTATCTATCTCTGTTCTCCTTCTCTTCTCTCTCCCCTTCCCTCATGTAACATATTTACAGAACCATTGAAGTCCTTATAAATGTTCAAAATTATTATGTAATGAAGTTGTCTTGTGCAACAAATATAAGCAGCATAGTTTTGCTACAGTCACTATCACATCTCCGGGTTTTATTGAAATATTCCACAACTAACCAGCTATTTCAGGTATAAAGGTAAAGTACTCAGTTTTGTCCTAAAACTACTGACTGCTTAAGATTTTCATTTTCCTACCATAGATGTCACAAGTTGTCACAAGTGAAGTTGCTACACATTGGACATTCCCATGCATACTCTGTCCTCCGATGCAGCAGCCACCTCTCTACTGACAGTTCTCATTGCAAATTAGATGTCTCTTTTTCTTGACCTTGAAGACATCACCAGCTTTACACGATATCGTTTCGTCCGTTTTAGGATGAAATTTTTTTTTATTTGAAGCCCCACCCTGGCTTATGCCAGGGGCCGCAATATAGGCAGGCCATAAATATGGCCAACTGTCTGAACACGGTTTCTGGGACCTCTCCACGGTGATCCTCATCCACATGGTGGCACTTTGTGTCATCGGATGTTTGTCGCTTGTGTGATGTCCTGGTGGGGTAGAAAGTCAGTCAGTCAGTCAACACCAGCCTGCTTCATCAGACTTGACTCTAAGTTCATGAGTTGTATTAATGTCAGAAATGTGTTATGTTACTACCTGTCAGTCTAGTCTGTATCACATTGATATCTGCTCTGTCCCTCAACCTTCCTCCGTGTAGTAGTGCACTTCTTGCCAGCTGGTCTGCTCATTTATGACCTTTTATTCCCACTCACCCTGGTGTGTAGATCCAGGTGAGGCAGTGTAAGTGTAACTTCTGATTGGTGTCTACCCTTTAGAGCACAGGCGGCCTGTTCTGATTTTTAGAAGCATTGTCATGGAGTCTGTTATGATGTGGCTGCCTGTTGTGCTGACTGTCCGACTGCTCTGGGAGCAGCTGTTGTCTCCATGGTCATGCTTGAAGTTAGTGGCCTCGTTTGCAGCAATATCATCTTTTATCATTTTCATTTGCTGTGCATCCCATGCTAACCTTAGGGCCGTAAAAATATTAAATCTAATAAACAAAAAGACAGTATTGATTAGCACTCATATAAAGAAGTAGATACACACCAGGCAACATACAAATGGAAAGATATTGTCATCTGT
The DNA here is from genome assembly GCA_905116865.2 of Candidula unifasciata. NCBI lineage: Eukaryota > Metazoa > Mollusca > Gastropoda > Stylommatophora > Geomitridae > Candidula > Candidula unifasciata. Next base: position 901,392 of record CAJHNH020000558.1, read on the forward strand.
TTATTTATGTAAATTTTAACTAGATTGTGCTCTGTACTAAGATATTCTTTTCTTGTTTGATCTATTTCAGAATAAAAAAAGAATGTTATAGAAATAATAAACATTAACAATATTAGTGTGCTACTCGTGTTTTCACTATTCTTGTTTACTGTATGCATTGTATTAACAATAATTGCTTCCATCTTTGAGTGTGCCAAAAGTGATCTCCTTTGTTTTAAGTTTACCAAGCACATCAGAAGAGCAGAAGGACAGAAACCACCGAAAGTAGAGCTGACGATTTCAGCAGATGCTGTGACCATTTTGGACCCCAAAACAAAAGTAAGTATCAAACTTAAATACAGTTTTGAACTAGCCATTTCAGTATTCTCTGGTTGCAGAAATAAATGTTGTTTTCTCTTCTTATTGTCATGTTGTGTTTCCCTCTACAAATGTATTTTAACAGGATAACCTTCAAACTAAAAAACACAACCTGAACCAAACTCTCAACTTCTCATACTTCGTCAATGGAATATCATGTGACAGATTTTAGTGAGTTAGGTACACAAAATCAGTACAATTAAATTATTTGTTGCAGAGGGAGGAGAGAAAGAAATACAGATATTTGTTTGTTACACTGGAAAGAGGGAAACGAACTCATAACTAAGTTATGGCTAAATATAAGGATGTAATAAATGACTATCTTTGAGTGTTAGAGTGAGAAAGCAGGGACTGAAATAAATGATAATTTTATTTGTTGTATACAACCACATATTTATGCCCACATCTATTTATTGTCTGTCTCTACTTAATGCTGTTTGTAAGCCACGGCTAATTATTGGTCTCTGGGAAAGTGTGCACTCGTTAGCTTGCTGCATGGGGATATTGTTGAGTTTCAGCAAGTTGTTAACTCCATCTATCAATTTTCTTCTTGGTCTTCCTCTGCTCATTGAAGTTTCCATGTCCATGTTGGTCTTGCAACTGGTGATGGTGGGTTCATTCTTATCAGGTAGCCTAACAATTCTGAAAAAGCCTTGTACGCTGATGATCTAGCAATATGGCAGGGTAATGAAAATGTAGAAAGCGGAGCCCAAAGACTAAATAGAGACATTAGAAGACTGCATGGGTACTGCCAAAGATGGAAACTCAAGGTTAACTATACAAATACGGTCTACACAATCTTTACCAAAAGCCATCAAGTAGCAAGCAAAAATATTAACTTGAGGCTAGACAGTCACCAAGTGATGAAAGAAGAGCATCCTACATACCTCTGAGTCACACTTGACTTGCAGCTCAGCCTCAAGAACCATATTGAAAATGTAAGGAATAAGGCATTGAGGCGGTTATAGTTATTAAAGAGACTTGCTGGTACAGCATGGGGATCAGGCAAGGGAACTCTGAGGGGCTTGTACCTTGGATATGTTGGCTCTGTGATAAAGTACATCAAATCCCTGCTTGCAGCCTGCTCCAAAACAAACCTAGAGTCTCTTGATAGAGTACAAAATAATGCCCTCCAATTAATCTGTGCAGCTATGTGGTCTACTCCAACTGCTGCATGTGAAATCCATACAAATGTGAAACTCCTCAGTTGCAGAGAGAAAAAGCAACTTTAGAAGTTGTAGAAAGATGCGTTAGAATGAATCATAACCATCCTAATAGACACAGAATAGAACAGTTTTACACTGTGTACATGAAATACAGGACAGATAATACCTCCCAGAAAGACATCAGGGCACTCAGAATGTGGCAAGAAAACTATCACTACATGCTCGCTTCAAAGCTCCAGAAATCAAAATGAAATTGGTAGACAAAGAAACCAAACAGTCCGACCCAATCTCCCTTATGAACTGATAACTAAAGACCATTAATTCTTACCCCGAAGAATGGATACATGTTTATACTGATGGATCTGAATTTAAAGCTACTGTTAAAGCAGGTTAGGAAATCTACATAGGTATCCCGATGGATCTGTTGAAGAGATTTTTGATGCATGCAGGGAATTCTGCTCAAATTATGAAGCCGAAATAATTGCACTGGAAACAGCTGTATACCACCTAAAGACTGTAATGGATGTTTACCCTTCAAAGGCCAATAATATTGTCATCTTCACAGATTCAATGTCTGCCCTTCAAGCTTTATAGGGCCGTGAATGCTGCAGAACTGACATAGCCAGGATAATTCTGGATGCTGATCAGCTTATTACCTCATGCAACATCAGAATAGTGATGCAGTGGATTCCAGGCCACTCCAGCACACCAGGTAATGACAGAACTGATAAATTGGCAAAGAAAGGAGCAGCACAAGAACAACCACCTACAGTGACAACCCTACAGACAGCAAAAACACTTATAAGAGCTATAAACAAAGAGACTTGGTTGAACAGATGGGCCATGGGAGACACTGGAAGAAAAGTGTATATTCATATGGTTGGCCATGATCCTAATGACAGCATTAACCATCTAACAGGAAGGGACCAGGCCACCATCTTCAGATTCAGAACTCAACATACTCCACTCATTGGACAATTAAACAGAATTCAGCCACAACACTCCACAGAGTGCTAGCTATGTAACTACCCCTACAAAACTTGAACACTATCTCTTTGAGTGCCCAAAACTCAGTGAGACTAGAAGAATGCTACTCCCTCCGAGACCAGACAAGTGGAACACTTTGTACGGAGGAACAGAAGAGCTTGTGAAACCATGCAAATTCCACTAAATGGCATTGGGCCAAAGGGTGAAAGCTCATGCGCCGCTAGATCGATAGCAACAACATGCCATCAATCCATGAAAACATGGGCCAGAGGGTGAAAGCTCATGCGCCGCTGGATTGAAAACAACATGCCATCAATCCATGAAAACATGGGCCAAAGGGTGAAAGCTCATGCGCCGCTGGATCAAAAACAACAACATGCCATCAATTCATGAAAACATGGGCCAGAGGGTGAAAGCTCATGCGCCGCTGGATTGAAAACAACATGCCATCAATCCATGAAAACATGGGCCAGAGGGTGAAAGCTCATGCGCCGCTGGATCAAAAACAACAACATGCCATCAATCCATACTTCCTTGGTTGCCCTCTTGATATCACATCAAATCTGTTTAGGTTTAGTACCTGATAGTAGTTGTGGCTGTATTGTAACAAAAATGATAAACAATTCGAACATTTGTTTCTCAATGAATTTGGTGTTCAATGAACTGTCTCACAGTTGTGGAGGTGTGGATATAAAGAAGAATAGCCAAAGAAAAGCCATAAAGACCCTTTTCCACCACAATAGGCATATTGTGCTAGACCAAAATATTATGGCCAAATCGGCACTCGGTGGTGATTTGGTCAACACCATACTGGCCACCTTTACTTCCCAGACTGATACCCATTTAGGGCTGAGTCGACCTGAGAGCTAATGTCATTTTGGGAAAAAAATCCAGCTTGTGTGGATTTGAACCTACCACAGCATCTCCTTTTAAAAGACAACACTGTTTTAAAAACCGTACTGGAGGGGAAAGGTGAAATGAGGAAGAGATAAAGAGTGATACAAGTGGAAGGGAAATATCAGGAGATGGATAAACAGCAATCTGAGAGAGTGCACATGCAGGTTGAAAGAAAGAGTGAGTTGGAGATTAATTGTAAAAAAAAAAAAAAAAAAGTAAAGATCCCTTTCCAATGCCTTTCGCATGGAATATGGGAAGAGCACCCATATTTTTACAGACCAATCAGCACTGGGTGGGTACTTACACAGGACATACATCCTGGTACCCATTTTAGGCTGGGTCGACCTGGGATGCCCCATACCATGATAAAAATCCACACAGCCAGCAGTGGGTTGGAAATTCATTGTAGCCAACCTTTATTGTGGAGATGGCACCTGATTGATTGACTGATGTTCCCAAAGACGTTAGACAGTAATATTTTGTAACATAATTAAATAACACACATTGTGAAGAACAATTATCTCGTTGACCAAGAGCTACTAAACCAAACTGGATTCTCCACCAGCAGCCCGCCTGGCAACCCTTGTGGTCACAGTTACCTGTGCATTTTAGTAAAATCTGCCTCATAATCTTTAAGTGGCCTGAGTATTTTGCACCCACCTCTGCCAGTTTAATAATATATTCACACTGCCTCTGACCTCTGGCATATTTGCATACTAAAGTGAGTCAGAACACAGCAAAAAGTAAAAAAAAATATAAACCTAGCATTGCATTTATAAAACACCATACTGCATGGTAAAAAAAGTAGAGGACCCTTTTCCACGCCTTTAGGCGTATAGGGTATATAGGGCTAGATCTATATTTTTATAGACCAACTGGCAAAAGATGGGTGATGTGGTCAGCATCACTCTGGCCACCTTTTACTTCCCAGGACTGCAGCCGGTACCCACTCAAGGCTGGGTCGACCTGGGAGCCAAGGTCATTTATGAAAAAAGTTCGGCTCCACCAGGGAGCGAACACCATATGCATAGAAACATAGTAAATAATATCCTGCCTAAGTTTTTTACTTCCCAGAAATTAGATGATCCTCAGTAGTTAATTGTTTTCTTGCTTGAGATAGATTGATACTCGTGAATAAATTGTTTCCATTCTTTCTCAGCTTATTCTGCATCAGTATCCACTCCATCGCATATCATACTGTGCGGACGACAAGTCAGACAAGAGGATGTTTACATTCATTGCAAAGGAGGCCAGTGGGAATCAACACTTTTGCTACGTATTTGACAGTGAGAAATGTGTACGTGTCACATTATTTTATCATATATATAGTTTCTGGTATTCATCAACTCTCAAATATTTCATGTCGGAAAGTCAGGAAATTGAAGCATTTGACTGCTCCCACCTATGCAATAATAAATGTGGTAAACTGTACTCTTATAAACTGGTTTTAGTTTAAATGTTGCCATTTTCAACCTTGCTGTTTGCAGGCTGAAGAAATCACACTCACAATCGGTCAAGCATTTGATCTTGCATACAAACGATTTCTAGAGACATCTGCTTCGGATGGTGACATAAGAAAGCAATTTGCACTACTACAGAAAAGGGTAAGATGATTAACTATACACTCACAAAAATGCAAATAGAAGAGTTAGCAAATGAAGAGAAGAATGACAGAGAAAGTGTAAAGAAAGGAATGGAAACAAAAAATTATAGGTATTGATCTTATTTGAATGTCTAAGAGACTGAGTTGAACAAGTGTCTCTCAGCTATCTAATGCTGTTGACTAATTCCTGCACTGATGACATGATGCACAACTGTCTAGCATCATTTGGCCTTCCTGTTATCTATTCATTGTCCATATTATGTAACTGTTCCTCTTCAGTTATAAATTAATTTAAGAATGCAAAAATCGCATTCAGTGACTATAACAAACATGTCAGAATCAGTATACTAACAGTAAACATCCAAAAGACCCCATCAGCAGACTCAACAGAAAGCAACATAAAACAATTTTCCATTTACCAACAGGACACTGCAGGCTCAACTACTACATGCATAAAATAAAGATTGTACAGTCCCCCCAGTGTGCCTGTCTCCCCAGTTTTACAGATCTGATTTACTTGAATACAGACTTCCTTGCCTCTCATTCGGATGCACTCCGACTTCAAAGGAAGCTCCCCAATTAGTGGACTCTTACGACATGCATTTGGGGAGGCAATGACTCTATTCTTGTTTTCCCCACAGTGGGGTCTTGGAACCCACACAGAGGAATCTCTAGAAATTAACAGGTTCGTCTGGGTAAAGGTTTGACATCACAGCCTTCAGGACAAGTACATATTAGATCCATCTCTTTTCTCAACAGTCATTGAAGAGTCTCCGTACCCCTTGGCATCAGGTTAACTAGTCACCTTGCCTTTCCCCTGAGTCTCTAGTTGCACACAGAGCCCACGGATATTTCCCGCTGCAACATTCTCTCCCAGTACAGTATCTTCCATTTTACTCATGACCTGGCCCCAAAAGTGAGAGATACCTCTGCCCTGTGCAGTTGCAATACACCCCCAACTAAGGCCAGTCCAGCCAACTGTACTGCCTGCTCATTCCCAAATTTGTCTGAAAAGCCCAGGCAAAATATCCATGTGACTGTCACCATCTGTAACCTCTGGATTATTGTGACCCATTTCATTCAAAGAAACTCTGTCTCCACCCTTCTGAGCATGCTTTGTGAATCCAGTTACAGCCTCAACCTCCATTCTCATACTGGATGTGGTAATGTCATATGCCAAGCTGTCCTCATTTATCCTTCTCCCCAGTGATTTTGCAGTGAAGCATCAATCACTCTCTTTTACCACTGGCTGCGGATCAATCAGTGAACATCATCACATCTCCTAAGTTGTTGTCCTCTATCAGCTGTTTATCCTAAGCATCTGCAAGTCCCTGCTGCTAATTCCCTGCATTCAGTTACAATGAACATTTGAAATTCATTTACAGGTAAAATTTTAAACATTAATTCTGTATTTTGTAATTCATGGCAGGTTCAGACTCTTCAGTTTGAGAATGACACACTTCGTAAGAGAGTGTCAGAGCTGGAGAAATTGAAAGACAGATCAGAAATAGAGGAGTACAGAAAAGTCAACCAGGTCATACATTTCTCTGCTTATCATATATTCTACATAAATATATATATATATATAATGTATTGATCAGAACCAACGTTATGACGTTTCTCGGGGTGAGGTTCGATCGCAGCTTGTCATTCAGGGAACACGTTGACCATGCGATAACAAAAGCACGCAAAGGTCTATCTGCAATGAGGATTATGGCTGCTTCCAATATCGAGCAAAGACTGCTGGTGCTTCTATTCTATGGTCTGGTCCTTTCCCCCATTGAATACGCTCTGGCCATCCTCACTGTCAGTGCTACCCAGATTGAACGACTCGAGAAGGTGCAAAATGAAGCCATGCGTATTATTTTGGGATGTACAAGAGACACATCCTGTGGAGCAATGAGGTATCTACTTGACTTTCCACAATGAACCAAAGGATCAGGATGTGGAGGGCTCGGGCATACCTCAAAATATGTGCTGATAAGAAACACCCACTGCATCAAGCGCTTTTTAGTGAAAAGGGCGACAGACTGAAGAGGGGAAAATCGTGGCTAGGTCGGGCAGAAGATGTTATTAGGCAAATATGCAGCCTAACCGACATCATACCTGGTGCAGAATGGATACCTGTGCCTCAGGCGTTTATTTGTACATTTTCCTGTATTGTCACACTCAACAGGCGATGTAGAGAAGATAATCCTGTTGCTGTTAATGCAGAGGTCAACGCTCTCATCGGTGAAAATTCAGACGAAGCAGATGCACTAATCTATACAGACGGATCAGTTATACGCCAAAGAAGAAGCGCATGGGCATTTACAGCACGCTCAGCGGGCAGAACAGTCAAAGAAGCCAACGGCGCCTTCTCCATGACAACCAGCAGCATGACGATGGAGGTGATGGCAATATACGCAAGCGTTTGCCTGGCTTGAAACACAAAAATACACCCGCATATGTATACTCAGTGATTCAATGAGTATGATCCGGAGGGTTCAGGCAGGTTCAGTGCGAAGACAATGGCTTGAATCAATTCAGAAGTCCACTGTGCGAGGAGTCACCTTTATTTTTTGTTCCGGGACACGCAGGCGTCGATGGAAATGAAAGAGCTGACAGGTTGGCTGGATCCGCTATCACTACCGACGGGTCGGCCTATGGATCATGCTGATATTATCAATGCCCTCAGAGAAATAGGAAGGATAGAGGACTTTGGTGGCAGTGAATCCACATCACTCGCCAGAATGGCAGACTTGGGAATTAAAGATCGGCACAGCAAAAAAACGAGACGCACACCGGACACGTCAGAAGACTTGTTAATCAACATAGAACTGGTACTATTAGCCATCGGACGTTGGGATTCATACTGAGGGGAGGATCTGAGCACCTATGGACATGTCCGGAGTGCAATGATGATAACCCAACTAACTAACTAACTAACTAATATATATATATATATATATATATATATTATATATATATATATATATATATATATATATATATATATATATATATATATATATATAAAAGCAAGAGTAACATCAAAATAGAAATCAAACTGAGGTCCCTGGTTATCATTTTCATTAGAATCCTGTCCTTCAGGGATCATGTGGAGGTAACTGCAGTCACATGTGAAAAAAAAAAATCACTTAGTGCTCTCAAGATTATGGCTGCAATGGACATGGATAAACCAGCTGTCTTATAAATGTCTGAAATCTGGAGCACAACTGAAATAGATGAGCCTTATTTCAAATTTTTGAAAACAGTTTGACCTTTTAATTGTGCAAACTATAGGAAATGGTAAAAAGAAAGCAACATTAAAATTTGAGATCGGATTTTCATATTCACTGCTGATCACTGGCATTATGAGAACTAATAGAGTGAAATAGCTAAGAAATATAGAGAGAGTGGCAGGTGACAGAGAGGCAAAAACTGTTCATACAAGGAAGTTAGATAACCTTAGACCACGAGGTAGACCAAGAAGATGATGGTGAGATAATATCTAGGCAGACACACTTGGAGTCACCAACTGGAAAGAGAAGGCCAGTCACAGAGATGAATGGAAGCTGGTGATATCTGCAGCAAAAAATCTTGATGGTTCGGAATACTAAAGAAGAAGAGTTTGAATGCTCTTGAAAAAACTCAATGCCATGGATAAAAGAGAAGCAAAATAACAACATTCTACAAGAATGCCTTTGACTGGGTGAAACATTAAAAGTTTATTGTATGCCTCTAAAATATAGGATAAGATGGAAAGGATATCTAAATTATTAGTAACCTATACTGGGAAACAAATAGCAACAGTTACACATAACAACATCACCTCACCACGAATAGAGATAAAAATAGGAGTACATCAGTGATGTGTGTTATCCCCAATCCCATTCAACTTATATACAGAAAACATTTGTAAACAAATTGAATTGCCTGGACTTAATATTGGTGGAAGAAAAATAAACAGTCTGAGATAAGCTGATGACATAGTGTTATTAGCAGAAAGCCAGCAGGAGTTACAAGAAATAGTGGGTCAAGTCAGCAGAAAGAGTGCAGAGTATGGTCTAGATATTAACATTAAAAACAAAAACTATTAAAATTAACAATAGAAAAGAGTGACTAACAGTGCACATCACAGTAAATGGAGATATTAGAACAAGTCATAAGTTTCTCCTGTATTGAACACATAGTAACAGATGATGGCAGCAGTAAAACAGAAATAAAAAAAAGATAAATTATTGACAGTTAGAAAAATGAACTTCATCATCATCATCAGTTTCTGCTGTTGCATTGTGGGAAGGAACAGTTTACAATCCATTGCTTGATGGGCAGCAATGGCTAGTGTCATTCCATGTGGATGCAGAAGCTCTTTGATGTCATCAATCCATAGAGAAATAAACAAGACACTAAGAATGAGAATTGTCAAATGTTATGTGTACACAACCCTGTTGTACGGTGCTGAAACTTGGACAATGAACTAGCAGCTTGAAAATAGAGTCTCTGGAAATGTTGGATATACAGAAGAGAAGGTCGTATTTAATAAAAACAAAAATGGTAAAATATAGAGGTTCTGGAAAGTCTACGAAAGAAAAGAGAATTGCTGAAATAAATTAAAAAAGAAACACTTGAAATACTTTGGCTACATTAACTCTTTGAGTCCCATGGGGTTTAGCATCACAGGCCCAGGGGGTAGTAAAGAAAGTAATAAAATCGGCGCATCATGCATTCATTGGGCGTCTAGGTAGGAACCTAAAATGTACAATGTGTTCCTTGGGACTCAAAGAGTTAAAAGACAACACGCTTTTAAAAACCATGCTGGTTTCAAAAGTTGATGTCAAGGGAGCAAGAGGTAGACAACATTACAAGTGGGAGGACAACATCAAGAGATGGATGAACAGCATTATGAGAGAGTGTACAACCAAAACAAGAGACAGAGCATGTTGGAGATCCATTGCAGCCAACCTTCAATGTGGAGACAACATCTGATTGAGATACAAGATGTGAACACCACAATTAAAAATAAAACATGCTCCTAAATAATATCATGTATTGGTAAATGAAATTTTTTTGCCATATAGTGATTTAGAAAGAACTGTAATGGAAAGCATGGTTTCTGAAAGAAAAGTAAAAGTCGACCAACAAGAAGATCATCACAGAACATAAGACATAAAGAGTAGGAAACTGCTTGAGGCAAGGCAACTGAGAAGGGATTGAATCTTTTTGTGTAAGCAATAACTTGAGCAATATTCTGCATATCACCTACAACAGTGCAGTGCATACTGTGCACCATCATTCTTGTTGAGAACTGTTCACTGCAAAACATCTTCACAACATTGTTAACAAATGTTCATGTCCACTACATAAATCACACCATGACACTGCACAAAACTTGTTTCCGTGCAAGTTGAGGTAGATCAATGGTTGACTTTTCTTTGTGGTAGTTAATGAAAAAAAAAAAAGGTTGTTAGTGCTGGGGGGGGGGGGGAAGAGGATCTGGAAGATATTTAACACTGAAGGGGAAACAGAGCCAAACTTTTAATCAGGTTGCAGCTGGTACTATTAACATGTCCACTCTTCGCTGGTTACTGAAGTAGGGGACAGAGCACATGTGGGAATGTCCCAAATGCAGGAATGTCAATTCTTTATTGATTGATTGATTGATTCATTCTGGTAGTTTCTACGTCAGCTGTCATTTTTATTGTTTGATATGCAATTGTATAGATCACAGACCTACAAAGTGCCAAACTTAGCCTGCGTGAAAGTTCAACTGATGAAGATGACAGCCCTTTATCGTCCTCTGATACTCAGGTAAATTTTTTTCTCGGGGGGCTTACTCAGAAGTTTACAACTCGCTTCACATAATTGCAACTCAGTTCAAATGAGTTCATCTCTCAGGTGACCAGTTTACATAAGTCTCCAGAAAGTTAGGTGAACATAATATTTTATTGTATCAGGCAAGATAGGCTATGAAAATAATCATGGTGTGAACAGTCTCTTTTGCTGAAGTAAAAGAGTTGTGACAGATACTATATGTATATATATATATATATTTTTTTTTTTTAGGGATATACAGATTATTAGTTTAACAAAAATCAAAGAAGTTTACCAAGAAAACAGCAGCACTTTTGCAAATGAAAATTATAAAATCATAAGAACACAGGAAGTCTAAGATCATTTGCAAAACATGTGTGTTGATCCATAAGATAACTGCTGCTTTCCGTCGATGATGAACTGTGTTTCTAATGTCAGACTATTTGTGTTAGCACTTCTGTTGGCTGCCATATGCTTTAAAATGCATGTGTATGCTAGTGGATATGTCTGTGTCAATTTTTCTACAGTGGACGTGTTGTGTGTGTGTGCGTTTTTGTTGGCACAGGAGCAGAACAACTCTAGGGTGACCCGTTTGCTGTGATGAAGTTTAAACTAAAATTACCAAAGAAACTATGCAATGAGAAAAAGATTGTTAAAGTGCTATAAAGAAACTAATATTCTATGCATTTGAAACATAGACAGTAAGCAAAGTTTAGAAATATCTAAATAACAGTGGAAATGCAGTTCCTGGGGACACAGTCTGCATCTGAAAACATATATGCTGCAAACTGGGAGAAACATTACACAAAAGACATGCTCGTGTAATTCATACAGTATGAAGTAACAACAAAGTTTAAAAAAAACATAAATATCCATTTGATATTATATTACATACGTACATGTATATATGTCAGCATCTGTGGCTTAGGCATTGCGAACATGCTTCATAATGCCGGGGTGCTGGGTTCAATCCCAGCTGCAGGCCTTGTATTCGTTTTGACAGTGGTACTAAGAGCCGACCGTCCAGAAAGCAATAGCAAACTACTGGACGTAAATTTGCCAAGAAAACCACAACAGCCAAACAATGCTGGGGTTGGTTCTGCAACGTCCTGTAAATGGTATGCAACTAACTTTAACATGTATATATACATTTAATATATATATGAAGTGTAATGACCTACTCAAGTTTGCATGGCCTCTGTAAAAACACATGCATCTTCTTTAGTACTACATATAAAAGCTTGAATAATATATACTCGAAGTATAACAGAACAGATAAAGTTGAAATCGAAAGCTACGACTCCTGTGTTGATATTTAAGATCATTTGTGATGTATTAAAGTGTAATTTTGTCTAAACAGTTCAAGTTCTTGTCTACCTAGGTGCCCAAACAGTCATCAGTTGTTGGTAGAAGGTTGGAGAATCTCATTCTGAAAGATAATGTCAGCCACAGATCTGCACAACAAACCAATGGTGCACACACAGTAGGCTCACCTGGTAGTCCACCAATATGTGAGTCATGTAGCTATGTGTTTGGTTGATGAGATAGCAAACAATCAGGCACACAGTGTCTGAAAATGTGTGTCCCGTCTCATTGTTCTTGTGTGTGGTGGTAATAACATTACAAGTCTAATATATTTTGGGATAGCAGATGAAAAACAAAAAACCAACAACAAAAACAAAAAAAAAAAAAAAAAAAAAAGTTAAAAGACTGTTTTGACACAATTGATGCACCAGGCATACATCAGACATATTTTTATTGGCTAATTGGTATGATAAAATAAATAAAACTATTAAAAATCACAGTTTTTATGTTCCAAATCTCAAAAGTCCTTTGATGTTCCAGGGTTGTTTTTCATTTAAATCCATCAATTTGTGTAGGCTTAGGTATCTGTTTTACAAAGGTGGGTGTGTTGGCCCTATGCTTCAACCCCAAGTCTGGAGGATCAATCTTTGGAAGAATCTTTTGACCCATCATATGCAAACAATGGGGAGTGGAGAATGAGAAACTACAAGGAAATTTCTAAACTGTTTAAATCACCATTGAACACCAGTATCATGGGAGCTTATAGACCGAAATGGTTGTGCCATATAGAAAGAATGGCAGATAACAAAGCGGCAAAAACTCTGTACACAAGGGAGTTAAAAAAACCATAGACCATGAGACAGACCAAGAAGATGGCTGAGAGATAATACCCTAGCAGGCCTACAAACACTTGGAGTCATCAATGCACATGCATACGTGCATGTGTGTTAACACCTAAGAAAAGTCAGAAAAGTATAATGTTAAATTAAGCCATTCATGTTAAACATTATGATGACATCAATAGCTCTTGAACTTTGAAGAGCTATAAAACATCATCAGTGCATATTCTTTGGTGAACCTGGTGGATGAGACTTTTGTACGGACCATACTTTGATGTCAAAAGTGAAAAGGCAAACGAAAAACAGAATAAAGAAATATTTAAAAAGAAACAAAAACAAAAAACACAGTTATTTGTATTCTTACAGAGTTCTTTCACTTGTACTCAGATTTTGTGTGTGTGAAGCCTGGGACTGTGATCCAGATGCTCACAATCCTTAACTAAAATCAGAGCCAACCATAAATATAAGGATATACTGGAGTAATAGCATCTTAGAAAACACACAAATGAATCTTACACCAATAAAAAAATGGAGTTCTACTTAATGAAAACCTATACAGTTAGACCAATATTTTGCTACCTTTTTTTCATAAAAGAGGACAGCAAAAAAGAAAAAAAAGGCATGGTCCTAATTAACCAACATGTCTTATCTCACCATTAAGTTGCTTCATCCACAGTATTTTTGTGTGTGAACCAGTAAACAAAGGATGTCATGATAGAAATAGAAACCCACCAAGAAAAAATAAAGTAAAACTAAAGAACCCATTTCCACACCTTCATGCATATTGGGCATATAGGGCTAGACCTAAATCATCAAGAAATAGAAGCCCATAATTTACAATTCTTTGTTTGTTGTTCAGACATTTTATTCAGTCTATAATTAGCTGCACACTGTTTTAGAATATTTAAAATAATAGTAAAAAATTTGGCAGAAGTCATAACCCAAGTTAATGTTGAGTTTGCTATGACTCCTGGTTTTAGCTCTTATGACAGCATAGATATAGGAAGTTGAAGCCGTCGGATCATAACTGGGAAATAACTGTACGCCTATATCCTGAACACTCGCCGTGGATCGGAAGGTCTCGGGTTCGCTCCATGCAGGAGCCAGACTTTTTAAAACATGACCTTGGCTCCCAGGTTGACCCAGCCTTGAGTGGGTACCCGGTGCAGTCCAGGGAAGTAAAGGCGGCAAGCGTGACGCTGACCACATCAGCCACCTTGTGCCAATTTGTCTATAAAAATATAGGTCTAGCCCTATATGCCCTATATGCCTAAAGGCTTGGAAAAGCGTCCTTTACTTTTACTTTTACAATATCCTGAACTTGAGTGTGGGAAGAAGTCAAATAAAATGTATAATGATGTTGGAAATAATTTGAATAATCTGTAGGGTTGGAGTCACTGTAACAATTATCAGTATGAAAGTTATAAGAGATTGCACTACTTACTATATAGTCCTCATGTCTGGTCATTTGTCTATTCTGCAGTGAGCCCGCCCCCAACTAGCTTAAAGTCTGGCAGAGCTAACAACACACGCAATTCTAGCACTGGTTCTCCTGACACAGCAAATGCAAGTGAGTCAGCCAGTGTAGCATATTTATTGAACATATCAACAAACTTCATTTTCATGATGATGATGATGTATCAGCCTGGCAAATCACTGATGCTGATAAACATTACAAATGCCCTATCTCAGATGAATATCAGTCTCAGATCATGTCTGTGTGCTTGTCCTAATAGTTTCATGTGACCAAGTCCAGGTATTTATCTCTGTATCTCCCACTTATGAGACTGCTCTGTCACTAGCAGCCACAGAGAGGCAGACTAAAGAAATATAATGAACACAGAGCAAGGGGAAGACCATGCAGAACATGGAATAATGGCATCAAATCAAAATGGCCTTTAATAAAAAAAGACCAACTTAAATAATGCATTAGAAAGAGCACACAGAAGATCTTGACATCTCCCCTCAACGCTTCGATGAGGAACTGGATGCAGAGAAGATAAAAAAAATTCCTCTTACTTTTCACCACCAAGTTTGCCATTTGTCACCACATGTCTATAGTGTGTCTATAGAGTGTCTGTACTGTGTCTGTAGAGTGTCTATAATGTGTCTTTAATGTGTCTATAAAGTGTCTATAATGTGTTTATAGAGTCTCTGTACTGTGTCTATAAAGTGTCTGTACTGTATCTAAAATGTGTCTATAATGTGTCTATAGTGTCTATAATGTGTCTATAGAGTGTCTATAGAGTGTCTATAGAGTGTCTGTACTGTGTCTATAAAGTGTCTGTGCTGTGTCTAAAATGTGTCTATAATGTGTCTGTAGTGTCTATAATTTATCTATAATGCCCAAAGAATTTTGACTGTCTACATGTAATTTCTCCAGTCAGTTTATGTTTGTCATAGATACAGCTGTTAATTCAAGTTAAAGAAAGATATTATAAAGCCAGGAAATAACTTTTAATGCCTGTAATACCGTAATTTTATGTGACTTATCACCACTGTTGTTTATCACCTAGATCACCAGTTTATGCAAGTATATGCCCAGGAATGAAACTGTTAGTAAGATCAATGAATTTCACTCTTCTGATGACCAGGCTTTGACAGCAGAGAAGGCCATAAAATTGCAACAGCATATAACTCATCTAACATCTATAAATGAAGAATGTCAAAAAAAATTATGTAAGAATCAAGACCAAAACACAGAATTAATGTCAATAGGAAGAAAGAAGCAGAACTAAATATAGCAACAGAGGGTAAAGGCATTGAACCAGCATTTACGTTTAAATATCTGGGAACAACATTCACCAAAGATAGGAAATGGAATGAAGAAGGTAACATCAGTTTCTGTAAAGTAAACAAAGTATTAGGATCCCTATCCCCCCCCCCCCCCCCCCGCCTCTTCTTCCCAAGAGAAAACCTCTTATACTGAACTATGTTGAGGAATATTCTGGTAAATTGATGTGCAGCATGTAAGTAAATGTGCTAGATTGACTCTACTCTAGTAGGAATTCTGGAGAATCCACAAGCAGGTAATGATGGTGAGGCTGGCAGTCACAATAGCACTTATTCTTCTTCATCATTATCAGCACTTGGGGTTCATTACTGCAGATACAACCTGCCTCCATTAGTCTCTGTTTCTGGCAGAGAAACTGCCCTTAAGTGTAAATTCTGTGTTCCAAATCTCAAATTTCAATTGTAGGTCATAAAATATTCCTGGAAACATTACTACATTTGTGTTAGATTTGTTGTTTCTTTTCATTAATAATAAAACTGTCATAGCTGGCCAGAACATATATAGTATTTTTTTGCAGGTATAAACGCCTTCTTTGGAAACTCCACAACAACAGCTGCATCAAGTATTGATCCTTTTGGCATGGAAGTGTTTAACCCTGCATCTGCAAGTACTGAACAAGAGCTGATGGATATTCAGGTCAGATGTTTGTTTTGTGTGCATACGTATTTTAACACTGATCACTCTATTTATCAGATGCTGCTTGTGTCAACTGAAAGAGATTAGGAGATACATTTAACTATCAATATACCTTTTCCTGTATGCAAGCACATGTCTTTGTATTACTAAGAAATTACTGTGTAATTGTATTAGTTAGTGAGTGAAAGTTAGACTATGTTATTACCATATGTCAGTTCCATGAAAAATCAGAATACAATTCCAAATGGTAGACAGAATCCAACTGCATATCATAGAAGGTCTGACCTGACTAGAACTGAATAGAGATTGTGGGAAAAAAGTAGATCACACAATCATTGCTGCAGTTTAACTTATAATGTAAGTAGATTTTTTTTAAAAGCTGAAATAATCAGCCAAACAAACATTTTATACCTTCACATTGGAATATTAGTTTCAATAAGAAAGGGAGGAAGAGGCATTCTTCATTCGGAAAACTATAAGACTGTATATCAAAGTTTACTTATGCACCTATTAACTATATACTCTAAGGATGCGAAGTCTCAGGATAACTGGGCTCTGGTTCACCAGATGGGATGGGATCCATCTAGTTAAATACTTCCTTAAACTGTGACTGGCCTAACAAGTTGACAGTGGATACAACCTTGCTCAAAGAAATAAAAGGAAGAATAACAAGGTGAGACAGGATCAGAAATGGCGATATCAGGCAATAAGTTAGAACAGAACCAGCACTAAACTACATCCAGCTACAACAGATCAAAGGGTTTGGTCATATGTCAAGACTACCACCAGACAGTGCACCCCAGAGGGCCCTGTCTCTTAGGCATAACTGAGGTAGAACTAGAGGTCAAGCAATATATCAATAGATACATGGAATATCCAAGGCTTTAAATACATGTATTCTTGTAGCACAAACCAAGGTTCATACCCGATGCTACTTCAAAACCTGATGCTAAAAAGCAGAGCAGGACTACAGAAGAAGAAGAAGAAGAAGAAGAAGAAGAAGAAGAAAAAGAAGAAGAAGAAGAAGAAGACTATATACTCAAATGATATTAACAAGAAGGTGTGTTTATATTTTTGTGGACTAACACATTATCATGCCTAGAATTCAGACAGCCTTCAGGATTGTGCTCCTGAGTTGCAACAATAACAAATTAGCTTAAACATGCAATGAAAAGTATGTTTTATAACATCAGCAATGGTAATAAAACTAATATAAATCTTAAGACCGATATCATCAACAACAATAGTAATTATAAATTTTAATAAATATTGTCTTGTATCTTGCAGGCTGGTTTTAGTCGAGGCTTGTCATTTGGAACAGACGATTTCAGTTTAGATGACCTTGATCCATTGAATCAAAAGTAATGTTTACAAAGCAACAATAATATTCAAACTTTCAGATGTTGACCTTGTTGCCTGATTACTCTCCAATACTCATATTATTACATAATATGCACTTGTATCATAAAAACCTTACTTTATTATAATATTTGTATTCAGTTATACTGTCTAGTCCAAATAAACTTTTGTGTAACACACCAACAACACTAGATTTTTAGTGAAATAACATCCAAAGAGATGTGGTGATAATTATGTTTTTGTAGATATTTTTCCAGATATTGTGACTGAAAATTAACTGGCTTTTTGTTAACACTTTTAAACAACTAAACTATTAGTTTCCTTCTAAAATGAGGAATCATAAATGTATGGGTTTTTTTGTGTGTTCACGTGGACTTCTAGTAATTTCCCCTGGTCCTAGCATTTATGGAGATAGGGAGTCTGTCCTTGGTTGGTGAACTGGATAGCAGCTGTTTTGTACAGTCATCGGGTAGCTCTACGCCTGGGTTCATGGACTGGCAATTTTGCTTGTGCTGTTCAATGTTTGTAGGAGCAAGATTACATACATGGAAACACCTGGAGTTAGCAGAATATTGATATTTGCAGTTGATGTTCTCAAATATAGGAAGAGGAGAGATTGGGATCAAATAGCTCAAGAGTTACAGGCAACAGTAGATAAGGTGATCGGCTGGTATAAAGAGATGAGTGCTGTAATCAACCCAGAAAAGGCAACCATCCTGTGGTGTTCTTTGGACAACAGGATTGTTAGAGCGGATGTTCCCAGACTCAAAATAAATGGCAGGAACATCAAAAGAGTCAGCAGACTGCGGTATTTGGGTATCTTAATGCACTAAAGATTATGACAGCGATGGACATGGAGCAAAGAATGCTGTTCACACTTTACCAGCATTTTATCATCTCAGTGACTGATTATGGATTGTCTCTAAGAGTCATCAAGAGAAACTGCGCATACAGAATGAAGCTGATCCTGGGTTGTACAAGAGACACCCCAATTGTGTGCATGCGATACATCCTTGCGTTGCCGACTATTGCAGATAGGCATAAGGCTCTGCAGGCCAAGTCATACCTCAGAATAGTTGCAGACAAGAAACACCCTCTGTATGAAGCTTTAGCTGCAGGTAAAAGTCAGAGGCTGAAAAGGGGAAAATTGTGGATGCCTCAAGCAGAAGACACAATAAGACAAGTATGAATTCTGGAGAAAATTTTGCGAGGAGAGGAGTCGGTCAGAGTACCATAGGAAAAGTCTGACCTGTGTTGGGTTATGATTACACTGGGCCGGTATTTCAGAGAGTGGCCAGCAGGTGCTACAGAGGGGTAAATCCAACAGTTGATTCACGACAATTCACGCCCAGGTGATCTGATTATCTATACAGATGGTTCAATGTTAAGAGGAAAGAGGGGAGTTCATAGCAAAAGCCAATAGAAAATCTTTAATGCAAGACAGCCTAGCATACGACATCACAACATCTAGCACAAGAATAGAGGTGGAGGCGGTAACTGCAGCTCTCTTGTGGCAAGAAAACAAGATGCATACACATGTCGTAATTGTAACAGCCTCTGAAAGCATGCTGAGAAAGGTGAAGACAGGGATGCTTCGAGCAGAGTGGCAAGCTTCACTGGGAAGGTCACGGGTAGTGAGCATACTTTGGATCTTTTCTCCAGGCTATGCTGGCGTAGTGTTTAATGAACAGGCAGACAGATTGGCTGGATCTGCACCATTGGGTGGTGAATTGTTACATAACTAGGAAGATGTGGTTAAGGCCCTTTGGGAACAAGCAACGGAATCAGTAGAGAAACAAGATTATTATGGCCTGGAGAGAATGAGGCGCCTGGGTGTAAACAGAGGGTCTGGCTGGCTCACTACACTCAGAGGAAAGACAAGACAGGCACAAAACCAGATTGTGACCGGTACCATCAGTTCTGGAACTCTGCAGTAGACATGGAAGTTACCTGAGTGCTGTGATGTCAATTCTTGATTCAACTCAACTCAACCAATGGTCTCTGGGTGGTGACATCCCTTGGCCCACGTGTAACATTGCTCACATTAAAAAAAATCCCTTGGCAGTTGGAAATCGAAAAGAGTAGCCTAACCGCGTTCATCATCATGTAGCAGGTCCTTTGCAGAACGTCCCTGTCATCTGTCCGCCTGAAAGAAACTCGGTCTCTCGCCAGTTCTCCCGCCTCATGCACTTTCACACTCAAGGAGTCACTTATATCCTGTGCCCATCTTCATGTCGGTCAGCCCCTGCTCCTCCTTCCTGGTACCATGACTTCTGCTATAATTTTTTCCAATCCATCATGGCGCTTGATATGACCAAAATATTTCAGCTTCAAAGACAGGATGCTGTTTATTAGACAATCTTCCTTGATATTCAGATCTTTCAAGATGTCAGTATTTCTCCTTTTCTTTGTCCAAGATATTTTGAGAATGTTTCTATAGTATTTCAGCTCAAAAGCCCGTATTCTCTTTCTTAAGGACCTCCATGATGAGTTTCTTGAGATTGTAATGTAGTAGTTTCCCGTTGCTTTCCACATCCACAGGGTTTTAAACTACGACCTCAGCCTTCAGCAACCTTTTCGATTACTAGGACAAGTGAATGCCCTGCTATGTAATGTTCCAACGGCGCTGCCCGGGCATAATTTGGAGTTAAAAATCTACCCAAAATATTTCAGAATCCTCACCGGTGCCATTTAGGGCAACTAATTTCTGTGTAAAAAGAAGTTAAAATATTAACACTGTGAGTCAAAAGAAATTATATTAATAACTTTGATTGAATGAGTTATTATACTAAATGTCTGAGACAGAAGAGGCTCAACAAAATATATTGTTTTTAGACTGACAAGTGGTGAGTTGCATAGTATAGAAAAATATAATTCTAGACATAATATGTGATGGATGGAATAAATGCACAGATCAGAGAAATAGATCATGCATTTTAATTTTAAAATAGCATATGCATTTATGTTGCACAGTGATGTCAGACTACAGTACCATTTACACAGTGATGTCACGCTACAGTACCATTCACACAGTGATGTCACACTACAGTACCATTTACACAGTGATGTCACACTACAGTACCATTTACACAGTGATGTCACACTACAGTACCATTTACACAGTGATGTCACACTATAGTACCATTTACACAGTGATGTCACACTACAGTATCATTTACACAGTGATGTCACACTACAGTACCATTTACACAGTGATGTCACACTACAGCACCATTTACACAGTGATGTCACACAATAGTACCATTTACACAGTGATGTCACAGTACCATTTACACAGTGATGTCACACTACAGTACCATTTACACAGTGATGTCACACTACAGTACCATTTACACAGTGATGTCACACTACAGTACCATTTACACAGTGATGTCACACTACAGTACCATTTATACAGTGATGTCACACTACAGCAACATTTACACAGTGATGTCACACTACAGTACCATTTACACAGTGATGTCACACTACAGTACCATTTACACAGGGATGTCACACTACAGTACCATTTACACAGTGATGTCACACTACAGTACCATTTACACAGTGATGTCACACTACAGTACCATTTACACAGTGATGTCACACTATAGTACCATTTACACAGTGATGTCACACTACAGTACCATTTACACAGTGATGTCACACTACAGTACCATTTACACAGTGATGTCACACTACAGTACCATTTACACAGTGATGTCACACTACAGTACCATTACACAATGATGTCACACTACACACATTTACACATGATCACACTACAGTATCATTTACACAGTGATGTCACACTACAGTATCATTTACACAGTGATGTCACACTACAGTACCATTTACACAGTGATGTCACACTACAGTACCATTTACACAGGGATGTCACACTATAGTACCATTTACACAGTGATGTCACACTATAGTACCATTTACACAGTGATGTCACACTATAGTACCATTTACACAGTGATGTCACACTACCTTACCATTTACACAGTGATGTCACACTACAGTACCATTTACACAGTGATGTCACACTATAGTACCATTTACACAGTGATGTCACACTACAGTATCATTTACACAGTGATGTCACACTACAGTACCATTTATAGGGTGATGTCACACTACAGCAACATTTACACAGTGATGTCACACTACAGTATCATTTACACAGTGATGTCACACTACCTTGCCATTTACACAGTGATGTCACACTACAGCAACATTTACACAGTGATGTCACACTATAGTACCATTTACACAGTGATGTCACACTACAGTACCATTTACACAGTGATGTCACACTACAGTACCATTTACACAGTGATGTCACACTACAGCAACATTTACACAGTGATGTCACACTACAGTACCATTTACACAGTGATGTCACACTACAGCAACATTTACACAGTTATGTCACACTATAGTACCATTTACATGGTGATGTCACACTACAGCAACATTTACACAGTTATGTCACACTATAGGGTGATGTCACACTACAGTACCATTTAAAGGGTGATGTCACACTACAGCAACATTTACACAGTTATGTCACACTACAGCAACATTTACACAGTTATGTCACACTACAGCAACATTTACACAGTTATGTCACACTATAGTACCATTTACATGGTGATGTCACACTACAGCAACATTTACACAGTTATGTCACACTATAGTACCATTTACACGGTGATGTCACACTATAGTACCATTTACACAGTGATGTCACACTACAGCAACATTTACACAGTGATGTCACACTACAGCAACATTTACACAGTGATGTCACACTATAGTACCATTTACACAGTGATGTCACACTATAGTACCATTTACACAGTGATGTCACACTATAGTACCATTTACACAGTGATGTCACACTACAGTACCATTTACACAGTGATGTCACACTACAGTACCATTTATAGGGTGATGTCACACTACAGTACCATTTACACGGTGATGTCACACTACAGCAACATTTACACAGTGATGTCACACTACAGTACCATTTACACAGTGATGTCACACTACAGTACCATTTATACGGTGATGTCACACTACAGTAACATTTACACAGTTATGTCACACTATAGTACCATTTACACGGTGATGTCACACTACAGTACCATTTATACTGTATTCAACAACAGAATCTTTCATGCTGTTACACCAGCAGTTTATAGCAGCAGTAGAAAGTTTTAATGAAGTACTTAAATAAGATTGTACATTATTTCAGGTGTCTCATTTTTTATGTCTGTCATTAATATACATCTGAGAGACTTGTTCTTGTACTCATATTTCCAGATGAATTCTTGTAGAAAATATTTGTCATTTCATTTATGCCAAGTGACCATAACCAAAAAAATTAACATTTGTGAACTAAAGTTACCTGAAGTTCAAAACCTTGTTGAATCTTCAGTAGCAAACTTTGAACTGATACTGCATTTGGAAATCAAAGTGTGGGGGTTTATTCTAAAATATAAAGTAATGAGATATGGAATAGAAAAAATATTTAATGTCACAGCGGATGCTAAAGCAGGTAAGGAATTCACACACAGTGACAGCATAATTGCATCAGGTAAAACGGTAAAGTCGGGAGATGTAAACCAGTGTCATTGCACACGGTTATAAACCATAAGTGCTCTGCCACCAGTACGGACAGCTGATAAAAAACTGTCTGCCTGTGTCGCCGTCCGCACCTAACTTTGTAGCTTCAGCGACGTTCCTCCATTCACCCCAGAGCATCAACTCTGGTACCCATTTTCCAGAAGCTGGGTGAACCCCGGGAACCGCCCGGTTTCAAACACCGACCGTGGGCTGTAGCGAGTCACATCTGGATTTGAAAGGGAGCCTCTTATCGACTTTGCTAATGCGGCCCTGCATCAGATGGAAACATAAATGATGAACAACACAGAACAGCTCTACTGGTCAAATATTGAGCAGAGCTGAGAAAATTACAAAATTTGCTTTGCTCAATTAATTTTTCTTTAAACTCTAAAGTAACACTACAGGATAACAAGAAAACTGATAATTGACATGTAAAGAACAGAGCAAATAAAAACAAACACACACAAAAATAAAAAAAATAAAGAATGAAAGAAGTTGCAAAAAAATCAAAAACAAATTTACCAGATTTTAATCTGAAATTTATAAAAATATCACTGGAAACTGTTGCTTGTCGGCTACAGGTCACAATAAGAAGACAATATAACTGAGACTTATGGGGAGGAGAAAGGTAATGCACACATCAGGTGGATACACTGCTCATGGGAGGCAAAAAATATCTGACTAAACATACCAAAGCAAATCCTAGAATTCTTTTCACATCCTAACACTATCAGGAAATAATATAAAACAGAACGAAAAGTATATCAGCGAGCTTCATAGTAAAACAAACACAAATAAAACCTTGCGGCTATGGAGCCTTCTTAAGAATGTTGAATTATGAATCGACATCACAGTACTCAGGACACCCCCATAAGTGTTTCGTCCCCATCTTCAGCAGCAAGCGAAGAGTTAAAACTCAGACGGTAGCAGTAACTGTCTGATTGTAAATCCGTCTCGCCTTTCCCCTGGGTGTCGAGCGGCAGCCAGATCACCTTGTAACTCCTTGCAGTTCCATTCTCCTCAGACCGTAATTATCTATCTCTTCCTCGGCACTGTTCATTCGCTCCCAAAGGGCCCTCGCAACTTCCAGCTTGTCATTCATAAGTTCACCTCCAAGTGGTGCAGAACCGGCCAGTCTATCTGCCTGCTAATTTTCCAACACCCTTGCATTACCTGATAAAAATATCCAAAGGATGCTAACTACCCAGGACCTCTGAAGTGATGCTTCGCAGTCTGCATGGAGCATGCCTGTCTCCACCTTTCTCAGGTAGCTCCATGAGTCAGTTACAATCATGGCATGTGTGTACAGCTGATTCTCAAGCCAGCAGAAAGTGGCAGTGACTGCCTCCACCTCCATTCTCAAACTAGACGTTGTGATATCAAATGCCAGGCTTTGTTGCGCTAAGCGACGTTCATTCGCTTTCGCTGTGAACCTCCATGCATTTTTTCTGCCCCTCAACACAGAGCCATCTGTATAGATAATCACATTACTTGGGCGGGAATTGTCATTAATCATTTGTTGAACTTCTGATTCTGCAGCACAAGCCGTCCAGTCCCTGCACTCACGTCCCCAAGTGATTAGAACCCTACACATGTCTGAAACCTGATCGGACACTTTGACCCACTCCTCTCCTCGCTTAAATTTATCAAGCCTGTACACATGTCAAATTGTGTCTTCAGCTTGCGCCATCCAAGACTTTCCTCTTTTCAGTCTGTGACCCTTAGCTCTATCCAAGGCTTCATGCAGGAGGTGCCTCTTGTCCGCAGCTACTCTGAGATATGTCTTTGCTAGCAGAACTTTGAGCCTAACTGCAGTAGTAGGCAGTGCAAGTATATATCGCATACACACTACCGGGGTGTCTCTTGATAATCCCAGAATTACCCGCATGGCTTCATTCTGCATGCTTCCAAGTTTCATCAACTAACTCTTTGATATAGTAAGAGTGCCAAGTCCATAATCTATCACCGACAGGATCACATGCTGAAACATTGTAAACAGCATTCTTTGTTCCATGTCCATTGCTGCCATAATCTTGAGAGCATTGATTCTCTTTTGGCATTTCACTACAATTGTCTCCACATGATCCCTGAAGGACATGCCTCCATCGAAAATAATACCCAGGTACCTCAGTTTGCATTCACTTTTGATGTTACTGTT
The DNA here is from genome assembly GCA_905116865.2 of Candidula unifasciata. Classification (NCBI taxonomy): domain Eukaryota; kingdom Metazoa; phylum Mollusca; class Gastropoda; order Stylommatophora; family Geomitridae; genus Candidula; species Candidula unifasciata. The sequence continues at coordinate 926,929 of CAJHNH020000558.1, forward strand.
ATTAACTGTGAGGTTTCGAACGTACATCAAATTCATCAAGTGCCTTGCCGACTGGCGTGGGCGATCATGTCTCTCCACAATCTGCGATCTCCTACAGCATGTATCAGTAGGTGTGCTGACACATCTCCATGCCATGCAACAAGACTGTCAATCATCTTTTCTCGTTGTCTTCCTCTATCCCTCCTTCCACAGATCTTTCCAGTGGTCACAACATGTTCTATTTTCCCTCTTCTCATAACAAGGCCGAAAAATGATGACTGTCTCCTTCTGATGTCTGTGATAAGTTGTCTTCGGGCTCCCGCCTCTTTCAAAACCTCTTGGTTGCTCTTTTTGGCTGTCAAAGGTATTCTAAACATTCTTTTGTAAATCCGCATCTCTGAGGCCTCAAGAAATTGTTTGGCCTGCCTACCGATTGTCCAGGATTCACAGCCATATGTTAAAACTGGATGTATGTAGCAAGCACGAATTCTTTTTCTAACTCTCAGTGACAAGGATATATTGCACAAGACGTTCTTCATTTTATGAAATGCAATTTTTGCCTGTCCTATTATGTTTCTTATCTCAGTTATGCATCTTCCATCTGATGTTATCCGTGTGGCCAAATACTTAAATTTATATACTTGTCCCAAAATAACACCATGGACTTTTACAACACATTTAGGAATAATTCTTTTCTTTGATACCACCATTACTTCTGTCTTCCCATTATTCAAACTGAGGCCCATTGTTCCACTTTCTAACATTACTTAAAAACTTCAACATGGTCTGATATCAGCTTGATTAGTATACATCAGGGCTATTGAACTAAGTTTACGCAGGGGTCCAATTTTTGAAAATGGGGATTGTCAAGAACCAGAGGTCTGAGTCCAAAAAAGAAAGGCCATTATTACAATGCCCCTGGCAATAAAGGGAGTCGCCGCGGCGGAGTGGTTAGACGCTCGCATGCGGATCGGAAGGTCGTGGAGCCGGACTTTTTTTCAAAAACGACTTGACTCCCAAGTCGACCCAGCCTTGAGTAGGTACCGGGTGCAGTCCCGGGAAGTAAGGGCGGCCGGCGTGATGCTGTCCACATCACCCATCTTGTGCTGATTGGTCTTAAAAAATATATAGGTTTAGCCCTTTATTCCCTTTACGCCTGATGGTGTGGAAAAGGGTCCTTTTACTAGAAATAATCCGTGGGCAAATTGTTAGGCCTTCGGCGGGGGGGGGGGGGGGGGGGGGGGGGGGGGGGTTGGGGGGGGGGGGAGGGGGGGGGGGGGGGGGGGGGGGGGGTGATTTGGCCTGCGGACCACCAGTTGAATAGCCATGGTATACATCTTTATAAAATCAATAAAGTATTGTGTGCTAAATTAAGTGTTTTTTTAATCTTTTATTTTGTTCTACATAATCTCTGTGAGATGCTGGTGTTGCAATGAATATTCATTTGTTCCTGGTGGCATTTAAAAAAAGTAACTACTCTTATAGTGTATGTATTTGTTCCTTGATGGAGTTAAAAAAAAAAAAAGTAAAGATCCCTTTACACGCCCTTAGGCGCATCGGGAATATGGGAAGAGCACCCATATTTACAGACCAACGGCATTACGCCGGCCGTCTTTACTTTTCCAGGACAGCCCATCCTGGTACCCATTTGAGGCTGGGTCGACCTGCGACGTCCCATACCACGATAAAAATCCACGCAGCCCACGCAGGTTTCGATCGCGGAACGTTGGATTTCGAGTCAGACTCGCAACGCCTTAGCCACGGATGATGGAGTGCCAAGAATTATTTGGCAGCAGTTAAGGCATTCAACTGAAACTGCATAATGTTGAGGTTTATGACTAATTTTCAAACAACATCAAAGGCTAGCTTGGTCCTTGTATTTTATATCCCCCCAACAGAACAGTCTAATATTTTAGGTAGTGATAGGATTGGATGGGGAATTCCCGGTACATTACGTGGCGCAGTGTGTTAATTTGTATGGGAGATTCCCGCAGAGTGAATTGTTTTGTTTTGTGTCATCATCATCATTATCATCAACCACTTCTGCCGTTAAATTGCGTTCCAGTGCATTTGTGTTTTGTAATCATCATCATCAACCACTTCTGTCGTGAAGTGGCTTGACGTGAAGCGGCGTGGGGAGGAATAATTTGCGATCCAGTGCAACTGTGTTTTGTAATCTTCATCATCATCAACTACTTCTGCCGTGAAGCGGCGTGGGAAGGAATAATTTGCGATCCAGTGCATTTGTATTTTGTAATCATCATCATTAACCGCTTCTGCCGTGAAGCGGCGTGGGAAGGAAAAATTCTCGATCCAGTGCATCTGTGTTTTGTCATCATCAATATCATCAACTACTTCTGCCGTTAAGCGGCGTGGGGAGGAATAATTTGCGTTCCACTGCATTTGTGTTTTGTCATCATCATCATCTACTTCTGCCGTTAAGTGACGAGGGCGGGGGGAGGGGGTGGGGGATAATTTGCGATCCAATTCATTTGTGCTTTGTCATCATTATTATCATCAACTACTTCTGCAGTTAAGCTGGGTGGGAAGGAATAATTTGCAATCCAT
>CAJHNH020000558.1:929492-1076992 GCA_905116865.2 Candidula unifasciata
ATATATATATACTCACACACACACACACACATATAATCCCTAATCTTTCCAGCGCAGCAAAGAAACCACCATCCAATGTATGTGCAGTGCTGCATATTACCTCATTACAAACTATTTGTTCCCTTAAAAAAAAAATCACTGTAAACTACGTATTTTATATCTTCTTCAGCTTTACATTTCCATTAATCACTATGAAGCGTGTTCCTCACACGAACTCGCTCCAGTCATAGTCGGTCTGACAAATCTGGTTTCTTACCATCGCTCTTGAACCAAGCTGTTTATTGTTGAGGTTGGCTGCCTCATCCTGTAAAAACCAGAGCCACAAAAACCAACCAACCATGGATAAGTCAAAGAGAGAAGCAAGTAAAACCCAGCCAACCAAGATGAGGGAAGGCTCTTCAAATAGAAGAAGCATGACACGGTGTGGAGAAAGCCGTAAGGAGTCTGGATCGTTGACGTACCTCCTCTCAGCTAGGAAAACCTCCAGAATTGGCACCTGGAATGTTATAACTCTCTATGGTATAGGGACAACAATAGAAGTAGCAAGGGAAATGAAACATTATAGAATTGGTATTTTAGGGTTATGTGAAACTAGATGGACTAGGGCGGGGAAAGTTATTCTAAATTCAGGGGAAACTATTTTGTTCTCAAGACACACAGAGGAAAATTCAACCCACAGAGAAGGAGTGGCCCTGATGCTGTCGAAAGAAGCAGACAGGGCACTAATAGAATGGCAAGCTGTGAGTCCAAGAATGATAAGAGCATCTTTTAGAACAGCGAAACAGAAGGTGAACATGTCGGTAATACAGTGTTACGCACCAACAAATGATAAAGATGCATCTGGAAAAATTTTACCTGCAGCTTCAAAATATTATAAATAATGAAAGAAAGGGCAATTAAAAAATGTTGATGGGTGACCTGAATGCTAAGATAGGATCAGACAACACAGGTTATGAAGAAATTATGGGAAGACATGGTCTAGGAGTAATGAATGAAAAGAGAGAATTGTTCACAAATTTGTGTGCAGGAAACCAGTATGTTATTGGTGGAAGTATTTTCCCCCATAAAGGAATACACAAGGCAACATGGGAATCACCATACCATAAGACAACTAATCAAATTGATCACCTATGTATTAACACAAGGTTAAGATCATCCCTTTACGATGTTAGGGCTTTCAGAGGTGCCGATGTATTTATTGACCATTTCCAGGTGGTAAGTAAAATCAAGCTGAAACTAAAAAGATACATAACATCTTATAATCATAGAAACCCATATAATGTAGGTTATCTCAGGGATAAAGTAGTTAAGGAACAGTTTTCAGTTACAGTCTCTAATAGGTACCAGGTGTTGCAGCAGTTAGCTGAAGATGTCAGCACAGAAGTCTGCTGGGATCAGTTCAAAGGAATCTGGAATGAATCTTGCGTAGAAGTTCTTGGCAAGAAAGAACGGAAACATAAAGCGTGGATAACGCCAGAAACCATTAAATTGATTGAAGATAGGAATAGTAAAAAGGCAGACTTAAACAATAGCAAAACTAGAGTTGCTAAAGCTAGAGCTCAGATAAATACACAGAAGCCAATAAGGAAGTTAGGAAGCGTATAAGGGCAGATAAAGTGAAATATCTAAATGATCTAGCTCAAGAAGCGGAGACACAAGCAGCAAAAGGAAACCTCGGAGAATTTTACAATAAAACAAGAAAATTAGTAGGTAAATAAACACAGGTAACTAGATCAATCAAAAATAGTCAAGGAAAGGTACTTACTAACACTAAAGATTTGATTTAATTTGATTTGATTTGATTCAAGAACCGACATCATAGCACTTGGGGCATTCCCATAGGCACTCCGTCAAATGAACAGATGAGTTGAATATTTTGAAATGCTTCTAAATAGACCAGGTCCAGAGGTTACACGGGTATCCAGCCTTTAAAAATGGAACTGGATATCAACTGTAAGATACCATCCAACGAGGAAATTAGAAAAGCTATATATCTTCTCAAGGAAGGAAAGACGGCAGGCCCAGATGGTATCCCAACTGAAGCCATCAGGGCCAACATAAACACATCGACAGAATTGCTACATAGATTATTCATTAAGTCTGGGAGACCGAAGAAATAGCAGCAGACTGGAGAGACGGATATCTTGTGAAACTGCCTAAAAAAGGTGATGTACAGGAGTGTGAAAACTAAAGAAGAATTATGCTGCTGTCAGTTCCTGGAAAAATATTAGGTAGAATTATTTTGGAAAGATTAAAAGATGCTCTTGATAAAAAGCTAAAAGATGAACAGGCAGGTTTTCGGTCAAACAGATCCTGTACTGACCAGATAGCCACATTACGTATTATAAAAGAGCAAAGCATTGAACTGAACTCATCACTTTACATTGGATTTATAGACTATGAAAAAGCATCTGACAGCATTGATAGAGAATCTCTCTGGAAATTGATGGGGCACTATGGAATCCCACAGAAAATTATTAACTTAGTAAACGCAACATATAAAGATATAAAATGTCGAGTTCTTCATGGGGGAAAGCTAACAGATACATTTGAAATAAAAACAGGTGTGCGACAGGGATGTCTTTTGTCGCCTCTCTTATTTTTACTGGCTATAGATTGGATTATGAAAACAGTAACTGCTAACACCAAGAATAGAATTCAGTGGATCCCTACAAAACAGCTTGATGATCTGGACTTCGCTGATGATATTTCTCTTCTGTCCGATTAACGGAATCGGAGGCAAGATAAATTAAATATACTTGAAACGAGATCACAGCAGTTTGGTCTGGAAATCCATAAAGGAAAGACAAAGATAATGAGAATAAATCAATCAAATAATAATGTGGTTTCTCTTAATGGCATCCCACTCCAAGACATGGAGCCGTACACCTATTTGGGCAGTAATGTAGATACAGATGGAGGAACGGATAGAGATATTAAAATAAGAATACAAAAGGCAAAAGAAGCTTTCATAGCACTAGGGAATTTGTGGAGGTCAAAAGAAATTAAAAGAAATACTAAACTAAAAAATATTTATTCTAATGTCAACTCAGTACTTTTTTTTATAAGGGGCGGAAACATGGAGAACAACTAAGGCAATTACTAATAAATTACAGACATTCATTAACTGGTGCCTGCGCAGAATATAGGGAACTAAATGGTATGATATAATGACTAATGTAGAGCTTTGGGAGAGAACTAAACGGGCTCCAGTGGATCAAGAGGTAAGGAAAAGACGCTGGCATTGGATAGGACACACACTGAGAAAACAGGAGAACAGCATAACTAGAATGTCTTTGCATTGGAACCCACAGGGACATAAGAATAAAGACAGGTTAAAAAACACATAGAGAAGAGAGCTGGAGAATGAAGTTAGAAAGATGGGGAGGACATGGGGAGAGCTCCATGCAATGGCGAAGGATAGAACGACTTGAAGTGAGTTGGTTGAGGGCCTATGCTTCATTGGGGGATAGTTGTATAGGGATAATTGTTGCACATTTCCATTGCTTTATAATGAATTGCTGTTGTAGAGATTAAGTTACTGAACAATACGCAATCGAAATAATGTAGGCGCATTGACACAGATAAACCAAAAAAGGGGAGGGGGGAGGGTTTACAAGAAACGTGGGGGGTGGGGAGTTTACAGAAAAAAAGGGGCGGTCTGGCTCAAGAGGCCCAAAACAGTTTAAAAGCATATAATAACTATAATCATAATAAAGATAATTATCATAACGACAACAACAACAAAGTGCCAGATGGTACATTAACGGCATTTTTTATTTGAAAAAGAATATCAAAAGTTTAAATAAATACTTTTAAACAGAATTTCCATACATGGTGAAAGGAGCTATTTAGCCTCTTTAGAAGGAGGAGGTGGAGAGAAAAAAAGACAAGGAAAAAAAAGAAGATGATGATGATAATTAGATGATAATGATGATGGTAAATCAGCAGCAACAGCAGAGAACGAAAAATAAGAAATAAAGCAATAATACTTTTCATATATGCAAGAATAAGAAATTATAAAGGCTAAACTGCGTCACAATGTGGTGGGTGGGGGAAAAAGGGGGCGGGGTAGACAAGACGAGAAAGAAGAAAATACATATACGGTACTTTACACACAAAAGAGTTAACATAGAAAATTTAAATTGCCAAAAAATAAAGTAGAAAATTTAAATTGCCAAAAAATAAAGACAAACATTAATCGAGAATAAAGAAAGAGATGAGTTAGCTGAGCTTTTCATTGAAGAGAGCTGTTATCCATTACTGCAAACAGCGTGGGCGCGTCAGAGCAACTGGCAAGCTCTCAGATTGAGAAAGAAGGTATCCTGTAAATAATAAAGGCTAAACTATACACTCGCAGCTGAGAAGTTTATATAATTGTAAATGTCAGCTTCGATTCGATAGCAAGATAAGAGGGTTTATATGAACATTAGTTTATGGAAATAATGTCTTCGGAATATTCAAACCTTTATTCTATTAGTGTATTTTGAAGATTGAGATATTAGATGGAGATATTTTTATTACGATATGACTTGTGTTTGTTGCTTTTCTTGATTGAAATTGACAGTTTTTAAGTACACTTCCCCCCCCCCCTCCCCTATGTGAAAGCCGCCGTGGTGTAGTGGCTAGATGCTCGCCTGCGGATCCGAGGGTCGTGGGGTCTGGTTTGTGACCGAACCGGAAGTTTTTTTCAAAAATGCTTTCAGGTCTGCCCAGCCTTAAATTTGTACCAGGTAAAGTCCTGTAAAGTAATCTGGTAATCTGGTAATCCTAGTTTCAGCATCATAGCAAACGGGTCACCCCATTGTTGCTCCGCTCCTGTGCCAACGAAAAACACTCGTAGCTCACAGTGTCACACCATGCACTCAACTCAGAAGCTGGGTGACGAAACTATATCCTTCCAGTCTACAAATGGAGCAAAAATGCAACGGCCACCGCCTGGCAGAACTGCCACGGCTTTAAAAAAAAAAAAAAAAGTGGTCGTGCCTAGTGTCCACTGTGACTTGAAGCATTATGTGAGGGGTTAACAAATGTAAAGTAAAAGTCCCACCGAGTGCCGATTGGTCTACAACATCTAGGTCTAGCCCTATATGCCCAGTAACTTGAAGGCGAGGGAAAGGGTCCTTCTACCTTTTTCAAATTTTATATGCGAAATTATCATCGGCGATACCTGATATGGTGTTTTCAGTTTGGAACTCTACAACCTAAAGTGAAGGGATTGTCGCGTGCGGATATGCACTAAAACGCACCAGTACTGAGTGAGCAAATAGGACGTAAAAACATTACGTAATGTTGTTAAGGAATTATAGGCTAGGGATTGGAAGTTGAAGTTTGACCAAGGCGGACGTGTGGTCTAGCCTTGGTGTGGATCCTTGAGGATGTTCTACCCCTGGATGCCACGGAAGGAATGGTAATCGAGGGTTGCCCAAGGCGGACATGGGGTCCGGCCTTGGTGTGGATCCTTGAGGACGTTCTACCCCGGAAGGAATGGTAATCGAAAGTTGCCCAAGGCGGACGTGTGGTCCGGCCTTGGTGTGGATCTTTGAGGACGCTCTACCCTGGGATGCCACGGAAAGATTCGGAGTATACAGTCTGAAGGAGACAGATGTGTGTTCGTGTCTCAGTGGATCCTTGAGGACGCTCTACCCAGGGACTCCACTAAAAACCTCAGCTGAAGGCTGGTACATTGTTTATTGCGTTCGGCGAGAAGCCTGTGTAGCTAAAGGAAGGTTTCTCCAGGCGAATCACCAAAGAGGGACATTGCCCTCTTCAGACTGCAGAAGAGGAGATCGATATGACCGTCCAGACTCTCAATGTCGGACCGTTGACCTGCCGTTTGAAGACGTCATTGGAAATTATTTAAGAGTGTGCGTGCGGTAGCTTGTGTTGGTGTGTTTGGATGAGTCTTCACCAAGAGTCCTATTATTTGCACATTTTCCCATTGCTTGACCAAGTGTGTTTGACAATACACCAATGATAAAGATCTCCCAGCGTTCATCGTTCAACTGCCGTTTGGAAGCATTGAAGTTTATACTGTTCTGCCACACTTGACTGGTGGCATTGTATTCTAGGTTAAGATGTATTCGTTTGTACCTGATTTCACATTTCAATGCCACTCTACGCCTCTCAGTACCGGAACGCACATCACAGGGATGCGTAGTTAAAGAGCAGCTTTGTGAGGAGATTAGTGGAGTCGGGAATAAGGGGCTCAGACCCCTTGATCCCCCCCCCCCGGGGTCTAAAAATTGTGTACGGGAGAATTTGAGGAGATCGTTGAAATATAATATTGTTTCTACTGGAGATTCGCTAAATGTTAAGTAACATCTACTTTTCATTTTGCTTTATTTGTCGCATGTGAAAAAACCAGGCACCGATTCAAAGCAAACAGTCATTTGATTGATTTGATTGATTGATTGATTTGATTCAAGAACCGACATCACTGCACTCGGGGCATTCCCATAAGCGCTCCGTCTCCTTTCCTCTGAGCCTCGAGCTTCTGCCAGAACCTCTCGTCACCCCCAACTGCATCAATCTCACCAGACTGTGGTGATCCATCTGCTCCTCCGAATTGCACACGCTCTCCCACAAGGCACTAACCACGTCTGCCCTATCATGTATCAGTATTCCACCAAGTTGTGCAGAGCCAGACAGTCTGTCCGCCTGTTCATTTCCCAACACACCGGCGTGACCCCTTGAAAAAATCCAGACTCGTCACTCGTGTCCTCCGCAGCGAAGCAGCCACTCTGCACGAAGCATACATGTCTGATCTTCCGCAGCATGCTTTCTGAATCAGTTACAAACACGATGTGTGTGTGTGTGTGTGTCGTGTTCTCTAGCCAGCGGAAAGCTGCAGTGACCGCCTCCACCTCCATTCTTAAGCTGGATGTTGTGGTATCATATGCTAGGCTCTCCTGCACCAAACGTCGACCATTAACTTTTGCTAAGAAGCCTCAAGCACTGCTTTTGCCTCTTGACACTGAACCGTCTGTGTAAATGATCAAATCCTCCGAGCGAGCATTATCTTGAATTAACTGCTGAATTTCCACCTCTGTGGCACCTGTTGACCAGTCTCTGCATTCCCTGCTCAGCGTGATTATGACTCTACACAGGTCTGACAGCTCAGGTGGCACTTTGACCCACTCCTCTCCTCGCCTAATGTTCGCAAGGATGCAAACCTGTTTGATTGTGTCTTCTGCCTGAGCCATCCATGACTTCCATCTTATCAGCCACTGACCCTTAACTGCACCCAGAGCTTCATGCAGAGGGTGGTCTGTGTCTGCAGCTACCCTGAGATATGACTTCGCCTGCAGCACCTTGTGCCTACCTGCAACCGTCAGCAAACCAAGGATGTATCGCATACACACCACTGGGGTGTCTCTGGTACAACCCAGAATGACCCGCATAGCCGCGTTCTGTATGCGCTCTAGTTTGTCCATCTGACTCTTTGAGACGGTAAGCAGTCCCAGGCCATAATCCACCACTGACAGGATCAGGTGCTGATATAGTGTGAAAAGCATTCTCTGCTCCATGTCAATTGTAGCCATAGTCTTAAGTGCACTAAGTCCTTTTTGGCATCTCGTCACAACACTCTCCACATGGTCCTTAAATGACAGGCTCCTGTCAAATGTAATTCCCAGATACTTCAGTTTGCTCTCTCTGTTGACGTCTCTACCATCTATCGTGAGACTTGGGACATTATTTTTAACGAAAACAGTCATCATAAGTAGTAAAGTAAAGGTTTCTTTTCCACGCCTTAAGGCATATCGGGCTAGATCTATATATTTTTAGACCAATCGGCACAAGATGGGTGATGTGGTCAGCATCACGCCGGCCGCCTTTACTTTCCAGGACTGCACCCGCTACCCACTCAAAGCTGGGTCATTTTTGAAAAAGTGCGGCCCCGCCAGGAAGCAAACCCACGACCTTCCGATCCAAAGGCTGGTGTCTAGCCACTACGCCACGTCGACTCCCAACAGTCAGCAAGCTTACAGTTAACTGAGTACCAGAAACTTTTCAAAATTGGCGAAGGGTTCTCAATATAATAAGAAGTGATAGCTCTGAAACGATGAAATCTGAAGGATATTGGGGATAACAGCAGCTCAGGATTTCGTTAGAAGACAAAATGTGAAATGGTTTGGCCATGTAATGTTTCTTGCATACGGGATAGGCTATCGATATAATCACCACGCATCGCTGGATATCTAAACTGATTTCCAAGGTTTTAAAGCTTTTGAACAACGGATCAACATCATAGCACACGGGTAGCAACCCATAAGTACTCCATTCTTCTTCTAACTCAAGTCTCAGTCCGAAGAAGCTCAGCACAGTGCACAGGCTCTGTAGCACCGGCGAGGATCTTGGAAAACTTTGGGTAGATTTGAAATTCCAAACTTTGTCTGGGAAGAGCCGTTAGGCTACTTCTTTCGATTTCCAAATGCCAAGGGATTTTTTTACGTGCTCAACAATGCACACAGGCGTCCGATCCCACTACCCAGAGACCAGGGGGAATTACTAGAAGTCCAAGTCCACGTGAAAAAATCCCAGCCCTCATCGGGGATTGAACCCAGAACCTCTAGCACTAGCACTCGAGGCGGACATCATGCTTCGCGACTACGCAAGCTCCCTTATTTCCAGACAATCTGCGTGTGTCAATTATTGCTAAGAGATTTCCACAACTTAGAAACTTCCTAGTTTCAGCAGTGTACCTCAGGAATATCCACAGAAACTGCTAAAATACGCAGACATAGAGTAACTACAGGGACCCCCCCCCCCCCCCCCGCTTTTTTTTTTTTTTTTCCATTAAGCATGGCAGTAGAAACAAACAATAGTACGGTGAGTCGCTTGGTAATGTGCTTAGAACAAAATAAGGTGAAACATTGCTGTTTCTCTTTCACGTCTAGACGCTTCCCTCTGTTTCCCAGCGTCAGCAACAGTTAACCTGACCTGTTCTTTTTTAAAGGAATAAATAATTTTCACCAGCCATTCATCGATTTCTGTCGTCCCTTCACGGGGAGGGGATAGAGCGCGATGTGGACGACTTCTGCCTAGAATTAAAGTTGTCCGCAGTCCATGCTCCAATTTCCCCAACTTTTTTTTCCTTTGTCGAAGTTCCTTTTCCATCCGTGATTTGTCTGTTCAACTCAGTAATATATGCAACAGTTGTATCCCCATAATGGCCCCTGTGCAGCCCCCCCCCCCCTTTTTTTTCCTTCTAAATGTGGGAGGGGGAGGGGAACAGCCTACTAACTCTTAAAAAGCATGTCGTAACATATGGGTGACCGGGTCGCCCACAGGCTCGCCCGTATACGATTTCGTTGACGATTGGAACAGCATTTGGGTCCGTCTACTTTAGTCGCTTCAACACTCCAGAAGTCCTCTTCAGGGCTTTTGATGGCTTGCTATGCTAGGCCATTTTATATGACGCACATAATCTAATCACAATTATAACCTAGAGCTCCTGCTTCGGGGATGCTGGTCGAATGTGAAGATTTTTTCTTTCAGCAAAGCACCTACCTACCCAGGGATTGCCGACAGTCCCAACTGTAACTCTCAAGGCACGAAGTCGAGTGGGCTCCCCAGCCCAGTATTTCCCACACTTGGCTCTATCATACAATGGGGTTGCTGGGGCAAATGAGGTAACAGTAACTTCGCCGGCCAACTGTGTTGGTGTGGTGGAACGACACAGGAGACAGTAAGAATAGTCAGGTGCAAATTAAGGGCAATGACTTCACATGCGGCAACTTTGTAAAGTAAAGAACGGGAGAATAAAAGGTTGGTTCCACGAAAGACACCCCCCCCCCCAACCCCACGGACCTCCCATATCCACACTAGCTCACTTCTGATTGGTCGACCTTCAGTCACCCGATCTTCACACAGTTCGGGGGTGTTCAGCAATGCCGTTAACATCGCTTGTTGTTTATTTAACACACTAACGCTTTTAACACACACACACACACAAAATATTTAGAAACTGGGTCTAACACACAACCCTCTAGAGAGTGCTCTAATCTATGTCACAGGATTCCTCTTTCTCCGAAGAAAACGTAAATGCAAGAACAGTCAGATAGGAAACAGCATAGCGGCAACCCGTAACTCCCCGGACAGCAGACCAGTCTAAAAAATGTATGAATGGAACGTGACTTTGTTTGAGGAGATTATCGTGGAACTGACCGAATAAAACTGTCTTTCACAATCCATCGTAGGCTGAATTGCAATCCAGAGATTCACACCCTTAAGTGGAATGGTAGGAGCCTCCTAGACCAGTTCTTCCCATTCTACCGCCCCTCAACTGCCCTAGCTCCCCAAAGGTAGGTAGATAGTTGTACCCCACCAGGACATCACACAGGCGATAAACACCCAGTGACACAAAGCGCCACCATGTGGATGAGGATCACTTGTGGAGATGTCCCAGAAACCCTTTTCAGTCGTTAAGCCATATCTATGGCTAAACGATATTTATGGCCTGGTTATATTCAGGGCCTCCGACAAAAGCCGAGCTGGGGCTTCAAAATAACAAAACAATGCATCCTACAAGGGTATGACTTCAATAACGACACAACGCCAAAAGTTGCCATGACTCAGGGGCCAGCTTCCACACCCTGCACAAAATTTGCTACTCAAAATTCCGAGAAGAGACGAACAGAGAATCACAAAAAGGGCACTGAAATAAGAAAATGGAGGATTGGGGAAACGAGTGCCTCCCCCCCCCCTCCCAAAAAAAAACTTTAAGACGAATGGCTTGTGTTGAGATCGTTTCTCCGTGGAGTTTTTCTAACATTATAAGGGGCCGTGTTAGCGCAGTCGATGGGAGGCTCGCTTTTAAATCCAGCTGCGACTCGTTGCAGCCCACAGTCGGTGTTCGACACCGGGCGGTTCCAGGGGTTAACCCAGCCTCTGGGAAATGGGTACCAGAGTCGACACTCTAGGGTAAATGGAGGAACGTCGCTGTAGCTACGGAGTTCTTATCAGCTGTCCGTACTAGTGGCAGAGCACTTATGGTTTATAACTGTGTGCAATGACGCTGGTTCACAACTCCCGACTTTACCTTTTTTAACTGCATCATACAGCAACAGGGACGGTAAAATACAGTTATTTTTCAGTATCTCGGGCAAAGCCGGGAAATTAAATTTCATTTGTCTACAAAACCATATGCAGAATACACTTAGCAATATCTAACATATGCATATAATAAAACTAGCAAATGTAATCTGCAAGAGCTAAACAACTGTTACTGCAGAAGTATTGTAAAATTGTTACGTCGTCATGTTACAGAGTAACAGCCGAACTGAAGTGACCCAATTGCTAAGTCTGTGGCTCAACAACTAACAGAAAAAGAAAAAGTAATCCGGGTTGGTTTTCGAATTTATCAGAGGACTGGTTTACCGCGGAAAATCTTATATCGATACTGAATAAGTACATGGGATTTGCCTGCAAAAGAAATCAGACAGATGGAGCGAAGGAGCTTTATTTTCAAAATGTGAATAATTGGGCACGCTGGTCCGTCTTACATTATGCCCCTACATTCATTATGAATGAATGAATAAGTGAATAAATAAATGAATGAATGACCTGACATCCCTGCAGTCGGGACATTTCCACATTGCCCCGTCTACATTTTCAGTAGCCAACGAAGAATCGATATGCTAACAGTTCCTGTTGCAATCTGGTGAAAGCCCGCCTGTTTCTCCTTCATTGTTGAATATTTTCTAGATTCCTTGTTCGTTGAATTAGTCTGTCAATGTATCGATCTTTCGTCTGTTCTGTTGCACTGTTCACTTGATCTAAGAGAGACTTTGCCACTTCCACTTTATTATACCGTAGCTCACCACCGATAAGAGCGGCAGCAGCCAGTCTTTCAGCTTGTTCATTACCCCGCACACACAAATTTCCTGGACTACTATTCCGAATACTGGTCCCAAATTGTTAACTGCTAAAAACATCCCTTTCAGAACCTTAAGAGGTTATGTAGTGAAAACATTTCGGTCATTATCATCACTTTCCACTTTCGCCCTTTTTGTTCTATAAATAGCAATGTTTAGACGTTAAGCTAAGCGCCGTGGGGAGGAAGACCTCTTGAGGCTTTGAATTTGATTTTTCAGTAAATAATTTGAGATTTGTATTCGGAAGAGTGCCGAAAATACACGTTATGCTACTGATTAGTTTTATCATACGAAGCAAGCCACTCTGCGCGTAGGAAGCCAGTTTCTATCTTCCCAAGTCTGTGAGTCCCTTTCAATGACCACATGTTGGCCTGTGCTGGTCTCAAGCTATCAGAAAACTTCCGTTACTGCCTCTACCTCCATTTTGTTGTGACGTTGCACGGGAGGCTCTCTCTTTTCAAACAGAGTTCATCAACCTCTGCGATGAAACCACGGCAACTTCTTTTAACCCTCACTACAGACCCATCTGTGTATATAACCATGTCTCCTGTGCGTGTATATTCATTGATTAACTCTACATACATGTTTGCTACAGAACATTCTAGAAGTGACGAAAAGAGAATTAACAAAAATGCACTGAAATGGGAAGCTGACGGACTGAGGAAACGAGTGCGTCCAAGAGAAACTTTAAGATGGATGGCTTCTGTTGCACTCGTTCTTACGTAAAAACATAAATGATGCCATCTGCATATCACTTAGCATAAAAATAACATATAACCATCTAATTATTGGTCACAATTTCTGGGGCATGCCATAATAACATTAACATGTCTAATAGTACAGACAAACAGGCAGAAGGCATGTTAATTATTTTCAACATGTGTATAAGATTGATGAAATATCAGTTACTGTCATACTGGGTATAAGATAGATGACATGTCAGTTACTATCGTACTGTGTATAAGATAAATGAGAAGTCAGTTACTGTAATCCTGTGTATAAGATAGATGACAAGTCATTTATCAGTTACTGTCATCCGGTGTATAACATAGATGCCATATCAGTTACTGTCACACTGAGTACCAGATAGATGACATGTCAGTTACTGTCATACTGTCTATAAGATAAATAACATGTCAATTCTTATTATACTGTGTATAACATAGATGCCATGTCAATTTATATCTTCCTGTCTATAAGATAGATCTTCTTTTCTTTGCTCCTCAAATGCTCTGCAGCGACAGGACAGGAAGAGATATCTGAAACGCGCTCTTCTGGTCGTTTTGCAGACATTTCTCTACTTTTGGAATGCCTCGCAGCTTCAGGACAGGAAGTGATCTCTGAAACGCGTTCTTCTGGTCGCTCTTCTGGTCGTTTTGCAGACATTTCTCTACTTCTGGAATGCCTCGCAGCTTCAGGACAGGAAGTGATCTATGAAACGCGCTCTTCTGGTCCCTTCGCAGACCTTTCTCTACTTTTGGAATGCCTCGCAGCTTCAGGACAGGAAGAGATCTCTGAAACGCGTTCTTCTGGTCCCTTCGCAGACCTTTCTCTACTTCTGGAATGCCTCGCAGCTTCAGGACAGGAAGAGATCTCTGAAACGCGCTATTCTTGTCGTTTTGCAGACATTTCTCTACTTCTGGAATGCCTCGCAGCTTCAGGACAGGAAGAGATCTCTGAAACGCGCTCTTCTGGTAGTTTTGCAGACATTTCTCTACTTCTGGAATGCCTCGCAGCTTCAGGACAGGAAGAGAACTTTAGAACGGGCCCTTCTGTTCGCTACATGTATAGTATTGTTCAGTAATTTTGATATTTCTGCGGTCAATATTCTGTATCGTCTCTCTCAGGCTCCGCTACCGTTGCATCTGTATAATAGCATTGCGCTCTGTGGTGCCATATCTAGTGCCAATCTAGTTACCTGGTAGCCCTTCTATTTGAAAGGCGGTGTGTATATGTAAATCCTGCATGTAGAGAAAAACAAACACACGGTTTACACCCTAGGTCGCTAAAGGAAATTACATGGAGAGAGTAGTTTAAAGGAAGTGAATTAATTACTCGTACACAGTCGGCGTCTGTGGCTTAGGCGTTACGAACGCGTTTTGTAATGCCGGGGTGCCGGGTTCAATCCCAGCTGCGGGCCTTGTGCCTTGCGTTGGTTTCGACAGTGGTATCGAGAAGCCGACCGTCCAGAAAGCAATGGCAAACTACTTGCCGTAAACTTGCCCAGGAAAACCACAACAGCCAAAAAAAAAAATGCTTGGGTTGGTTCTGCAACGTCCTGTAAAGGATACGCAACTAACTAACACAGTAAGCAGTACCTGGACCAGATTGAGGCTCCCCAGGTGTGACTTTCACTAAAAATCTGTTTAAAAAACTTTAACCGTCTTCTGGTAATGCTTCTGAATTGTGACATTATCTCGTCATTCCAGACATCGTTATTACGGTTTGTTTGAGCTTTGTTGGAGTAGTACTTCTCTGCAAAGTTTTTGACATCCATTTATTTAGCAAATATTTCCTTGATTAATGCGAGAGATACATAAGGGTAGCGCGAGGTGTGGTGACACAGTTCGACTTATACAAGTTTTAGCAAGCAAGCCGTATTCCAAACAAAAGTCGTATACCAAGCAAAAATGTGTTGGCGTACACCAAGGACGTATACTAAAGCGGGCGTATACTAGTACCTCTGTATATATATACTCGTGTTTGTGTGACTTATAGATATTTATAATCAACTTATTTATAATTACGCACTTAAACACTGCCTAGATCCTTTGAAGCTTCCCGCTTTCTTAGATAATGTGTAAAGTGGCTGAGACCCCAATGTTTACACTGTGCCAAATCCCCTGAACTCCCTGTCTTCTCCCCCCCTCAGTGGGTGCTAATCAATGTCAAACAACGTTTGATAATTTTTGGGTTAACCAAGCACAGAAGAGTAAACCTACACACCTGAACACACGCTGTGTAACCCACTCAGCACGGAAACATTCACAATCACAATGGCGTCATCTGGCGATATTCAATCACCGGAAAGAAATAACAGATGTTAACATGTGTGTATGTGCGTTTGCGCGAGTGTATGCGCATGTGCGCATGTCTGTATGTGTGCGAGCATTTGTTTCTCGGTGTACTCGAGATTGATTACAGACGGCGCGTTGAGATGGCAGAGTGGGGCAAGAAAGTTGTCCACGGGTGTTTGGGGGACCAACGCTGAATATGTGATGAATGTTGGCTTAAGGCGTTGCTTATAAAAGGATTGATGGACAATATAAATACAGTGAACGATCCCTTTTACTCCACTGGCATCTAAACACAATCTAAAACGATTGCCAAAGACAGGGAGGAGAAAAGATAGAAAATTATAAGACAAACTCGCATGTCAGCTTGACAAGACCACTTACAATAAACAAACAGAGGGTGTTGCGGCAATTAGCCTTCCTTCAGCAGAACAACAACAAGAAACTAAATATAACAAAGACAAAAAATGGATAATGCCAAATTTGTACAGGTGTGTCCAGCCGTCCCATCGGTATCTCCCCCCCCCCCCCAAAAAAGAGTAAGTTTTCCGGTTTTTTAGCATTCAAGGAATAAGCTCGGCAATCGAACATACATTTAGTGTTACATCAGTAGGCCTTGTCGTAGGTTCGGTCCCAGGCGAAGCCGGACTTTTTTCAAAAATGACCTTGGCTCACAGGTCGACCCAGCCTTGAGTGGGTACCGGTTGCAGTCTTGGGAAGTAAAGGCGGCCGGTGTGATGCTGACCACGTCACCCATCTTGTGCCGATTGGTCTATAAAATTTAGGTCTTGCCCTCAATGTCCTATACGCCTAAAGGCGTGGAAAATGATCCTTTACTTTCTTTCTTTTTCTTTTTTTTTTTTAACTTATAGTAGGCCTCATCAGATTTCACAGTTTTAGATATGTTTAATGCATGCAATGTGCCCATGTGAGCTTTGATTATGGCATGTGTTTCCAGTGTAGCTGAAGGGCTTACTGTTTGGTTTATTTCTGGCGTTCCGGTTCTAATACCGTTATTGTGCCAGTAGTTAAATCCATTTTGAATCGGTATTATTCAAACTTATTGGCGCAAGCGTTTAATAACTTTAACGAGTGAGTGATTTTTCAACCCCACCAGAACCCCACAACGGGGATTGTGAGGATTTTCAAACAATCAACCTTACAGATCATATTACCAAACTTCTGCTAAAAGTTGTAATGAAAAGAACAAGAAGAAAAATAAAGATGGAAATTAGTCAAGACAGAATAATTGAGACACTGATTGAGAGAATAATTCAAACCCAGAATAATTAAGAATGTTTACTGGAAGCAGCTATATAAATGGGAAATAGAATGGGCACATATGAACAGATCAAAAAAGAGGTGTGACAGAGATGTGTTTTGTCACCTGACCTCTTCTCTCTCTCTCTCTCTCTCTCTCTCTCTCTCTGTAGCGAGATGATAATAAGAGAAATCAAAGATGCACAAGAAATTAGAGTGGGAGGTTATAATATAAACAACATACATTATGCAAATGACACAGCGCTAATAGCTGAAAATGATCTACAACAATTAATGGACATTGTAGTGAGGGAGAGTGCAAAAAAAAAAGGTCTGTCCTTAAATATAAACAAAATGGAGGTAATGGTAAGATCAAAGAAAAGAATACCATTACAGTGTGGTTTTAGAATAGAAGGTAAATAGTTAATCCAAGTCGATAAATTCAAATATCTGGGTACAATAAAAACATCAGACAGAAGATGTCTGCAAGAAATTAAGAGCAGAACAGCCCAGGCTAAGGCTGTATTTCACAGTATGAAGAACATCTTGTGCAACAGGTTCCTCTTTTTGGATATCGGAAAGAGGATTCTAAAACGTATTATTGCGGTAGAAAGAACTTGCAGTCAATGAAGAT
Source organism: Candidula unifasciata (assembly GCA_905116865.2). NCBI lineage: Eukaryota > Metazoa > Mollusca > Gastropoda > Stylommatophora > Geomitridae > Candidula > Candidula unifasciata. The sequence goes on from CAJHNH020000558.1 coordinate 946,280, forward strand.
GCGGTTCCTCAAACAAATCTTAAGAATCCCTTGGACTACCAGAGTAGCTAACGAGCAATGCTTGAAAGAAGATACGGAAAGCAAATCAATAGATACAGCTATAAAAAGAAGACAAGCATTGCATTTTGGTCAAGTGATGACGAGGTAGGCTTTGGAGAATACTGTGATGACTGGAAAGATCAATGTTAGCAGAGGCAGACCGAGAGAGATGATGACCGATGGACTGACTTGGTGGCATAGAGGGATATCATCTGTTGAACTGATCCTAAGGACAAGGGACCGAGATCTGTGGAGATATGTCAACGACTACACAGGTCGGCAGGGCACGTGATGACGGTGATGGGGATTATGGAAGTATAAGGGAAACCGGTACAACACAGTGTGTCATTGGGTTGTCATTGTTGACTGTTTCATCAGTTCCTTCCCTTTCTGGGGAAAAATATACAAAGTACACTGTACACATATAATGTAAGCGATTCACATAGACTGTACACACATAGCATAACCAGCACACAAAGTACACTGTATACACTTACAGCAAACATTACACAAAGTACACTATACACATATAATGTGAACAGCACTCAAATTACACACTACACATATAATGTGAACAATATACACTGTACGCATATAATTTTTCGTGGGCAAGGGAACCCAAAAAAAAGGGGGGGGGTGGGGGAGGGGCTAAGTCTTCAGTTTCCTGTGCCTTAGACTTGGTCATAAGTGATAACCACCCCTACCTGATGCTTGCAATGCCTCCCCTTTGTATACTGTGTTACTTTTTCTTTCCGGACTGCAACCTAAAAATGTGGCCACTCCTACGACTTCAAGAGTGGCGCCCCGGATGGCAAACCATCAAGACAAATACCAAATACCCTTTTCAGTTTCAAAAAAAAAAAGTTATAAACAGAACATCAGTAACGGCCAAACCAGGCAATGCACTGGTGTGTCTTGCAATCCGGCTCAGGTAAGGACTGACTGTCCCTGTGTTTTCCTTCTGTTCAGACTTATAAACATATCTTCCCGTCCTTTTTAGGATGTAATTTTTCGTATTTTGAGGCCCTACTCTGGCTTTTGCCAGGGGCCGCAATCTAGCCTGGCCATAAATATGGCCTAAAGACTGAACGCGGTTTCTGGGACCTCTCCACGGTGATTCTCATCCACATGGTGGCACATTGTGTCATCGGGTGTTTATCGCTTGCGTGATGTCCTGGTGGGGTAGAAAGTCAGTCAGTAAGTCTGTTCACACTTGCAGATTTTCCAAACTAATTTGAAAACAAACCTTTCTGGATGAGAAGCTAACAGGTCAAATCCCAAAACCCCGTTCAACATGCATAAAGTTATAGATGTGGCTCCCATAAGGGATGCACAAGCATAGTGTAAACTGTTCTCATGTGCGTATACGAATCGGTATCACTGTATGTTAATAATTTCTTGTGAAACGTTCAGATTACCCATTGTAACTAAGGAATAGAAAAAGCTGTGCATATTACATCTGTGTACGCACAAAATACACACGTAACACATTTTAACAGCAAAATGTAGACATTTTACTGAGGTAGTGCACATATAATACACACGTACTACACACACACGATACAAACATATAAAGATTATGTAATACCTACGCTTAAATACTAAAGGAAAACACAAGAATACATCAGTTATATCCTAGAAAACGATACCTGTAGCAATCGAAAACTGTGAACTGGCTTTGTGTTAATCCAGAAAACTCGGCTTGTACGTGAGAACTGTGTGGCAACAGCCCTCATCAAGCAGAGAATAAGCGATTGCCAACTCCGATAGCACGCGCAAGTCATTTGAAATTCCTCCTCCTCCTCCCCCTCCCTCCAGTCTATCGACCCCACCAAATTTTGGGCCGACGGATTCAAGTAGCCTTGGATAGAATTTAGTCGATAAACGTCTTTCACATCGACGTCATAGACTCGCGGGGTTTTGTGATGTATTACGCCAAGAATGCGGAGCTGCGGGCAGAAAAGATGGCTAGAGAGCATCCGAATAGTTAGATGGTATTTAAATTAATGATATGTCTTAGATCAGTGGTCTACAGCAGGCAGCGGTGATCATGACACTTTAAAACTCTCTCTCTCTTGTCGTTTAGCTTTCCAGACGATAGTCTTTTTATGAACTACCGCGTATTCTTCCGTTTCAAAACATTTCCAGACCCTGTTTCTTCTTTTTTTGCGTTTACCGGCTGTGAGCTCCGGCCGAAAGTTCTGGGTGTTCAGTCACTTTTGAACTTTAGTCTTGTTCCAGAATCCGAGTGTTGCGTGTACATCCATTTCCCAGGCTGATTTTTTTTTCATGCAAACTGTTGGTTCCTTGTCTCTCAGGCAGATATACTCCGACTTCGAAGGAAGCTCCCAATTAGTCGACTCTTACGACATACTTTTGGGCAGGCAGTGAGTCTGTTCTTGTTTTCTCTAAAATGGGGCCCCGGATCCCACACGGAGAACATTGTTTTAGATTTCTTTCACTAAAAATTAAAAGAAAATATACTTCCAATATTCTCAAACTTTAAGGGCGATATATTTTACCGATTTTCTTTCTGGCAGACTGTGATGACAGCGACGTTCTGCAAAGTACCTGCTGCACGATGATGATATATTTAATAGCGCTTTTTGGGATTAGCTAGTGTAATTTTAAACGATTAGGGCCTCATGACTTTATAAAGCTTAGAGCAGGGCTATTCAACTGGCGACCAGTGGGCCACATCTGGCCTGTGGAGGCCTGGTAAGTGGCTCGCTGGTGATTGGCAATTGTATTGTTTTAATTATCTTTCTATGCTAGGACTCGGGTTCTGACCCGTGACGATCCCCATTTTGATTTAAAAAGGGCCCCTGGGTAAACTTTGTTGAATAGCCCTGGCTCAGAGCCTCATCAAGCCTAAATGCAACCCTGCCACCACCAAATCGCATGGCTGAAAGAACCAGTGTTAGTTAACGAGATGATGCATGTTGTTGTTGTTGTTATCAATCCAGCGGCGCATGAACTTTCGCCCTTTGGCCAAAGATTTGATGCATCAATTGTCACAACATGCGCAGCTTGTGTTTAGTATATAGTAAGTATTGTAAAGGACACAATTTTACCCCTTCATGCAGACTAGGCATATCGGGCTAGACCTGTATTTTATAGACCAATCGGCACTCTTTGGGTGATGTTGTGAACATCACGTTGTCTTCCTGGAGAACCTTGCTTGGTGGCTGGTTCCTTGGTTCTTGGCCGCCCATGCCTGCCGTGGTGGCCAATTTTCTTCCACTCTGCATACATGTCCAAACCATCATAACTGTGACTGGTCCATTCAAGACTATAAGGCCTTGATTTCAAGATCATGACGTATTGTTCGGGTGCGAAGTTGGTCCCTTCTTGTCACTTGAAACACGTTTCCAGAAACCTCATTTCTGAGGCTTGAAGTTGGCTTCTTTGAGCTGCTGTCATTGTCCATAAATCATATTCATAGGTGCGGACTGGCACATATGCAGAGGACTAAACAGCCATTTTATCTTTTGCTAGAAAGGTCACGGGCAGTGAGCACACTTTAAATCCTTTCTCAAGGCTATGCCGGCGTGGTGGGTAATGAACAGATAGACAGATTGGCTAGATCTGGGTGGTGAACTGATACATGACAAGGCAAATGTGATCAAGGTCCTTTGGGAACAAGCAACCGAATAAGTAGAGAAATAAAATTATTATGGCCTGGAGAGAATGAAGCACCTGGGTGTAACCAGAAGGTTTGGCCGGCTCACTACATTAAGAGGAAAGGCAAGACGGACATATAACCTGATTGTGACCGGTACCATCAGTATTGGAACTGGCTGCTGAAGATGAGGACGGAGCATGCATGGGAATGCCCCAAGTGCTGTGATGTCAATTCTTGACTCAACTCAACTTTTTGCTGAGAACCCCTGATTTATGGCCTGGAAAAATCTTCTAGCTGCTGCTGATTTTTTTTTTTTGAGTAGCCAGCTCTGCCTTACTTCCAGTCAATTACAGCTCCACAGTATTTGAACGGGTTTACTTTTTTCAATGCATACTATCCCATCATGATCTGGTGTTTCTTCTCCTCTCTTGAGATCTCCATTGCTTTAGTTTTGGAGATACTGATGGTCATCATTCGCGTCTCAAGCTCTTCATTCTAGGCAAGCAATTTAGACTGAAGATATGTCTCTTATTAGCTTTTAGTACCACATCGTCTGGAAATGCCAGCTCTGATACACACACTTGTCTCATCTTCCCTACTGAGCACTTCTCCTTACAAATCTTGACAACATCATTCCAATACACGGTAGTTTTTTTCTCCTGCAATTTCAACAGCGTCAAATGTTTTACAAATTATATAAGTAGGTGATAATCCTGTGTATGTTCCGGGAGCCTATTTTGTTGGGTGAACAGAGGGTTGGAGGGGGAGGGGATGAAGGCACCGCCCCTTAATGCGACTAATTATAGTGTTTTCGAAATGCGATGAGTTGGGCATAAAGACTTACTGTAAACAACGACGTGCAACCAACTCTGCAAAGGGCGAAAGCAGAATTAAAAAAAAAAAAAAAAAAAAAAAAAAAGAAGAAGAAGAAGGAGATGAAGATGATGCTGATGAAAAGTCCTAATTTATTAAGTACCAGGTAACTTACAATACGTCTATAAGTTTCACTATACAGCGTAGACACTTTTTATCCACTCTGTCCCATTCTTCTTTTATGATAAACACATTAAAACCGAACTCTTAATTTAAATCATGTTCTCCCATAAGTATTGCTTCCACCAAAGGTAAACTACATATCCAGTGCCGAACACTTCTGACGACTATCTTTATTGGCTTTGCTAAGATTGCAGTGTGTATCAATTTGTTTCTTTTTCACAATGGGCAGTGAGATATTCTGCGAGAATTTTGCTTGTCACAGGAACGGAGCAACTATGGTGAGATCCTTTCTTGTTAAGTTGGACCTGTGGTTACCTGATTTTCTGCGTTATAATCAGTGTTTGATAAACGTCTGCTAGTGTCCCTCTGCCGAATGTTATAAGTCTAACTACTGTCCGATGAACCAACCATTAGCTTGTCACTCTGGTCCTGAAGGTAGACGGCTAATTTCCTAACGCAGCGACAATATAACCCCACATCTCACAATACCTGTTGCGAAGTCACCATATCGTCTTGTCCCTATACGCGAGTCCGATAAGTGCAGCAGGGGAAGAGGGTGGCCTGGCATCATGACCCAGGTCGGTCCACCTTCAGAGATTGTCTAGGAAGTAATAGACTGAAACAATCGTCGACGAAGGATCTTTCTATTGATGATCGGTTGACCCCTGCTATACATGCTCCCCTGTGGAGTTCTTCTGATTATATAGTGTAACCGGAACCTGCGAGTTTATGCGCATTAGGCCACTTTACAAAAATGCACCTGTCTAAGTTTGTTTTAACACATATTATGTTTTTCATATATATTGTATTTAGTCTCCACATATACATTATAAATATTAAACACTTAGACAAAACATTTGAACCCATTCCCTCTAGAAAAAATATTTGGTGTGGGCAGAAAGGGGGTTGGGGGGGGGGGGGCGGTGAGATTGATTAGGTATAGGGTAATTATGAGTCGTAGTTAGGTAGGTAGGTGCTTTGCTTGAACAAAATATCGGCAGGTTCAACCAGCGTCCCTGAAAGGAGAGGTTTAGGTTATAATTGTGACTAGGCTATGTGTGCCACATAAAATGGCTTAGAATTGCACGCCACAAAAAGCCCTGAAAAAGACTTCTGCAGTGTTGGTGCGGTCAAAGGAGACTCTTTTACTGTCCCTACCGACGACAAAGTAGTCTACCGGCCACCCAATGGGCAAGCCGGTTGCCAATTGACGTTAAGTCCCATTTTTGACCGTTTTTGTGTGCCCCTGCCGTCCCGTCGTTACTCTAAACAAGCGTTAATTATATAAAACTATGAATAAGCTCGAGAATAGAACATACTTTTATTGGTAGATCTTATTAGATTTCATAGTTCTTGATAGTTTTAGTGCCTGAAATGTGTACATGAGTATTTTCAATGTATGTAGTATGGGTTTTTTTTTTTTTTTCACTGCAGGTGAAGAGCATTTTATGTTGTTTACAACTTGGCGGCAGTGGTTCGGGTTTTGATACCACTGTCGAGCTTGTAATTAACCCAGTGACCTAGAAAGATAAAATACAATAGGGGGAAAAGGCCGTGCTTAGGATGTCCCGTTTCCAGGTCACAATATTAATTGTATGTCCTGATTTCAGCTCAAGATTTTACGGTCACCCTTATTTAATACCAACTCTCTGGGCATGAAATAAATTAACCCCATGTATTCCTACCAACTAACATAAGAAAGAGCTAAGCAATGATCAATGTGAAGTCGCCTTGAAAACGGGGTATTCCCACACGCTTTACACCACATCGATTTCTCAACCCGCATTAAGACAAGACGCAGGCATCCTGTGTCCAAGTGTTTGTGGATGACGAAGCGGTTACCGATAGTTACACGCAACACCCTCACATCGCATTGATCTCACAGGCACACGCTACCAATGCGTCTTATTTTTTAGAATAAAATTATAAAGATTATTAACACAAACTGTGTGTAATCTATTTAAATAAAACAAAGTAATTACATTTCCTCTTTGAACTAAGTAGATAATTCGATTACGCCGTGTGTTTTTTTAAATCCACAAACCATGAGTTGTAAACCCTTTGGCTAGGTACCATGGATATTGCAACCTTTCGGACGTAATTCCATGATTTATTCCATTATTATTCAGTCCAGGCAATTTCTCAACTGTTTAAAAATGTTTTCTGCATATACGTTGAAAAGGCCTGGGGATAACATACATCCCTGTCGTACTCCTCACTTTATTTCTCTCTGTGGTGAGGTGGTGTTGTAACGAACAAAAACTGTCTTATACTGTCAGAAAGAAAGGAAAATGCATACATCTTCTACCTCTTTTGTCAATAAATGCTTTTGCCGCAAGGCGTCGCAGTTAATCAAGTGATCGGCAGCCGAGCCAGGGCGCGCTCAGTCGCTTGATATGCCGTGATGTTATGCAGTCTCAAAGTGTCAGTGACACCTTCATTCCATGTTCGTCTCGGTCTTTCCCTACCTCTTGATGCTTCGATTTTCAGGTTGTTCGCTCTTTCTATTGGCATCGTTGGTTTCATTCTCATTAGACGGCCTAACCATTTCATTCTTTGTTTCCCAATAAATTTGACAATGGGTGTTGTTCCAACAGTTCTTGTGATCACGTCATTTCTCACTCGATCTCTTCTGGTTTTATTCACAGCCATTCTCAAACGTTTCATCTTACAGGTGGTTAGTTTTCTTTCATGTTCTTTTGTCAATGCTTAAGTCTCATACTGGTAACCTAAAGTCAGTATAAATATGGTATTTATAATTTGTCTCTATTGGTATAGCAGGGTGTTTTAAAATTGGAGCAAGTTGGTAAGTGACATTGTTGGCTTTTCGTTTCTACCACTCTCTCTATTTTACCTTTGTGTGTAAAGATGCTTTCCATGTATTTAAATTCTTGCACTTGTTTCAGACTTTGATCTTTAATCCTTATGTCGATGGTTTGTTGCTCTATACTTATTTTCATGACTTCTGATTTTTTTTTTTTTTTTTAGTATCGATCTTCATGTGATGTTTAAGGCAACTGTCGTGTAGTTAGTTTATTTGGTCCTGCAGCTGTTTACTTTCACTATGGAATATTCACTCATCGTCGGCAAAGAGCTGCTAATTGAAGTCCTGTTAATCGACATCTGGTGGTGTTATGTCCATTTTATTATTATTGTCCATGAATATTATAAAATGTAAAAGTGCAAGAACACACCCTTGCCTTAATCCTGATGTTACTGGGTTCCAGTCTGTGCTATTGTTCTGACGGCGCTTTCACTTTCTCTATAAATAGCTCTTACACAATCTAGAACTGTTCCATTTATACCATAGTTTTTAAAGATATCCCATAGTGAATCTCTGTTCACTTTTCAAAAAGCCTTTTCTTGATCAATAAGAGCAATCGTCATTTGGTGTCTATGTTGCTCTTTTCCTCTCCTGAATCCGATCTGTGCTAAGCTCAGAATCGGTTCTTCATCAGATCTAATTCGTTGTTCCAGAATCTTGGCAAACATTTTACCTACGTGGCTTAAAAGGAAGATGCCTCTTTAAGTGTTACAATCTTGCTTATTGCCTTTTATTTTCCCCACAGGAACTATATTGGCTCTTAGCCAGTGTAATGGCACAGTTTTTTTTTATTCCAGGCTTTCCTAAATGGAGTAGCCAGGTGACTATTCTTTCCACGGGCCTGAATTGTCGCCTTGCTACTCTATACGTGATATATTCGTTACCTAAGCGGGATCTGAGCCTTTTCTTGTATTTCTCCTTTTTAATTTTCACTGTTTGTTTTACGTTATCATTCCACAACACTGTTCTTTTCCTCGGTGTTGCTCCTGTCAGTCTGATACCACCTGCTAATATTGAAAGCCCTAAGTGTGATGTGTGTTCATTTGCGGAAGTCTCTCATTGACAAGCCAGATTTATCTGTATAATGTAAATCCTTGAAAATTTTCAATTTAAAGTAAAAATGACGTAAAATGAGTAAACAAGAGATGATAGTGAAACGAAAGGATGATAATGGCATTGATCAAATACTACTGTAGCTGGAGAATAATCAGAATCAGCTGTTGCAGACTTGTTACCAGCTTTAACAAAATAACACCACAGCTGGAAACTGCAAAATATAACAAGGTCAAGTCTATGTTTCAAAAAAATTCAAAATACTATATCTGAAAGGAATAAAGCAAGAATATTGCTCCAAACTGAACGTTTAACAGAAGCAAAGATCCAATACAATAAAGCATCTGCCAGAGTAAAGCTTGTAGTTAATAAGGCTAAAAGAGATAAATGGACAGAAACTTGCTCCAACTTAGACCTTAGACAGAATGGAAATAAAGCATGGACTTTAGTTAAAAACCTCTCCGGAGAAAGTAGAAGGGTGAACCCAAAACCAGTGACAGATGGGAGTAAGACAGTCACTGAAGACAAGAAGAAAGCAGAACATTTCAATCATTATTTTGCCTCGGTTAACAGAGCAGGTAAGCTGTCAGAACTCAATAGAACACAGCTCTCTCAGTTGAAGAAACAAGAGAGAGCTCCAACAGCCAGTGACTCCCTTTTTGAAAATGAATTTAGCATGGATGAATTAGAGCAAGCCCTGAAGAAATTAAAACCTAGAAAATCCCCAGGCCCAGATAAGATCCACAACGAAATGCTGCTACATCTTGGCCGGTCTGGGAGAGAAGTAGTTCTCAGGCTTATTAATAAAACTTGGAGGTCAAGCAAACTTCCAAAGGCATGGAGGAATGCATATATCGACCCCATTCTTAAAACCAAAAAGCCTCCAGATGACCCCAAAAGCTACCGCCCGATATCCTTAACATCATGCTTGGGCAAAGTTGCAGAAAGAATGATAAACAGGGGCTTATATTGGTTCCTTGAGAGTTCTGGTGTTCTATGCCATGAACAGGCAGGCTTCAGAACCAACAGCTGTACAGAAGACTGACACAAAGAATACATGATGGCTTCCAGAATAAGAAACACAGAGTAGCAGTCTTTGTCGACCTCCAGCAGGCCTATGACAGAGTATGGAGAAAAGGTCTCCTGATGAAGATGGTGAGCATAGGAATACATGGCAGATTGTATAACTGGGTGAAATACTTCCTGATAGAACAATACAGACTAAGATGCACAACGCAATCTCTTCTAAAGAAGTCTTGGAGGAGGGCTTGCTACAAGGCTCATCATTGAGCTGTACACTGTTCTTTATCAATGACCTGCCAGAACAAATCAAGGCTGAAAAAGCCTTGTACGCTGATGACCTAGCAATATGGCAGAGTCATGAAAATGTGGAAAGTGGAGCCCAAAGACTGAATGGAGACCTTAGAAGACTGCATGAGTACTGCCAAAGATGGAAACTCAAGGTTAACTGTGCCAAGACGGTCTACACAATCTTTACCAAAAGCCACCAAGTAGCACGGAAGAATATTAACCTGAGGTTAGACAAACACCAAGTGATGAAAGAAGAGCATCCCACATACCTTGGAGTCACACTTGACCGGCAGCTCAGCCTCAAGAACTATATTGAAAACGTCAGGAATAAGGCATTGAGGCGGTTACAGTTATTAAAGAGACTTGCAGGTACATCATGGGGATCAGACAAGGAAACTCTGAAGGGCTTATATCTAGGATATGTTCGCTCTGTGATAGAGTACAACAACTCACTGCTTACAACTTGCTCCAAAACTAACCTAGAGACTCCTGACAGAGTACAAAATAATGCCCTCCGATTAATCTGCGGAGCTATGCAGTCTAAACCAACTGCTGCATGTGAAATCCATACAGATGTGGAACCCCTCGGGTTGCGGAGAGAAAAAGCCACTTTAGAAATTTATGAAAGATGCGTTAGGAAAAATCGTAACCATCCTAATAGACATCTTGTAGAAAACTGGGAATACAAACAAAGAATAAAGCACAAATCGGTTTTACACTGTGTTAATAAAATTCTGGACAGATACCACCTCCCAGAAAGACGTCAAGGAATTCAGAATGTTGCAAGAAACCTACCACCACATGCTCGCTTTAAAGCTCCAGAAGTCCGAATTAAATTGGTAGGCGAGGAAACCAAACAGTCCGACCCAATCGCTCTTATGAACTAATCACTAAAGACCGTTGATTCTTACCCCCAAGAATGGATACATGTCTATACTGATGGATCAGCATTTAAAGCTACCATTAAAGCAGGTTACAGAATCTACATAGGTTATACCGATGGATCTGTTGAAGAGATTTTTTATACATGCGGGGAATTCTGTTCAAATTATGAAGCTGAAATAATTGCACTGGAAACAGCAGTATACCACCTAAAGACTGTAATGGATGTTTACCCCTCAAAGGTCCAAAATATTATCTTCACAGATTCAATGTCTGCTCTTCAAACTCTGGAGGGCAGTGAACGCTGCAGAACTGACATAGCCAAGATAATCCTGGATACTGATCAGCTTATTACCTCATACAACATCAGAATAGTGATGCAGTGGATTCCAGGTCACTCCGGCACACCAGGTAATGACAGAGCTGACAGATTGTCAAAGAAAGGAGCAACACAAGAACAACCACCTACAGCGACAACCCTCCAGACAGCAAAAACACTGATAAGAGCTATAAACAAAGAGACTTGGTTGAACAGATGGGCCATGGAAAACACTGGAAGAGAGGTTTATAGACATATGTCTGGCCCTGATCCTAATGACAGCATTAACCATCTAACAAGAAGGGACCAGGCCACCATCTTCAGACTTAGAACGCAACATACTCCACTCAATGGACACCTAAACAGAATACAGCCACAACACACCCCAGAGTGCCAGCTATGTAACTACCCCTACGAAACTGTTGAACACCATTTCTTTGAGTGCCCAAAACTCAGTGAGACAAGAAGAACGCTACTCCCTCCGAGACCAGACAATTGGAACACCTTGTACGGAGGAAAAGAACAGCTTGTGAAAACATGCAAATTCCACTACATGGCATTGGGCCAAAGGGCGAAAGCTCATGCGCCGCTGGATCGATAACAACAACATGTGTGTATTGCTTACTTAAAAAGTGATTTGTTACACAAGTGTACTTAAGTATTCCTGCTAATTTTTTGTGTAAATTGACATATAAGTGCTTTCTACTTGTATAAAGTAGACGTGCTGAAGCAAGTTATATGTATTGCTAAAATATGTTACTTTCCATGTTATTGAATATTATGTGAGTGCCCAAAACTCAGTGAGACAAGAAGAACGCTACTCCCTCCGAGACCAGACAAGTGGAACACCTTGTACGGAGGAAAAGAACAGCTTGTGAAAACATGCAAATTCCACTACATGGCATTGGGCCAAAGGGCGAAAGCTCATGCGCCGCTGGATCGATAACAACAACATGTGTGTATTGCTTACTTAAAAAGTGATTTGTTACACAAGTGTACTTAAGTATTCCTGCTAATTTTTTGTGTAAATTGACATATAAGTGCTTTCTACTTGTATAAAGTAGACGTGCTGAAGCAAGTTATATGTATTGCTAAAATATGTTACTTTCCATGTTATTGAATATTATGTTTTCATAGATTAAATTTTGAGCTTTTGTAATTTTACGATTAATGCTTCCATGAGAATGTTGTAAATAAATGTTGAATAAACCGATCAATTGTGTGTATTTATTTTTTTAATTAAGATGTACAGCGCAGTAATTGATTTAAAAAAAAACAAAAAAAAAACTGGTGTAATAGCTTTCTGGTGCTAGACCAATTTTATTTTTAAAATCAGTGTACTCTCGCCACGGACAGAATTTTGCAAATTAATATTAGCAGTAGTCGCTTCAAGTGTTGGTGGTGGTGGAATCGGTGGCAGTAGCAACAGCAGTAGGTGCAGTAGCAACAGTGGCAGAAATAACAGTAGTTGCATAAGAATTAGTAGTAGTAGGAGCAGCATTAACAAAGTATAAATAAAATGAGAAAATGCGAGCGAGCGCATTCATTCCCCCCCCCCCCCTTTTTTTTTTCTCTCCCTCTCTCTTTTTTCTCTAGTAAGGGACATAACCTAACCAGTTTATACATACGTTGCTCTGTAAAAGAAGGAGACACCTGCTTTTCAAACTAATTTTAAATTGATATCGTTTTTGATCCTTCAGTTTTAAGCATAAGTGTCATCGGATGTTTATCGCTTTTGTGATGTCCTGGTGGGGTAGAAAGTCAGTCAGTCAGAAGATATGGCTGCTACGATGTTTTCGATATACACTTTCTCTTGAGGAGGGGCTGTAGCTCCTAAGCTACACGCCTTATGTTACCAATATATAAATGAGTGCGGATGTCCCAAGAAAGGACACAGAACATCCGCCGTTCATTTGCTTGTCACTGCACGAAACTTCGACAGTTTAGAGCCGCCTGGTCAGCAGACGACAAAAACAGGAAATGCTGTTCAAATAATGAGAGCTTCTTTGTTATATATGCATCACTGCTGTGTGCTTTGGGCGTTCATACCAAAGGTCAGAGGGTGTGAAAGTACACATTACTATTAGTGATAGGAGTGGCCTAAGTGAGAACTGAGCGTGCATACTTGGGCCACTGAAAGAGTGTAGAAATGATATTGTGTGAGATTCGCGGATCCCACGGGTATGGCCAGACCTACGTGAGATTGACCACTGGAAGACGAATCCCGCGGAAGACTGATTCAGTTTGAAGTTTTAAACAACGGATCAGCATCATGGCACACGGGTATAACACATAAGTGCTCCGTTCTTTTTCTATAATAAGAAGAAACTCCAAAGGGGAGCATGTACACCAGGAGTCTACCAATCATCAGTAGAAGTGATCCCTTGTCCACAATTGTTTCGGCCCACGAGCTCCTAGGCAATTTCAGAGGGTGGGCCCACCTGAGTTCATGAAGCTCAGGCTTGATCTGCTCCTGCTGCACGTATTACCGGATGTTCTCGGACAGGGACAAGACGAAAATGGTGACTATGCAACAAGTACTGTGAGATTCGAAGTTTATTTACACAGTCACTGCGGTAGCCTATTAGAGCAGTCAACATACCTTGACGACCAAGCGACAAGCTTACGGTTGGTTTATCAGACACATGTTAGACTTTGTTGGCAGAGGGACACCAGCAGACAATTCGGCAACGATGGACTAAATATCCGGACCAGCCTACCGAAGGCCGTCCCCAACAACGTTCCGTTCACAGCCAGCTCGAGGCCTCCTCAGCAGCGTCGCCCAGTTGTTTTAGTTCTCGTGTCCTCTCAAACTCAATTGCTTTATCACATTGTACATAGGAAGTGGAGACGAGACCTCTTGCGCCTACCTCGACGGTGAAGATTCTTACTGTGTACGCTTCGTCTCTCCCCATCAGTTTATACTACCTAATTTACAGTAGAAAGCCTCACACTATTTTATCTACAGTACAAAGTCTAATACAGTCTAATCTACAGTACAAAGTCGAACACTATCTAATTTACCGTTCAAAGTCTGACACTTTCCAATTTACAGTACAAAGTCTAACACTATCTAATCTACAGTACATATTCTAATACTATCTAATTTACAGCACAAAGTCTAGAGCTATCTAATCTCCAGTAGACAGTTTAACACTATATAATATACAGTGCAGTCTAACACTATCTAATGTATAGTACACAGTCTAATCTGTGTCTTGAGTTGCGTGTGTCCTGTTCGTGTCTCTCTATACATGTATGTATGCATGCATGTGTATCTCTGTGCGTCTCTTTGTGTATGTCTACGTGTGTCTGTCCGTGTATGTGTTTTGTGTGTGTACACGTGTGTCTACATCTATTCCTTATGTCTGTGTGTGTGTCAGTCCGTGATAATGTGTGTGTGTGTGTCTTTGTGAGTCTGTATGTGTGCGTCAGCGTGTCTGTGTGTGCGTGTCTGCCCGTCTGTCTCCGTGTGACATGAATGCCAATATGTTTGTATGCATGTATGTAAGTGAATGAGAGGTGTGTGTGAGCGCGCGAGTGTGCGCGTGCATTTTACCTCCCACTCTTTTGTGTTGTTTCTTGATATTTATAATATGCATATCATTACATGAACATAACATGCTTTACTGATCAAATACAACTGCTGTGTGAAAGGTGTGGGTGGGCGTTTGGAAGGCCGAATGTAAGACCTGTGTCTCAAGTTCGTTCGTTCGTAATCTACAGTACAAAATCTTACCCTCTCTAATCTATAGTACAAAGCCCAACACTATATAATCTACAGAACAAAGTCCAACAATATCTAATTAACAGTACAGTCTAACACATCTAGAGTAACAAGTCTAGCACTATCTGATCTACAGTACAAAGTCTAACACTATCTAATCTACAGCACAAAGTCTTACACTATCTGCGTTAAAAAGTCTTTATAGTATCAGCAGTACAAAGTCTAACACTATCTACACTAAAATACCCTGCTTAATAGCAGCATAGTTCAGTTAAGTCGACGGATCAACATCATGGCACAAGGGTGTAACCCATAAGTGTTCCGTTCTACCTTTCACCTCAAGCCGCCTGAGTCTGCAGATTCTCAGCGCAGTGTACGAACTCCGTTGCACCGGCGATTATCCTGAAATACGTTGGGTAGATTTTTTGACCCAAAATTTTGCTCGGGCAGCGCCGTTAGGCTACTCTTTTCGATTTCCAACTGCCAAGGGATTTGTTTACGTGCGCAAGATTACACACGTATGTCCGTGCTTACTACCCAGAGACGCAGGGGAAATTACTAGTCCACGTGAAAAAAAATCCCCGCCTCCCCTGGGCCCTCCAGGACTCGAGGCGAACACCATACCTCGAGACCACTCAGCTCTCTACAGTTTATTATCTACTGTACGTCCTCACCATTTGTTCTAGTGATGTTAATGCGTCACGCCTGTTTACAGCATAGCTGCGATATCTGTGCCGTCCAACCAACACATCTGACTTCTTCGGGCAATTGTTATCCGGGTTATCCTTCCAGGTTAGTTTCGCGGACATCAGTAGCCTCGTATGTATGGCCAAGTCATTTACCAGTCCACAAGTGTTGTCCCTTGAAGCCCGATTCTGTTCTGCTTGGTCTAGGAGGAAGCGGCCGAGCATGGGCGTACCTATCATCCAAGGAGGCTTCCATAAATGCAGATCTGATACATGGCGCTCCCCCTAGGAATCGTCACAGCCTGCACAAGACTACTAATTTCACATCCGTAAATTTAGCTTTCCGTTGATAACTTTATGGAACCCAGAAAGCAGACTGCAGACCTGATACTCCGCTTCCATGCACAAACTGCCATTTGACTTCCTCTGCATGTTAGATCTCTCTTTAACAATAGCACCTCTCATGTGGATGTCCAGAGCACTTTTTATTTTTAGCACCGGCAGCAGATGTTTGAACTTTGTGCATCATAAAGTTGAATTTTTGAGTTCTATTTACTGTAAACAGTCTAACGGGTATCAGCAGTACACTACCTTTAGCCTAAAGCCTAGCAGAATCAACAGTACAACATGGAATACAATCTTCAGTATGAAGTCTAACACTACTGGCAGTACAAAGTCCAACACAATCAGAATAAGATCATGCACAATCAACAGTACAACATGGAATACAATCTACAGTATGAAGTCTAACACTACTGGCAGTACAAAGTCCAACACTATCAGAATAAGATCAAGCACAATCAACAGTACAACATGGAATACAATCTACAGTATGAAGTCTAACACTACTGGCAGTACAAAGTCCAACACTATCAGTAGAATAAGATCTAATACAATCTACAGTATGAAGTAAAACACTACTGGCAGTACAAAGTCCAACACTATCAGTAGAATAAGATCTAATACAATCTACAGTATGATGTCTAACACTACTGGCAGTACAAAGCCTAACACTATCAGTAGAATAAGATCTAATACAATCTACGTGGATTGAATTTAAAGAAAAAGAAAATAATGTCCACAGATAAAACTGGCTGTCACCCAAAAATAACAATAAATGATGAAGAAATTGAAAATGTCACTAACTTTGAATATCTAGGCTTTATGATAAACAACAATGGAGACTGTTCGACAGAAATTAAAAGGAGGATGGCCATAGCAATGCAAAGATTGAACAGCCTTAAAAGTCTATGGTTAAGCACCAGCAAGGAGATAAAAATTAGAATTTTTAGAGCATGCATCTTCCCTGTGGCTACATACGGATGTGAGTCGTGGACTATCTCTCAGTCCTTAAGAAAGAGAATAGGGGCTTTTGAGCTCAAATGCTATAGAAAGATTCTCAGAATATCTTGGACAAAGAAGATGAAAAATATTGACATCTTAAAAGATCTGAACATCAACGAAGATTGGCTAATAAACAGCATCCTTTCTCAGAAGCTGAAATATTTTGGTCATATCAAGCGCCACGACGGATTGGAAAAAATTATAGCAGAAGGCATGTACCAGGAAGAAGGGGCAGGGGCCGACCGACGCGAAGATGGGCACAGGATACAAGTGACTCTTTGAGTGTGAAGTTCATGAGGCGGGAGAACTGGCAAGAGACCGAGTTTCTTACAAGACATCAATGTGGCTGCTCTAGGATATGTTAAATGATTTTGTGCATTCATGTGACTTATATATGTGTTGATGAAGGCTCTGTAACCGCAATAGTCACCTTTCGTTTGTGTTTGTTATATTGTGAAGCACGCTGATTTACTTTTTGTTTGGTTTAATATCTTGGTATGAAAATATATGGGGCAGGTGAAGCAGGATGAAAGGGGTGGGCCAGGATAAAAGGGGTGGGCCAGGATGAAAGGAGTGGGCCAGGATGAAAGGGGTGGGCCAGGATGATAGTTATGGAGCAGGATGATAGTTATGGGCCAGGATGATAGTTATGGGCCAGGATGATAGTTATGGGCCAGGATGTTAGTTATGGGCCAGGATGATAGTTATGGGCCAGGATGATAGTTGTGGGCCAGGATGATAGTGGTGGGCCAGGATGATAGTGGTGGACCAGGATGATAGTGGTGGGCCAGGATGCAAGTGGTGGACCAGGATGATAGTGGTGGGCCAGGATGATAGTTATGGGCCAGGACGAAAGTGCTGGGCCAGGATGAAAGTGGTGGGCCAGGATGATAGTTATGGGCCAGGATGATAGTTATGGGCCAGGATGATAGTTGTGAGCCAGGATGAAAGTTGTGGGCCAGGATGATAGTTATGGGCCAGGATGAAAGTGGTCGGCCAGGATGATAGTTATGGGCCAGAATGATAGTGGTGGGCCAGCATGAAAGTAGTGGGCCAGCATAAAAGTAGTGGGCCAGCAAGAAAGTGGTGGGCCAGCATAAAAGTAGTGGGCCAGCAAGAAAGTGGTGGGCCAGCATGATAGTTATGGGCCAGGATGAAAGTGGTGGGCCAGGATGAAAGTGGTGGGCCAGGATGATAGTTATCGGCCAGGATGATAGTGTTGGGCCAGCATGAAAGTGGTTGGCAAGCATGATAGTGGTGGGCCAGGATGATAGTTATGGGCCAGGATGAAAGTGGTGGGCCAGGATGAAAGAGGTGGGCCAGCATGAAAGTGGTGGGCCAGGATGATAGTTATAGGCCAGGATGAAAGTGGTGGGCTAGGATGATAGTTATGGGCCAGGATGAAAGTGATGGGCCAGGATGATAGTTATGGGCCAGGATGAAAGTGGTGGGCCAGGATGATAGTTATGGGCCAGGATGAAAGTGGTGGGCCAGGATGATAGTTATGGGCCAGGATGAAAGTGGTGGGCCAGGATGATAGTTATGGGCCAGGATGAAATTGGTGGGCCAGGATGATAGTTATGGGCCAGGCTCCAAGGGGCCATTTTGAGGACAATTAGACTAGACCCACAATTGTAGGAGTTGACTAATTGGGGCTTCCTTTGAAGCTGGAGTGCATCTACCCAAGTTGGCAAGAAGCAACCAACTGCATAAAAAAAAAGCCAGTAAAAGTTATGCACATGCATAACTCAGGCCCCGGTACATTTACAGCCATGAAGGTTAAAACTCAAATACAATGGAGATCACTGCTAATATTAGATAGTACTAATATTTTTTTTTTTTAAACAGAGTGTAGTGGTGAAGGGATTAAGCATTTTGTCTCATGTTCTGAAGGTTTGGGGTTCAATTTCAGTCTCTCAACTGCAGTGCAAGTTTTTCCAGAAATCCCCTGGGGGGTCATCGCTGGAGCTACGGAGTTTCATGCTTTGTTGTTATGCTCTAGTCAGACAACAGGGCCACAGTAGCATAATGG
Organism: Candidula unifasciata; assembly: GCA_905116865.2. Lineage (NCBI taxonomy): Eukaryota > Metazoa > Mollusca > Gastropoda > Stylommatophora > Geomitridae > Candidula > Candidula unifasciata. Next base: position 965,118 of record CAJHNH020000558.1, read on the forward strand.
CTAGATGCCTACCTGGAGGTCTAGGGCTCATATTTGCATTGAAGCACAGTGCTTTCAGGTTGACCTAGCCTAAAATAGGTACCAGGTAATGTCCCAGGAAGTAAAGGTGGTTGGCACTGACCACATAACCCATTTAGTGTTAAACGATCTGTAAAAATACAGGTTTAGTACTATACGTCTGATGTGCCAAAAGCATGGAAAAGGTCCTTTACTTCACTTCTAGAGAGGCAAACATTCACACTATGTCGAGAGACCAAACCAAGCCAATATAGGATAATACATGGCGACACTGTATAAACTAGATCAACTCATCTCAGTGCCCCTTGAAAGTGGAAACACAAGAAACAATTTGTGTTCATGCAGATGTCACACAAAACAGTTACTACCCATGCATGTGTGAAAGTAATGAAAACATATAATATGACTGCTTATAAAAAAAAAATTATTGAAGGTCTCTTTTTCATGCCTCTAGGTATATAGGGCTAGACCTAAACAAAATTTTAGACCAATCGGCACAAGATGGGTGATGTGATTATCATCACGCCAGCCGCCTTTACTTTCCATGACTGCACCTACTTCCCACTCATGGCTGGGTCGACCTGGGAGTCAAGGTCATTTTTGAAAAAAGTCCAGTTACGCTAGGGAGCAAACCCACAACCTTCAGATCCGCACGTGAGCGTCTAGCCGCTACATCACAGTAAATCCCATGACTGCCTATACCAATGTCATAAGTGGTAACAAAAGCAACAGTAATTAATGACCATGCATTCCACATAAGTGATGGAAAGTGATAGTAGAATCCATACATTATGCAAGGTCCAGTATACTTACCTGATTGTGATGAATAGATTAACACAACACATTCTATGATAAGGTTGCTCAAGAAGGAAAAAGGATAAGATTAGCACAGATAGAACTGAATGATTCAACTTGTCTTCATTATAAAATTTAACAGGAATCCTATGAGCTTGTGATGAATAAGAAAGTCACATAGGGAAAAAAATTGAAGGAAAATGGGCAAAATATGAACAGGAAGAGCTTTAGTGAAACAAATCATGAATGACAAAACAAAAACAAAAAAAACAAGAGAAAGATTTTTAAAAAAAATGAAAAAGTAGGCATTCGCTTGATTAAAAAAAAAAAAAAAAGGGAAATTCCAAGAATCTTAAAGCTGCCAGACATAAAAGAAAAACAATCAACATTGTTTATGAACTGAGAGAAATAGGCAAAGTAAGAGTTAAGGTAAATCTGAAAAACTACAGACCAAAATGAAATATTAAAAAGAATGATTACTGTCATTATATGATCAGTCGAAATAATAAAGATACAGGATAAGTGTTGGTAGATATTTTAAGATGAGTTTACAGATGACTTCATGATAACCATGGAACATCAAAGACAACAAAATGTAAATAACCATGCATGCAAGTTTCACAGTGTGGATGGAGTATATTTAAGAAGGAAAAACAAACATGCTTGACACATATGTTTTCAGCAATACAGGCTCAGAATAATTAAATGCTATACCATAAAGTCATTTTCCTTTATGACAGACAGTCTTGGAGTGTAAGCGCACTGACTTCCATGCATTGTGATTCAGGGTCAGTCACTAGTTGAACATAAATGGCAGGACAATTGTCTCCGATAGTATAATTATGTGGCATCTCCGCAATGAAGGTCCGCTACAGTGTACCACTGATGTCTTTGTAAATAGTTATGGTGAGGCCCCAATCTATTCCAAATTGCGACACTTGCACTATTATCTGAAAACCATGAGAAGATTTATTTAGCCATGCCTCTCTAGGGAACAAACCCTAGTAATCGAGGATCAAGAGATTATTAACCGCACTCGCTAACCTCTAAATCAGGGCTTATTAACAAAGTTTACTCAGGTGCCAAAATTATAAAAACGAGAATCGTCATGGGCCCCAGAATAGAAAGTTCATAAATACAATTTAGCTATCAACGATCCCTGAGTCCTTTTAGGCCTCCACAGGCACTTGACCCATGGGCCGCTAGTTGAATATCCCTAATCTAAGTTATACAGCTCTATGGTTGATTCCGCCGGCTTCCAGCTGAAGGTTTATAAATTTATCTAGGAAACAAATGAAAGTTAATGCTAATGTTAAAGACAACTTTACTGCACTGGTTTTTTTTTATCTTTGTCATATGTAACTCGGCCTTTTCATAGAATGGCTAGTGCTCTGTCCAGAACATCACACAGTGTGAACTTTCATAGTGCAAGGGAAACAGCTTAAGCACTTCACTATGGAGAACCCTTGGAAAGCAATTAGTCACGCCACCTCATAATGCTTGTTTATCAAAAACCCATTCACTTTACACTAAAATGACTGCTAATGCCATTGGATTATCTTTACTTTCAAAAATTATTTAATGAATCCCATATCTAAGGTGTCAGCTCTGTGGCTAAGTCGATGTGAACACTTCGTAATGCCGGGGTGCCGGGTTCGATCTCAGCTGCAGGCCATGCGCCTTGCATTAGTTTCGACAGTGGTATCAGGGAGCCGACCCTCCAGAAAGCAATGGCAAACTAATGGACATAAAATTGCCTAGAGAAACCACACAACAGCCAGGGGCTGCTGGGGTTGATTCTGCAATGTCCTGTAAAGGATACGCAACTAACCTACATATCTAAGAGCAGCTAGCTCAAAATCTGCTTGAAAGGCATGCAAATTCATGCATATGTTGTGGGAACCACTAAAGTATTATCACATGCAGAGCAGAAGACATTCTCATGCAGGTTCTAGTGTAAACCTCAACTCACAAAGACCAGACCTAGCATGCACTTTGATTTAATAACTCACACTGTCAGGTAACAATCTTGATTTCAGTTTGTGATAATGTATGTACTGATAGTTTCCTGGCTTTAGATACATACATATCCAGCTATGCAAACTATCAACTAAAAAAACAAACCTTTTAGCTCACTTAACTGCATTCTCAATGTAGTAGACATTTGATTCTTTCAAGTTCAAATATACATACTTCTTGTAATCCATCTGTGTAAAGAAAGTGGTTTTCTAAAAGAAATAAACAAAACTACCTACTACTTTTTACAAACTGAAATGGCATGGCACACCCTAAACATAACACAAAAGGGTTCACAGGATGTGATATTTTCAATAATGCTACACCAGCTGTTACATGAAAACTATTATTAAATATTCAAAGAAAAATCACTATCTGAAATAACAAAAACTTTATATCCCAGCTGTAACTTAGAAGACGTGAACAAGATATCTTGGACTGAATTACTAATATAAAATCTGAAATCAAGATTGCAGGCCTTTCTTTCATGCAATTACAAATAAAAAGATGCACAGCAAACATAAATAAGAACAAAAATGTTTATTTGCTCCAAGAAGTGCCGATATTGAGGCAAGTAAGGACTTGAAGTGTAAAGAAAATGTAATCAAGCTTACAGAAACCAGAAAATTAAACAAATAAATGAGTATACAGAAATGCCACTTTCTGGCATTTCAAGAAAGTATGACTAAATTAATGTTTGCGCCAGAAAGCCACTAACCCGTGCTTCTTTTATACATACCTCGAAAAGAAACACAAATGGGGATAAATGCCAAAAGTAACAGATACATGGGGGAAAATGCCAAAATTAATACACATACACCATGCATTCCTATGTGGGTTACAACATGCAGTGTCAGGTTAGTACATATTACAATAAAGGAAGCCAAACATGCATAACTCTGCCATTCAGTTGGGCAATATGTGATGCACTGAAATAGTCACAGCAGCTACATTGTTACTGTACATAAGACAAATCAAATGCAAAAGTGTACATCAAAAAGAAAGAAACAATTTCAAAAATGACATTACAGATTACACTTGTCGGCATACTATGCCAGCATATACTAAAGATTGTATAGTAAAAATACTTGAAGGCAAATCTACGACTTCACAAACTTATTCATTATTACAGCCAAATTTTATTTTTGAAGACCTACTTCTAATTTCTTGCCAATGGCGTTTTTTTTTGTTTTTTAAAGCGCACATTTTGTGGGGTTGGGGGGGGGGGGGGGGGGGGGTGAATACAGTTTAATCATCAACATAACTGCTTTTCTGATACAATCCAGTAAATGAGCAGCATAGTTGCACATTTAAAGAAAAAGTCACATAAATTGTTTTGTTGAAAAAAAAAATGAAAATCAAATAAAGCAAATTATTTCTTTGCCACATTAATATTTTGGGAGTGATAACATTTTCTCTGTGTGTCGGAATAGTAAAATAAGTATATAAACAAAAAAAATTATTTTATAATCTCTCATTCTAAAATGAAACCGAAACAACTGTCTAACAAATTCTAAGATTAAAAGTAACATTGGTAAGACCGTAAAGAAATGTATCGACTAAACACAAACCATGACTGGGCAACTCAATGAGGGAGGAAAGGGAAAAGATGTGCACACATACAACAAAATACATTAACCAAGGTCTTTATAAGGAAAATTACAAGAATCTCAAGCCACAGTCCCAGACAGAAATTTCAAAGTTGGAGCTTTCAGTTGTATTTATGTACCCCCTTCCCAAGTCATTGCCTGTGTTTAGTGAATTCCTTTCTTGATATCACTTCGACTGCAGTCACTTCTATCTTTGAAACTACATGTGTTTTTTTGTTTTTTTTTAGTATCCTGAAGCCATGAGTTGTTAACCTTTAGGCTCGGTATTATGAATACCGCAACCCTTTGGCCTTGATTCCATGATAAATACCGTAAATCTGGGAGAGATGTGGCTTTTCTGCCTACCCTGGGGCTTGAAATCGGACCACAAGAAGTTCGTCACCCAGTCACCGCGCAATCCGGTTTAGCCAACTATGCTAGCGAGTCGGGCTATATGTGGTTATTAAGGTTAAAGTTGAGAAGGTTGACTTCACTGCATTGGGTTTTATCCCACGTGGCTCAATCTCACTTGGCAGAACAGCTAGCCACCTGCCGATAGCGTTATATAAAGCACAAATCCGTAGCCTCATGGACAAGGATAAGCATTTTTTTTTTTATTTAAAAAAATGCACTCATGAACCAAATGACACATCCATGAAGCACCTTCAGAGCATGAGGCAAAAGGTTTGACCGTTTTGCAATGGAGATCCTCACACAATCCAATCATATTTTGACAGTACTCTGCATGTGAACGTCCTAAGACTGCAGTAAAGGGGACCACAAAATGGTGTACACTAACAAGAAAAAGAAACAAGGAACACGTTTTCAGAGTCTGGGTTTTATCTTTTAACGTTTTGAAATATTTGTCTTAGCAACTGAACCAGACATCATGGAAGACATTTATTTGATTTTTCTCCTTCAATACTTGTCAACTGAAATGACATGAAGGAGAGAAAATTAAAAAGGTGGCAGCTTAACAATATCCTCATAATGTCTAAAATACATAAATCAAAACACAAAACTTCACAACTGTACATGTTTGTTAATAAATTAACATAAATACTGTTAGAGTAACTGTGATAAATGATAATGTACATAATCTGTGAGTATTAATTCATAAAGATACACAATTACAATTAGCAATCTAGAAGAGTTACATTAAAACAAGAGTAAAATAACATTAGTTGACTGAAGAAATTGACTCCTTGTGATGGTCTTACATTTGCAGAGATTCTCTCACAGAAAATGTAAATTAAACAAACATCATAGTTTTGGGAAGAAAATGTGATGCAAGCAAGCATGAAATGCTGAACAGAAAATTAACCTATTATATAAGAACAATTATTAGAACAATGCTGATTGTAAGCTGTGCTTGAAATAAAATCAAAGTATCTATTGCTGTGTAAAAAATGGTCAAGCACAATGAAGTGCCATGAATTATATTGCAGTTCCCTCACCCACCCCTTTTTTTCCACACACACAAAAAAAAAAACCATTAATATTTTAAACTCATTTGCTTTAAATTTTGTGTACTTGAAAAATAAAATTGTGTACTTTTCTTTTAGTTTACTCCATCTCTGGGAAAGTTCAGTAGTATAGGGGTGTTAGGGTGTGAAATGAACACCAACTAACATAAGCCCTAACACCCCCTCACCCCCTATAATAGTGGATTTTTCCAGGAAGTGCTGATGAACTCTTGGGAGTCCCCAAGATGGGGTGAACTAAAAGAAAAGTAAGAACAATTCTTGCGTGTGTGTTATTCCTCTTCTTTTACGCATTACCTGGCTGTAAATTCCTACAGAAAGTTATAGTTGTTTGTCCACTTCTGGACCTTAGTCTTGTTCCAGAAGTTCAATACGTGCATATCCATTCTACAGATCTGGCTTTAGTGTATGCAGACTGATGGTTCCTTGCCTCTCAGGCAGATGCGCTTCCACTTTGGAGGGAAGTTCCTAATTAGTTGCCTTTTATGACATGCCTGATAGGTAGACAGTGTGTTATTCTCTCCCCCCAAATGGAGCCCTGGAATCCACAAAGAGAAAACAGGTATTTAAAAAGAACAATTATGAATGTCAAAGACAACGGCTCTTTACAATGTGTACCAGGTGGTGAAAACATACTGTGTTTGTATCTAAAAACAGAAGATAGTACAACATATACAGACATCATGATTATGAGTACCGCAGCCCCAAATAGAATCAAACCGTAAAACTTTTCCTGATGAATACAATGTCTTTTTTCTTGAGAAACATTTTTTTCATGTGTCTGTTACAACATGGGTCAAGGGAGTTAACCTTACACTTTCATCAATCTCCAACCATTTCATTGGTACAATTCGTGATAAGAGACTCAACAATAAGAGTGACCTCCCTTCCCATTGATTCCTCGATCTGGTGTAGTGCTTCTACAATGCCGCATGGGTTTCAGGCGAACTGAGTCGTACTCTACTTCTTGTAGTCAGCGGCCATCGATATTGCATCTTCTTTGCTGTCAGCGCTTTAAAGGGTCACAAAACATGCACAAATGGGCCTGACCCCTCCCTCACTCCGCAGCCTATGTCTGGCGACTGTATGCAGCTTCTATTGTTTGCTCCATACAGTCGTGCGACCTAAGATGCACCCCTGAGACATAGTAGAGGCCCTACACCAGATCAAATAATCATTGGGAAGGGAGATCACTCTCATTGCTGGGTCTCTTAATCTGACTAGAACCAGCCTGTTTTGTAGGGTTGCTCCTTTGGGCCAAATGTCCATTTTTTTCTCCATGAAATATGGTAAAGTCAATCAATCTCATAATACTTCCAAGTTTGCTCAGGTATACAAAGTTACAGACTGCAGTGTCTTAAGATCTTGAGTTGTTTTATTTTTTTGTTTTGTCTCGCTTGTTCACGCTAAAATGATCTTGTCTGTAATTCCCATAATATATAATTAATATATCACTAACCTAAACAAGTTTGTAACAGATCTTGTGAGTGGTGACTAACTGCATAAGCAAAACTTAAAGCTGGTAGATAATAAACACAATAGCAATACTGTAAAACATATTCATCAACATAGTCAAAATAAAACACATGAATTAATGGAAGAGAAAAGTCTGCAACCGTAAATGGAAGAAAACATAGTCACAGCAATGGAGCATACATGTCTTGTATTCATGTACCATAATGCCAAAGTATAAAATGACTTACCACCTTCTAAAGATGTAAAGCGTGTGACAACACTATGAGGTAAATATAAATGTTACTATGGTGCTTGAGGTTAGGACATACTAACATCAGACTAGATCATATGATGACTATAAGGACTATACAGCATGGCAGTGATCTATGAAAACACTGATAATCCCAAGCTTTGACATAATGCAGTAACTAATATAATAGTACTGAAATTAACTGACCATACTTGATATTCACATACAGTTGCTAAACATGGAAACACAAGTATTGTATAATCAGAGAGAGGCTGCTGGGCGGTTACAACATCGGGCTTTCATGCACGAGATCTGGGTTTAACCCCTGGTAAGGTGACAGAGTTTTTCTGTTGCAGGCAAAATTAAACATCCTAACCGGTACAGTCCGTGGCGACAGCACTAGCCTTGCGGTATTGTTTCAAATAAAATCAAACAGCACTTTCAAGAACTACAATCAGAAGAATTCTTAAAGTAGTTACTAAGGTAAAGAGTGTTACATGGTAATGTCCACAGAACAGTTTTGATTTGTTTTTCTTTATGCTAACAGCCAACAAGTTTGACATTGAAATACAGACAATACATAGAAAAGAAAAGCATCTTCACAAAATACATCTCACGCCGAACATTAGGGTTCACACAAAAAAAATGATTTCTGGTACATCTATGTCTTATTCTTGTTAAATTGCAACTAACATGCTGCCAAAATTTATGTTTTATAATTTTATCCCATCACAAGAAGTGAATAAAACTTGAAATGTGTCCAGATTTTACACAATGGTTACAATTAGTGTGCATAAAGAAGCTTATTTTTCTTTAATAAATGAACGAGTTATTGTTACTTTTATTTGAAAAGCTAGGTGCAGATAAGTGCACAATTTGCCCAATCTGACACAAGTTTTTTTAAAGAGATAACTGAAGTAGTGAATGAAAAATGTGTTAAGTCTGTGAGATAAAACAGTGTTAGGTATGCATGTACTGGGAGACGCTGTGGTGTAGCAACTAGAAGCTTGTCTGCAGATCTAAAAGTCATGGGTTTAAATCTGAACAAAGCCAGACAATTTTCTTTATTTATAAAAAAAAAAAAAAACACGAATTTTGCTCCCAAGTCTTCTTAGCCTTAAATGGGTACCAGTAAAGTCCTGGGAAGTAAGTGTGGCAGGGGTGTGGTTAACCATATCACCCATAAAGTGCAAACTGGGCTATAACATATAGGTCTTGCACTATTTGCACGATACACTGGAAGGCATAGAAAAGGGTCCTTTACCTCTTTTTGTAAATGTTGTTTTAAACATGCACTGCAGTTACAACCACATTAGTACTCTATGCAAGATAACTTGCCAATAAAACCATCTGACTTGACTGATGTATACATTACAACTATACAAAGTAACCACATATCAATGAGGCTGAGTATAATACATTTGCAATTACATTATGAACAGTAACTGATAATATGACATGTAATACATTGAAATGACACCAATGAAGTGCCAAAGTAAAATTCAATACAAGGTATAAACAGAAGCAAGGGCAAGACTAATTTTGGCAAGCGTCAAGCTGGGCTGATTATTTTACATGCTACGATGATTCTAGTTTAAAAATGAACTCGTTTAATTAGCCGCAAAAATTTATAATAAAATGTTTCTGCCGTGTGTAAAGACTTGTTTCTGCAAAGTCTTATAACATTATTTTAACAAGGGCATCCATTAATGAAATAAACCTGTTCCTAGATTTAGATTCATTGCTGCATCTCACAGCAAAAGGTAGTTTCTTGTGTGTGTGTGTGTGTGCAGATACTGGTCACAATGGCATGAAAAACAATACCACAAACCATTTGTGTACATGTGAAAAATGATAGTTTGTAACTATATTCACAGTCCACACGGTTGCCATGTCAATCAATCAGATGTATATTTCTGCTGAACTATCTAGCTTCATAATTGGGGTGTGGATGTGTGATGCCTGCCTCTGGCCAGAAAAGTCCTGCTGAGTCTGAAAATGGGCTCCCGTTCTAGAGGGAAAAAAAAAGAGATCTACTGTTCCTTAATAAGCATCGTCATCATCAATTTCCACTACTGCCGTTTAGCGCTGCAGGGAAGAACGGTTTGCAATCCATTTCTTGATAGGCAGCAATGGCTATTGTCATTTCCATATCGATATAGAAGCTCTTTAATGTCATCAATCCATGTTCTCCTAGGGCGGCCTCTTGCTTTCACTTCAGATCTTTTCATGTGTAGTACCTGTGTTGGTAGTTGCTCTAGCTGCATTCTTATTAGACAAAATTATTTCAGCTTCTGTTTCTCAATGAATCTGATGCATGATGTTGTTCCTGCAGTCTGCCTTAACAAGCATGTCATAAAAACCTATGGGCAGATGCAGGTGAATAAAATTAGGACTTTTTTTTCTTTCAACAAATTGAAAACTGAAGAATGTTCATGATGCATATGACACTCACTAGCTGAAATTATTGGCAGGTTTGAAACTTACCTAACTTGAATCTGCCTGTACTGTAGGAAAATGGTATTTTCCATTGTAAATGAAATAAAGTAAACTGTTTTGCCAGCATTAACATAATGTCATAAGATTATGACATTTCAATAAATCACAAAAACTCTGGCAATCAGAAGTATTAATATCTGTCACACTCAAAGCACTTTACTCTTCAAATCCTTCAGTGCCCAGTAACTAACATGGCATTTATATTTACTCCTTATATATTTAACTTTTCTTAAACCATTGTGTCTTAGCCAGCTGTTTCACTATCCCAAACAATTCCAATTGCAACTGGTATTTATTCTGTTCAATATGGTTATTTGACCTCCTATGTGTACTAATGTTTTTAGTTAGTTTAAAGTAACAATTGTTTTGTATTAACAAGTTAAAGTAAAACTACCTGGTACGAATAAATTTAGACACAATCTTACTTTTTAGCAATTCAGTTTCTTTAAAAAAAAAATATGCAACAACTCATCAATGGCAGTTACATGCATACAATTTAAACAAAAACATCAGTTTCCAAACTGCAATGTTTATACAATAAAAAAAAAATACCTGGTAAGCATTCATAAAAACAGGTGATTAATATTTACAAATGGAAAGAATACTTTTACTGGCATATATTTTACACTGGTCTAATGATCATTTGAGGAGGGAAGAGCTTGATGTTTTTCAGTGCTGAGATTCAACAAAATCAAGTTAGTAGCCTCATACAAATTCTAGAAATGGTTACCATTTTTACATTCTGACAAAAGCACTACTGAAAGTAACTACATATTAGGAAATCTCAGGTTAATTTTTTTTTTTAAATCTACTGACAAATTTCATTACCTCTTTCAGTCCCTAAAGCTACTAGCTGCAGCAGATGCTCAAGCAGGAAAAAATAACCTCAATAAAAAAAATCAGTAATGCATTACTTTGAAACTTTCAAAGAGATTAAATACACAGTGTGAGTGACCAGATTTCCTCAGCAAGCACCTTACAAATCTAAAAAGTGAACACATCATATGATGCTCTGGACTGGTGGGAGAAAGCCAATCGAACATGAAATGTTTCTTGGTATTAAAGGAGTTCAGTCTAAACTCACACTTTTGAATTTTAAAATGTATCACTTAACTTATGGTGGCAATAACAGTGTAGTGATGACACTGGTGAAATTGATTCTTACACTTCAAAAGTAGCTGGGTTTTTTTCCCCCCACTATCTTATACAGACCTAATTTACTTGAATAACTTTCATAAACGTGCTTTACTGTTCTAAAAGTCTCTATCTGTTTGTTAACCCATTTTTTTTTTTTTCTTTCTATTCCTAGTAAACTATTGATTTTTTTTTTCCATTATCCTTGAGTATCTCTTTTGTCTTAAACATCCATTTTCATATTTTTCTCTAAATGATCTAGCACCAAGACATTCTCATCTTTTATAAATCTTCAAAACAAGTACAGTTTGATGGCTAACTGCATCTACTAGATACAGTAAATTAGCAACTATTCTTTCTTTCTTTCATTAATATCTCCTTTGGTACCACTGTTTAACAGATGATAGGTAGCCGAGTCAGGAGGCACTCGGTTGATTGGTATATTGTGAAGTCTATGACACCCTTGATCCATCTATCTCTAGGTTTTCTTCTGCATCTTGGTGTTTCCATTTTCATGTTGTACATTCTCACTGCCCACAGTTGGCTTAATTCTCACTAGGTGGCAGAACCATTTCAATCTATATATTAGCTCACACACTAGCGTTGATATGCCCCTAAATAGAATGCATATTTCTAATTTGCTTATTTACAAAATTAATAAAATCACTCTCCATGCAAACTCAGAAACAAACGCATATTTCACAAGACTTGGGACATCAACAAATCAGATACAAAGTTACAGTCAAATAGCAGTAAAATAATTACAAAACAATAACACATGGACATGACTAGATAAATCTTCTCCAAAAAAGAAAAAAAAAGCGTAAGAGATACTAGCAGTTTTGAGTATTTGGTGACACATATTTACTGCCAAGCAAAAACTAAAGCCTAATTATGAGTGTGTTAAATGACAACTCAATACTAAACACAATATTATTGAGTTTGTCATGCACTTTAAATGACAAAAAAGAAAATGTAAAGTATATAGCTTAAACAAAAATGGAGACTTAATTCATGCTGTACTATGTCTAATAATTTTCTAACTATTAGAAAATGGGGTGGTGGGGGAGGGGGGGGGGGGCATTTCTATTTTTCTTTTTTTTTTAAAACATAAAAGATATTAAAACTAACACCAATTTTGAAAATGCAAAAAAAAAAAAAAAAAAAAAGTAATACATAACTGCAAGATAAAATAAAGAATTATATACAAATACAGTGTTTCATGCTAATGATTACTAATGGTGCCTAGTTTAATCTTTGTAGCAGTTTAAAATGTGAAAGTTTACACCTGCCCTGCCGTAAGAGTATAAATGGAGGCCACTTCAAGTCCTTTGAGTTTTGTCTGATAATGCTTCTTTTGTCAACAGCAATTAAGGTGGTGGAGCTGTAATACTAGTATGGTGCAAACCGTTGATAACCTCCCCTGTAAACTGCTGCCTGTATGAAGATAAATAATGCCACAACACAATGTGTTATTTAAGGACAATTAGTGATATGTTACGAACTGCATGTGTATTCAAAAAATTTTTTTTTAAAGTTAGACGATAACTTTAAAATCAGAATTACTATGCTAAATTTAATACTCATTTTAACATATATTTCAGGGATTTCCATAACAACATGGTTAAGTCATTTTTGTCTTGAGCTTTGAAGGTTGTGATTTTAGTTAAGACTCAATTCTCTAGTTTGTGACTGCAAATGGTTTAGAGACCTTTAGGGTTATCTTTGGAGCTATGAACTTTATTCATTATGCACTGCTCATGGTGGGTAACCAGCTGCTGTGTGGTGTGAGAGTGATCTATATTAAATGCAATAAATCCATTGTCTTTCTTCTTTTTCACTTCCTCTTATACCAGTTTTGGTGTTGAGAGAGAGAAAAGTTTAGATTTCTTGCTCTTCTGGATTCATCGACCACAGAGACAATGTATTATAGAACATATCTGAAATCAGCTTTCCATCTTGTTTTTTGTTTACCTCATGCTCTATGCCCTCTCCTTTTGGTGTAAACCTTTTATGGTATGGCATCATAAGGCATTCTTGCTAAGTGGGCAGAACCTTTCATTTGCTGTATTTGTATTTGATTATGGACTAATTCTATGCCAAACTTTCTTCTACTCTTTGATTATTGATTTTCCAAGTATGGGTTCAGGGCGCCATTTTGGCAGAAAATGGAATAAACAGTCTCCATTGCTCCATAGTTGAAGCATAGTTTCAATTTCCTTTCTTTGGGAAAGGGATATATACTGTTCTTTTCCACGCTTTAGGCCAAATGCTACTGTTCCAGATCTTCAAGCACAGTGCATGGTAGATTTGGATGCTGGCCTCTCCCCCTGCTTTAATTAGTTCTGCTGGTATTTCGTCGCAACCAGGTGACTTTCCTTTCTTCAGACTGTGTATTGCTGATCGTACCTCATCCAGTAAAGGCTCTGGTTCTTTTTCATAACTTTCACAAGTCGTTTTTGAATTACTTGTCACATCCTCATACATTTCTCTACAGTATTCTTTCCATCTTTCTAAAATAACTTTGGTTTCCGTTAATGTGTTACCGTTTTTGTAACTTGTTTCATGAAAAAAGGCCTGAAATGGCCTTTCAATGTTTTAATTTCTTTAAACATGTCTCTGTCTCTTCCTTGCATCTGGAGTTGTTCAATTCTTTTACAGGTATTTATAAGAAACTGTTTTTTTTTAATCTCCTCTGATAGCTCTTCTGATTTCTTTCGTGTAGTTCCTTTATGCATGGCTATTTTTTTTTCTGTCCCTACTTGCTTTAAATTTCTTCTTTCTTCTATCAGCTTGAAGTTTTTTCTGTAATGTAAATCTGTTTCTTGTTTTTTTTTTTGTTTTTTTTTTTAGGAATCATGTTCTGAGCTGTTGTGATGATGATGTTTCTTGTTTCATCGTCTAACTCATCAGCTGTCATATCCTCCTGCACTGCCCCGAGTGCCTCAAATTTGTTTTCAACCTCAATACTGTAATAATTTGGCAAATTACTCAAATCAAAACGTATTGGCTTAGCCACTTTCAAAACTTTTTTCAGTTTTATTTTAAACTCTGCAACAAGAAGTTTGTGATCAGTGTCACAGTCAGCTCCAGGGAGTGTCTTTGCATTGGGTTGATTAGGATTGCTTTATGTTGTAAGAGGGGGCTAGTTGTTCCCAACACTTGGTCTGCTTAGCAGAATCAGATGCTGATTTGTTTATCCAATTTGCCATCTCTGGTGAATGCTGTTTCAAGATATTTGAGCTCTGATGTCTGTTTAGTATCTTTGCAAAATACTACTATAAATAAATTCTGCCTTTTTTGTCCTATTGACATTACTTCTGCTTTTTCCCTGCCGAGCCTCACATTATTTTTTTTCAATTTTTGATTCACAGATGTAAGATATTGTGATTTCATGGCTGTATCTGCTTTCAAGATACACAATGTGTGTCTTTAAAAATATTTTTTTACAATTTTTTTTACTAACTTACTTCTGAAACACTGAATACTTATCATCATGTAGCAGGTCCTTTGCAGAATATCGCTCTCATTACAGTCTGCCTAAAAGAAACTCGGTCTCTCGCCATTTCTCCCGCCACATGTACTTTCACATTCAAGGAGTCACTTATATCCTATGCCCATCTTCGTGTCGGTCGGCCCCTGCCCCACCTTCCTGATACCATGTCTTCTGCTATTATTTTTTTCAATCCGCTGTAGCGCTTGATATGATCAAAATATTTCAGCTTGCGAGAAACGATGCTGTTTATTAGCCTATCTTCCTTGATGTTAAGATCTTTTAAGATGTCAATATTTGACAGAATACTAGTCTTTACAAAAAATAAACAAAAGACACTGAAAACAAGATTTAAGAGAATAACTGTAACATTACAAAGGATCTGTCTAAGAATAATATTACTGGACAAGAGCAGGCAATTTCAGACACACTGACAGGAATAAAGTGTGCGGAAACTGCACCCTGGTGCATCAAGAATTTTGAAATTCTGAAACATATTCAGAAACCTCATGGCAACAGAGGCAAACGGGTGATTCTGCAACTACTGTTATAATTCAGTTCAACTTGTTTTAAATGGCCTACATATATAAAATATGTTGAAAATTTGAAAGAGATGGTTTCTGTGTAGGAAATAATTTTAAAATATGGCTGCATGTCAATGATTACTGGTAACATTATAACTTGCGGCTGTTGATGTCTTAATGTAACACAATACTTGACTGTGAGGTAAGACAGTTGAGAGGGGATGACTTCTCAGCACCAGGTTTGATCCCATATGGCTTGGCCCAACTCTAGAGAATGGTTAACCATCTGCCAAGATAGGTAAAAGGCAGGGGCAATTTCCTGGACTGTGAACATTGCATTTGTGGAATGAGCGATGCAGTGTGGGAAACATCCACTTCTATCAGTGTGAGGCAAGCAGTTTTACAATTCATGCAAAGAATGAAAAACAAGATGACAGCTTTAGTTTCCTTTAACTATCATACAAATGTAAAAACTGAAACTTGCCCCATAGCCAGCTACAGGTCCAATACTATGCCCAATATATGGCTCTGCAGTGAATTCCCTAGCAAACCTGAAATGAACAGAGGATATATTCTGAAAGAAAACAAAATTATCTTTCATATCATAAGAGTTCCCTGTGTTTGTTCCAGGGCATCATTGTGTCAACTAATTAGGGGTTTTCAGTCTTACTGCATATGCAATGAACCAAAACAATCTGCATACAAATAGCCAGGTCTGTAAAATAATTGTGCAAACAATACTCAATTTCTGGAACAATACTAAAGTCCAGAAGTGGATGAAAACCATAACTTTCTGCAGGAGTTTACAGCTAGTGAATCCGAAGAAGAAGAAGAAGAAGAAGAAGAAGAAGAAGAAGAAAAAGAGGAGGAGGAGGGGGAAGAAGAAGAGGAGGAGGAAGTGGTGAAAGAAGAAAAGGAGGAGGAGAAGGAGGATATGATGCAAATAAATTAATGTATCAAAAACTGACATCACTTGCACTTGAGTATTCCCACGTGCATTGTCCCCTTCCTCAGTGGCCTATGAAAAGCACATATTGATGGTGCCTGCTGCAGCTGATTTACACTCCGCCTGTCTTTTACCCTGCTCACTGAAACCATCTAGACCCTCTGCTGGATCTTGTCCACTATGTCATAAAGTAGCTCATCCCATCAATAAGCATTTGGTCAACAATGGTTAAAGTCTCATGCATCTATTGTGGAAGATTGTTCTCAATGCAAAACTGACTTTATTAGTCAAACTCACCATCAACTTGGGCTGTGATTTCTATGGTAATCTGGTACCAGGTAAGGAGAAAAGTTACTCTGGTACCAGGTAAGGAGAAAAGTTACTCTGGTACCAGGTAAGGAGAAAAGTTACTCTGGTACCAGGTAAGGAGAAAAGTTACTCTGGTACCAGGTAAGGAGAAAAGTTACTCTGGTACCAGGTAAGGAGAAAAGTTACTCTGGTACCAGGTAAGGAGAAAAGTTACTCTGGCACCAGATAGAGAAAAAAGTTACTTTGGTAACAGGTAGAGAGAAATGTTACTTTGGTTCCAGGTGGGGAGAAATGTTACTGTTACCAGGTAGGGATAAAAATGTTTCTTTGGTACCAGGTAGGGAGAAACATTACTTTGATACAATGTAGGGAGAAAAGCTACTTTGGTACCAGGTAGAGAGAAATGTTACTTTGATACAAGGTAGGGAGAAAAGCTACTTTGGTACCAGGTAGAGAGAAATGTTACTTTGGTACCAGGTGAGGAGAAATTTTACTTTGGTACCAGGTGAGGAGAAATGTTACTTCGGTAACAGGTAGGGATACAAATTTTACTTTGGTACCGGGTAGGGAGAAAAGTTACTTTGGAAGAAATGTTTCTACTTTAACCTCGTTTAGACAGATATGAGGCCTGTTGAGTGATCATAGAATCTGAATACCAATGCAATGGACTTGAAATGAAGTTAAAACTGTCTTCATCATTACGATACATTAGAGCTCTTTGTAGAGTACTGTCTTATGATAATCTTTATTTTAAATTAAACTGAATAAACCATCTGATTTGACAGATGTTTTTAGGCAAAGTGTGCCTTTAAAATATGTATATATGCAGGATCATTGAGGAGCTAATAAAAAAGGAGAGTTAGTGGTGAAAAGAGAGGGAGAGGAAAAAAAATGTGGGCGGAGGGGAGGGGTGAGGAAATGAAACAGGCAGGCAGATATAAAAAACAATTATGAGACTAGTAAAAAAAAGCAAGAGAGAGAGAGAGACTTTAAAGAGAAAGGGAATAGAAAGACAAACAGAGAGATAAAGAAACATATAACATGGAGAGAGAAAGAAAGACGAGAAATAGAGAAAGAAAAAAAAGATTGTCAGGGAGGTAGACTGATAAAAATACATGTAGACATAAAACTGAGACACACAAAACTGCTAAATTTTACAAACTAGACTGCAGATGGTAAAGCACTATAAAGCAAAAACAGGAAAGCTGGAAAATCAGTGAGAATACAGGTGCTTAATGACTGACCCAGCAGTTGCATAGGTGACTGGGGTTGCCATGGCTCCTGCAGGAAATGCATATCTGGCAGCTCCTGCTGGGTAAGCACTTGCTGCAGCCGCTGCTGCAGCTGCTGCTGCATACGGCTGACTGGCCATTAGCTGCAGACAGTAAATTTATACAAATCAGAAAAGAAGAAATTAAATGAACATAAATTCTTCTTTATTAAATAATTCACTGGTGGTTAGCAATTAGAGGACTCTTTTTATGCCAATGGCTTATCCACGATATGGTGCTAGTACAAACTCCTGTACTTTTATAAAACCAGCCAGGTGGACAGTAATGTAGATAAAGACGGGGAACTTAAGCAATATTAAAATCCGAACACAAAGAGAGAGAGGAGAAATAAAAGGCCTTTTTCTTTTTATAGCTTTCTCATTAGGTTATGTGAAGTCTAACTCTTCCTTCTCTTCACATCCCAATGACAGTGTCTGAGTGGGAGTTTACTTTTAGTATTTATTAAAATACAAGGGGAAAGCAATGTAATTAGGTGAATTGTTTTTTTTTTTTTAAACTGTGAATCTATCTACATCTACATTCTCTTCATGTCATTTTTGGCACATAAGGCATTCACAAATGATCTCCATTGCTGCCAGTCTGCCATTTTTCTGCCCATAATATACCATGTCACTTCTGCATCCCTCATTTTCCTCTATACTGTCCATCTTCAGGTTTTCCTAGGTCGTCGTCCATGTCAACTTTTTTTTTTTTCATATGCCGTCCACTAGAGAGCTGTTCTTGCCAAGGGATCATGTGAAAGCCAACTCAATCCTCTTTTGCTAGTGATATAGATTTTGCTTCCCTCAATTCTTCATATCTGATATTTCTTGTTCAAAACATTTGCAGGACTCTCCGTAGGCTTTTATCCAAATGGTTCTAGTTTTTGTGCAGCTCCAGCTGTTATTTTCCAACATTCAAAGTTGTATAATAATATTCCTAAAATGTTGCTCTTGTGTAATCTTAGCGTTATCTTGATTACTGATTTAGGAATTGACATCATAGCACACCAGGCATACCCATAGATGCTCCGTCTCCGGCAGCAAATGTCTCAAGGTGTAGATGCTAACTGTTCCCATAGCACTGATTATACACACGTCATTATCTTCCTCCTATTTGTCCCTCCTAGCCAGATCCACACTTAATTTCTCGTTCACACTCTTGTACATGATATTTCATCTAATCTCGTGTCTTCTGTCAGCTGTCATTCATATATGGTCTTCAGAATATCTCGTTTGTCCAGTACAATTGATCCCTGAGATTTCGCTTTTGTAGCCAGAAAATCTGCTCTTTCATTCCCTCGCATTCCTGCATATCCTGGACAGTATATCCATGTGATTCATTGCCATGTTGGCGTACTGATGCATGGTATACACTCATGCCACATTAGTCTATTTTTAACCTTCCACAGTGCCGACTGAGAATCAAACACAATAATTTCTCTGCTAACTTTGTTTTTTGCTATCCAATTTTCTACTCAAGCTTTAGCTTCAGTACTATCTTAAGGGCCCTTGTGAAAAGTCTTTCAATATTTTCCTAAACATCCACACAGCGGCATGATATATAATTAATATCTGCACATTCCAAATCATTTAAATAAATCTTTCAGTTCCATTTTGATCCATCTGTAATAGGCAGAATATCAGGAATGATAGTGTGAAATCAAGAGAATACCCAAGAAGTGGATGGATTGATGACATTAAAGACAAGCTACATCCATATGGAATTACAACAGCCAGTGCTATCCATTAAGTGTTAAACCACAAAATGTGGTTTTCCACACACTTAATGGCAAATGTTGCTGCTGCTGCTGATGATGATAGCATTGATTAAATGCAAGTAATCATAATTTTACCAGTGCTCAAATATGTGCCTGGCTTTGGGGGGAGGAAAGGGGGGGGGGGGGGGGGGCAAAGAAATGTGCATAGATATAAAATTCATGTATCTAAATTGAGTTGTGCAATATATCCTTGTCACTGAGAGTTAGAAAAAAGAATTCTTGCTTGCTACATACATCCAGTTTTAACATATGGCTGTGAATCCTGGACGATCAATAGGCAGGCCAAACAATTGCTTGTGGCCTCAGAGATGTGGTTTTACAGAAGAATGTTTAGAATACCTTGGACTGCCAAAAAGAGCAACCAAGAGGTTTTGAAAGAGGCGGGAGCCAGAAGACAACTTATGACAGACATCAGAAGGAGACAGTCATTATTTTTCGGCCATGTTATGAGAAGAGGGAAAATAGAACATGTTGTGACCACTAGAAAGATCTGTGGAAAGAGGGATAGAGGAAAACAACAAAAGAAGATGCTTGATAGTCATGTTGCATGGCATGGAGGTATGTCGGCACACGAACTGATACATGCTGCAGGAGATCGCAGATTGTGGAGAGGTATGATCGCCCACGCTAGTCGGCAAGGCACCTGATGATGATGATGATGAAATCAAGATACTTCCAGTCATGAAAGTTTCATAAATGCTGATGTATCAGTATATTTGTGGTTACCTGCTTTTGTAAAGCTTAGTTAAATGCCACTGGCTCTATGTGTGACTGCATTGCGTTAGGGAGACTCAGATATTGATATATTAACTACAAATAGAATGTATGTAGGTTAGCTGCACACATCACATTTGCATCATCAAGTGGTGCAAATGGTATCTCAAATATTCATTTTATTTTTCTACAAAAACAGTACATCACCTGATATCTGGCAGCTGCATCGTAGGCTAAAAATGGATCCTGGTAAAACCTGAAACAAAGGTCAAAGCATTAGTGTATCAATCCAGAAGAATAACTTGTATTATCTTATAAAATATCACTGCATGTATTTACCACAATAAGTGTTGTGCAAATGCAGCAAACTGCAGGTTATCATTTTTTTTTATTTTGCCATAGAGGTCCCTTAGCAGCTTTAAAAAAAAACAGTACTGAGCATAATCCCTGGTCTGTCAAGATTTAAAAAAAAAAAAGTATAAATAAACAAGATGCCGAAGAAACCCTCAATGACTGTTTCACACAAATGCAGGAAGTCTTATCTGAGTGGCACAGTTAGTATGCCCAGAAATATCAAGATAGGCTGGCTCAAAGACAGTCATCAAAGTAAAGGAGGTGGTTACAGATGACAAAGGCGTTTTAACTTTTGCACCAGAGCTTGCATGTATAGGAGGAAACGATCAAGCTAAAGGACAGGTTAAAATCATCCAAACCGACTATTTTTCTTTTTAATTGTGAAAAAGTGTATTCATTTCTGAACATAATAATGCACGTCTTGTTGCAAATTTCAACCTAAATCTTTAATTTTTTACAATGGCATAGTAACTGTTTATTTACTAAATTATACAAATAAATAGGAAAAATATTCAAACTGTCGTAACTCATTTATCAACCCTTTTAAATAATTATTTCACCTATTTTTTTAGAAATTGTATAAAACTGGGATAGCCTAATCTATGTAATCTGTGCTGGAAGACATAGGCTAGAAATAGCTGTGAATGATACTGTTATTACATATAATGAAAGTGAACTAGTCAGGGCTAAGATGTGGCACAGTGTTTCCACATTTTGTAGATTTAACCAGAAACATGTAAGAGCAGCTGAAAAAGGTAATAAAATGGATAAAAAGAGCAAGGTAAAGTATTCAGACAGCTGAGAAATATCATGAGGATGACTTATGTGCAGCAGGGATTCATTAGGTAAAGGATTATTGTGAAAACTAGCTTAGTCGGATACTTGTTAGTGATTTTCTCAAAATCACCTTTGTTGACTTTTTTCACCACATTGCATACAATATATCAAAAAGTTACTAACATACTGTCTTCATACTTGGCACATACATAGGAAATGATCAGTGAATCTGACTGAACTAACATAAATACAACAGCCTAAATAATTGTTTGCATTTTTGTCATATATGGTAATCCTTACACCTAATTTTTTTGGAAGAGTATTGTACCATACAAAAGAACATAACTTTTAATCCGTTGCTATAAGTGAATAGTAATTAGCACAATCAGTTGGAAATATAATGCTTAATATATGTGCAAATGTTCATTAAGTCATCTTTATTAGCTTTTTTGAAATACATTAGCAAAATGCTGAGTACAAATTTTACTATTTTATAAAATATGACATTTTCTATCAATATCCGTGAAAACATGTTCATTTTAGGCCCCAAAACTAATTTTCCTCTAATCTTTAACTAGTATGTACCTACAGAAAGCATTGTCCTAAAAGGCTTAACGAAAGTGGGTGACCAATGAACCATGGTCACTCTTATTTATGTCACCTGATGCCATTTTTATAAATTCTGTTCATGAACAGTGATTTCTAAAATTGTGTGTGTGCAGCAAAAAAAAAAAAAAAATTGTAAACTGGCAACAAATATGGTGAAAACAGTAGCAAATGACTGCTATTAAGTCATGCAAGAAAGTATATGAAGTACACACAAACTTACGTGGCATACGGTAAAGCAGCAGATGGAGCAGTTAATGGTGTGGCATGACGAAGTCCTGCCGCCGCTGCTGCTGTATAAACACCACCTAGAGCCCGTGCTGCAACTGCTGCAGGTGTCCTTCCCCTAGTAAGAGCCACACCTCGTAATGCTGCTGCGGTTGCTGTGTCTTTATTGAGGTAAATTTATACAAAATTTTAAACAAATACAAACAAGCCAATTAAATGGCGTAGACATTGACATATATAGATTTAGGAAAATGGCATAAATACACTAAAACCTAGACTTTTAAAAAAAAAGAAATACTTAGTGCTAATGGGATCACACATGTCAAAATATCTGCAATAAGAAGCAAGAATGAACTATTTACCGTTGAGTTAAACAAATAACCGTTCATTCTACCCACAGGTGGGAGTGTACATTCCAGATACTGCAGGCCGGCAGACTCCTCAGGTTATTCCATCTACACCTACAGGGGGGTCCTGTTGATTAATTCCACCAGCATCCAGCAACAAAATATTATTCACAACGAGCCAGCTGCTAATTCTGAATATCCGTGCAAATAGAATTATGCAGATCATACCGCAGACAATGCATTCAAATGTTGTCATAAGTAGGGAGGAAAGACTTCAGTCTTTGGGTATGAGTTAATCATTCAATTTTCTGTGAAAACATTGCCAAACATGCTTAGGATTTTAAAAAACATGTCAATGCTTCCACCGAATCTGGGTTAATGTGATGCTTTTTCAATCAAATATTCTGAAAATCGAAATGTGTAAGCAATATGCAGGCTACCTAATCATTTAAACAAAATGCAGAACAATTTCGTAAAAGAAATCAGTAGTAAAACGTACAGCTACAGCCAATGGATGTGAAATACATGTGTAAAAACACTCAAATTTGCTTGTGTGAAATATAATCAAGGCTTGTGATGAGAACATGCCAGAATGTTCTGTGTGTCATGGGAAACTGCACTGTGCAACAATAAAAAGCCTCATTTCATCATGTAAAAATCTGCTCTATCCAAAAGCTAACCAGAGGAAAGAGTTCCCAAACATAAGTGATTTTACTGCAAGTAAAATGTAGGATGAGACACGCAGCACTGGAGATGACAGGAAAGCGGACTCACTCAAGGTTGTACGTGTAGGCTGTAGTCCATATAAAAGTAAGTAAAAAGTGAAGAACCTTTTTTTCATGCCTGATGTAAAATAATTATATTTTTTTTAAAATAATATTTATTATTCATACTTTTTTTTTACGCCAGCAGTGCTGACATATGATACTACACTCATAATTTTATAGACTAACTGGCACTCGGTGGGAGATGTGGTAGTCATGACGCCAACCATCATTACCTTCCAGGACCATTACCTGGTACTAATTTTATTCGTTTGACCTGGAAGTTGATGACCAAAAAATCTTTTCCGATGCAGAACTGAATTTAGGATCTTCAAGCAAGAAGACATACACCTAACCAACAGATGTATTTACTCCAGGTGAAATTTCTGTTGCTCATCAACTTCTGGTCATGTTTAAGAACTGGTGATTTTCGTGAACATTCATTTTACAGATGTGACCGATTTGTATGGAGACTGTCGGTCCCTCACCTCTTGGACAAGGATATGAATATAAAAACTAAATTAGCAATTATGGGGGATGCTTAACTCGTGACCCCAACGTCTTTTCAAATAATGTCACATTTTTCCAATAAGCCTCAGTGATAAAGATCATGATATGAGTCACCTGATACAGGTTTTTTTAAGCCCCAGGAATGTATTCTATTTATTGCTTCATTTTGCGTTTGTTTTTTTATTATCCTCTCCTCTCATACCCTTTGCATAGTTGGGAGAGGGTCCCCATAAATTCCCATGAGTTCATGACTTTATTAGCATCCATGGAGCAAAGGGGTTAAATAACATTAGTATGTTTTTATCCTCTGGGGTTTCTGTTGTTGATAGCTAAAAAGGAATGGGTTCATAGGTTCACTTCATGGACTCATTCAATTTAACAGGTGCAATTCTGACAAAAAAACCTGTGGATCATGACTAAAAGTAAAGGGCAATTTTCCATGCCTTTAGACATATAGGCTCGACCTATATTTTTCAGACCAATCTGCAGTTGGTGGCTGATGTCGTTAACATCATCCTGGCTGCCTTTACTTCCCAGAACTGTACCTTGTACCCATTTAAATCTGGGTTGACCTGGGATCGTAACTAGAGCTATATTATATAATTCATGCTCTGTATGATGCCCTCGACAGCCAGCTTTTCATTCTGCTGAGACACTTGATCCATACAAGATAAAACCCCTGTGCAATGAAGTCAGTCCTTTTTACTTTAAATCTGTTTACCACATTAATAACATTGCCACCTATTCTTTTTTATGAATGTTATCAGTCCTGGCATAATATTTAATATAAGATTATCTCTACAGTAATTTCTTCAAAACCTTTAGTATACTATTACTCGCATTAATGAACCTTCTAGAAAGTATGCCTAAGTTACAAATAGGAGGAAATTCAAGCTAATGCTGATCTTAGACTAAACAAATCAGATTAAAGACTAAGATGGCTAGCCTGGCCATTAAATGCCTGCAGAAGCTGGGTGTGTCGGCTGAAAGGCACAAATACTACAGCCATGTTGTAAACGGGCACACCACATCAATATCTTTAGATAAACGCAGATAAAGAAGAAAGAGAGAAAGTTTAAAGAAACTAACAGTGGAGAATAAAGAGGATAGAAGTAAAGAAGAATCAATAGAAAAAAGCAGGGATGTTTTGTACATAAAATCTAAGTGGACAGTTGGCTGACATCTTACCAGTAGCTAGTGTGGGGACAGTCACCTTTTTGGTCATGACTCGTGCAGTTGCATTGTTAACCTAGCACAGAATCATGGTTGATCAAAAAACACAAATGCCAGTCACAATGCATGTTACCATCAAATCTGTGCTTGAGAGACTCCTTCAGTTACTTAACCACAAATGTGATCAAAGTAAATGGTATTTAAACTGAAATCATTTTTTTTTTAAATAATCAAAATGCAATCAAGTTTTGAAAAAATTGTTCAAAAAACAGAACTGTCAACTTCTTGCCTTAAAAAAAGGTGGTCAGGGCAGGGTAAAAAATTCTAGTCTTAGAGGTAAGTTTGAAACATGATCTTGTCTGAATTACACTGAAATGAAACATAATGAAATGGCTTGGCCATCTAGTAAGAATGAGATCAAACTATATAAGACCTTCTGTGGCAGAAAATCTGGGCAGAAGGTAAGGCAAATACCAAAGAAGAGAAGAAGAGATGTAGATGATGTAGCCAAATACTGCTTTTAAAAAAAAAAAAAAAAGCCAATGTACCATTCAAGTACTGAAAAGGAGCAATATCGATACAGAAAATCATGACACTGAATTACAACCTGGCAAAAGTGTGGTGACAAAGGAAGAAGGGAATCTCTCGACTCAGTTTTTTTTTTTTTTTTTGGGGTTCTCCACCTCTGTTCTATTGTATGTTTCACATTTATTGTTTTTGTTTGACTTCCTCTTGCTTTGAGTCTCTACAAGCACAGTTTTGAGGTGTCATTATTACTGATTCACAATATGCTGGCAAACATAAAACCCAGCAAAACTGTCATAACTAGCCATAAAACTCAATTTTCAAAATTACTTTATTTTATTAAATATAAATAAAGGATTGTCATAACATGTAACATTAACAATTCTTGTTTTAATGCTATAAATGATAACTACTAACAAATTACATGTATTGTAAAACTACACTTTCTGTCGTAAATATAATTTTCATATTCATTGCACATTTACTGCTAATCAGTTAAATAATATTTTACCACTTATTTTTCTCAACAAGCTCGTGGTTTCAGAAATTTTAATCTACTGGCTTTTCCTCAAAATGAAAAATAAGCAATAGTTAATACTGGTGTACTTCGAGGAGCAAATGAAAGAAAAATATGGAAGATACTTTTGTCAAAAACAGCTCAGTTAAAAGTATTTATAATTTAACCACAAGGAAGTTGGCTTAAAGATGTCCTATGACATTGTGAGAGTAAATGTTGAGTTTAAGCTACATAAAGTAGGAGAATTACTTTAATTTCATCTAGTGCTGCTTGTGTCATCAAGTACTTGGGCAGCCTGAAAACAAAACCTAGAAGATGTATTGAAGAAATTAACTTTTTGACTAGCTCAAGGAAAAGAAACCACATTTCACAGGGTGAAGCCTATTCAATGCAATATTACTCCACTTTGTCAATCAAGGTAAAAAAAAAAAAGAATTTTAAAGAGTTAAACAAAGCCAATCCTGATGTACAGATGTCAATCATCAACAGTCAGCAGATTAATGAGAAATTATGCGGAAGCTGTGAAAAACCACTTTTTTTTTAAATAACAAATAAAAAGTTGAATGAAGATGCTTTGAAAGAAATTAACTCACAGACCTCGTTACAGGCAACAGAAGAACAGGAAGCTTATTTTTTGGGGACATCATAAAAATGGCAACATTGAAGTAGGCTATGACAGCAATAAATGTGGAGGCTAAAAGAGGCAGGGAGAGACCAGGAGGTAGGATATTGGACAGTTTGGCATAGAAAAACATCCGAATCAGAAATGACTGGCAGCACAAGAGACAGAAGGCTGCTGGCAGACGTAATGACCAACGTATCACACAGCATCAACTACAAAAGAAGTGTTGTCAGTGTCTGTGTGTGGCCAATACTGTATTATGTAGTAAAACTTACTTTGGTGTATTCATGAAGAACAACCTCATAAGCATGTTTTATTATCTTCAGAAGCTACTTTGCTACTTTTTTCACTCTTTATGGTTTCACAGGACGAAATGTATCTTTGAAACCATGTAATTTAACTCTTTATAAAACACCTAACTCTAGAGTCATGAATGTGTAACAAAATGACCCTGCTATCAACAAGGAAGATAAAGACCATCTGTTTCAAGAAGGAGGAGGAGGACAACAGCAACAATAATAAAAAAAGATTTGGGAAAAACTAACATTTATGAACTGAACACATATCTCTGCAGACAAATGTCAGAAACTCTTCCATTACAAGCAATGAGTCACAGACGAAGGGCGGAAATATTCTAAGGTCAGATCATGTGACAGACTGAACAATACTCAGCAGTGTTACAGCTTTGTATGATGTTGATCACACAAGTAAATCAAGAGCCCAAAGAAATATAAGAGTTGAAAAGCAGGACACTGTTACATAAAATATAATATATTAAGATATAAACACAGAATACTGTTAAAATAACACATTAAGATATAAAAACAGTATATCATTATAATATAAACAGACTGATAAAAAATATCGACCATAGAAATGTTAAAGGACTTAAACTAAAAAAAAGAGAAGAAAAATGTTTGGAGACAAAATCAGAGAAATTCTGCAGCAGTACAAAATTTCTTTATGGTCGAAGCAGCCAGAAAAGCAGGAACCAAAGCCTGCTATTTTGCTCGACACCAGATACGATAAAAGGAGAAAGTGGCTGAGAAGTCAAAAAAAGAAAATCAGGACTGTCTAGGCTGGGAATTATGAAGCAGAAAAAAAGAATTACTGTCAGTAAGTACTTACTACTTGCAGCATAAACAGAAAATGGCAGATAACAGACAAAAACTGCATACACAAAAGAGGTGAATGAGATTAGACCATGAGTAAGACCAAGAAGTAAAGAGATAATATAAAGGGAGACCTACAAACACATGGGGGTCACTAACTGGAAAGAGAACCCAATCACAGACGCGAATGGAAATGGGTGGTATCTGCAGTAACGTACCTCAGGGGTTCAGACTGCTGAAGTAGAAAGCGTAGGAGGAGACCATTTAAAAAAAATAATTTTTTTTTTTACCTGCTTCCATCTATTTGACTAATTTGTAAACAATTTTTGCCTATCTTAATGTACTGTTAGCTGACCTAAAAACGTGTTGCTATCAGTGTATTTTGTAGATACATAAACAATGCAACCTCATAAAACCTCACAAGTTTATTACTCATGTAAACCAATATTAGGAACATTATGTGATTCTATACAAGCTTGTTGAGATTGTATTAATTATTAATACTAAGGCAAATAAAGTATCACTTTTAACTACCATATGAAATATGAACAAGTAAATGGCAAACTTCTGAGGCCTAAAATAATATAGTTCTGTTTAAAAACTCATAAACTACAGCATAAAGAGATGCCATATACAATGGAGAAATATGGTAAATATGTCGGCTGACATAAGAATTTTGGGGAGCATTAGTAAAGGCAATTTCACACTGGAAAAAAAAGTAAACAGTACATGAAGGCCCATAATTTGTTCAAGAAATTGGACTTGTTCCAAATTTTCTTCCTTTAATTAGGCAGTTTTTATTTTATTTTTCATTTTATTATTTATCTTTCAAGTGTGCTGCAAAATAGCTGAGATGAGTTGAGCTGAGTCAAGAATTGACATCACAGCACTTGGTTCATTTCCTTGCACCTCCGTCCTCATCTTTAGTGGCCAGCGAGTTCCAATACTAATGGTATTGGTTGAAATCTAGTTATATATTCATCTCGCCTTTCCTCTGAGTGCAGTAAGCTGATCAGACTCTCTAGTTACACCCAGGTGTATTATTCTCTCTAGCCATAATAATCTTGTTCTCTTCTGACTTTGTTACATGTCATGTATTAATTCCCCATTCAGTGGTGCAGATCCAGCCGACCTGTCTGCCTGTTCATTCCCCATGACGCCAACATGGCCTGGAGTAATGATCCAAAGTATGCTCTTCTGTGCTCTTTTCTTACTGTTCATTTTACATTTATAAATTATCTTCATCGCACATCAGACATGCTCCAATCTCGTCCTGAATGTCTCTAAGTGTTTTTAGGCTAACAAACCCCATTCTGGCTGAAGTAATGACGGGTGGCTCCTGCATGGTTTTCCTGTCTTGCAGTTCCAACAGGCATGCCCATGGTATGCAGTCTATTCAGTTTTAAAAAAATTTCCGTTCTCATGAGCCTGAACACCTCACAGCGTTTAGTGTCTCATATGGCATTGATGATGTCTCTCCTGTCCATAGAGGGCCCATTCCTGATAGTTGCAGTACCAACCAGGGTATCTGTTCTCTTACTGCCTTTCACAGCAGCGTTCCCCGGGATAAAAATTAAGATGATTTTGTCAAACGCTGCATCAGATGGAGCCACTGTTTTCGTTTATGCCCCGCCTTGATCTTTTGTAGCATGCTCACTGAGTTGCTGAGAAAGCATGCATTGGTGAACTCCTGAGTTTTCAGCCATTCTAGCTCCTTTGTCACAGCCATTGTCATGCTGCTGGTGGTAGAAGCAAAGGCTCACTGTCTTCTTTAATGACTTTTCCTTTAGTTCTTGCTGTGAAAGCCCATGCACTTCGCTTCTCACGAATCACAGAACCACCTGTGTATATATAACAGCATCTTCCGGTGATGTGTGCTCCTCCACCAATGCTTTAACTTCTCCATCAACTATTGGTGGTGTCAAATCATGGCACTGTTTTCTTAATTCACTCTAATTGTAAGTCTTGATTTCTCTAAGACCGTTCTTAGATACATTTGCACATCCTTTCTGGTAATCTGGTAATCCTAGTTTCAGCATCATAGCAAACGGGTCACCCCATTGTTGCTCCGCTCCTGTGCCAACGAAAAACACTCGTAGCTCACAGTGTCACACCATGCACTCAACTCAGAAGCTGGGTAACCATATCCTTCCAGTCTACAAATGGAGCAAAAATGCAACGGCCACCGCCTGGCAGAACTGCCACGGCTAAAAAAAAAAAAAAAAAAAAAAAAGAGTGGCCGTGCCTAGCGTCCACTGTGACTTGAAGCATTATGTGAGGGGTTAACAAATGGTCACCCCAGCAGTACCCTCACTATTAGCTGGGAAAGGGACTTAGGACATTACATCCACCAGCAGGCGTC
Organism: Candidula unifasciata; assembly: GCA_905116865.2. Classification (NCBI taxonomy): domain Eukaryota; kingdom Metazoa; phylum Mollusca; class Gastropoda; order Stylommatophora; family Geomitridae; genus Candidula; species Candidula unifasciata. The sequence continues at coordinate 995,292 of CAJHNH020000558.1, forward strand.
GCCCCTACAACGACCTGACTGCCTTCGTTAACGACTGTTCACCCAACAGCCATGCAGTTCTTTGGCACGAAGGAGACACATCCTTTGCAGTCTTCACCTTGCTCTGGGCTCATTATATTTTTTCAAGGTAGCTGTATGTGAAATTTAGTACTAGGGAATTATCTTCTAATAGCCTCATCTGTTGCTCTTTAATGAACTATATGACTGGCTTCGGTCCAAGTCTCCTTTATTTTCTATCATTTTGTACATCTTCTTGTTATTTTTTGTTTTCTAAGTCACATTCTCATCTCCCTTATAACTGTTTGCACTTATTAATTTTGTAGGGAATTCTCTTCTAATAGCCTCATCTGTTGTTCTTTAATGAACTCTTTGAGACTTTGGTCCAAGACTCCTTTATTCTCTTTTAAACTGAACATCTTCTTGTTATTTTTTGTTTTCTAAGTCACATTCTCATCTCCCTTAAAATTTATCCACTTATTAATTTTGTTTAAATTATATTTTTCATTTTACTTCTACTTGTTAGTCTAGCAGCTTTCCTAGGATATTTTCATCTCTGTTACAATTTTACCTTTTCTTGTTCTCCAGCAGCTTTCCTAAGCAATTCTCAACCGTTATAAATTTGTGCTCTTTAAATTGTTTAAATATTTTTTATTTGATTTCTTCTTGTTACTCCAGATGCTTTCCTAAGACACTTTTACCTTTTATAATTTTTCACTCATTTTAAAATGTTTACAAATATTTTTCCTATTATCTTTTCTTGTTAATCCAGTAGATTTCCGAAGACATTCCCACCTCTGTTATAACTTGCCACTCATTAACTATTATCAAATATACCACAAAATTATGGAAAAGACATATTCATGAAAATAGTGCAAAACACAAATGGGAAACTAGTGGAATATGTGGGTCAATGTAACAACATTAACTTTTCCGTCACCAACAATATGCTAATTATGTTAACGCAGGGGGGTGTAACAGGCATTTCTTTATACTGCAAAAGTAATCATATACTTAGCATTGACTTCAGCTGTGCTAGCACAAAATGTAACGAAACATGCAGGCACCTCAATCTTTCGTCCCTCAACCACAGTGCCGTTCAATTTCTCACGTGCTCTGTCGGCATCACTGCTATTTGCGAAAGTTACGAAACCGAATCCCTGCATGCATATGGAAAACAAGGAGCATGCATTAATCGTGCAAAAAACACATTAACATGATCATTAATTTTAACAGATTTAACAAAGAAACAAAATAGAACATGATCAGCCGTATTACATTTTATCAAAAGTATTACATTCTGTTTAAAAAAAAAACTGGTTAAAATGTTTTTTTTTTCTCTGCAACATCGTTGTGTTCAATACCCAACATTTATAAATAGATAAGCAATTTTCCTGAAATGACAAATTATTATAAATTAAAAAGAACATCATTATGAAGTGTGTGGGGGTAAGTATTTGCGTGTGTGTAATCTACAAACATGCACACACTTCTAGTAGATTTTCTATTAATTATTATTAGCAATACAAAGAAACATCAATTACTTTGTTTGAAAACTGGGATACTCAATGAAACAAACATAAGGGAATATGATACAACATGCTGACTGAACTAAGCAACATGCAGCCATGCCTCTCGGCACATTGTTAACAGACTAATGTTACTCAGAAGGAACAATAAAGAGCCATTCACCAATTCCGGACAGATACGCATATTTAGTGAGATGAGGCTGAATTAGTACAGTGAGTGACTAGGTTTATTCAAGAGTTGTCCTACCACACATCTAATCGTAAGGTTCTGATCAATGCTATCAGTGTCTTGGAGGACGAGGGAAATGATGACCTAATACTGAACAGAACAAAAATTAGTTAGCACAAATGCAGGATATGATCACGAGCAAAAGTATGGCAAACCACACACACAAACACATCATCTAAACAGGGCAATCCAACTAAGTTGACCCAAGGGGTCAAAATGGGGGTCGATACAGGCTAAAGTGTACAAAGGTATTATTGGCCACTTGCTAAGCCTCAACAGGCTGGATCTGGTCTGCCAGTTTAACAACTCTTGCTTTAAACAAAAGTCCAAGAATACCTGTTTAATAAGCTAGACACTCATCGGTGTTACAAAGAGTCTGGTATATTATATACAACACTTTGTGTGGGTGTGGGTGTGTGCACGCACAGTCTAACTGGTGCCATCTTCCTTTAGAGTTAATAAAGAAGACATAGAGAGGGATCCTGCTGCATGAGCAACACTTGGTCTCTACAATAATGTCTAGGCTTTGTGCTGTCAATAGGAGAAACCTCATCCCTGGCCTAATTGTTCCCATGGGCTATAACCTCCATGCCTACCTATAGCACAATGGAAAAGTATTGTCTGCAGAGAAATAAAGGTGCCAAAAAGGAAATCTCATAGCAAATAGTACCAGTGGGAAGTAAAGTGTTAGGTCCTCGCACATTCTGGGCCAAAGTGGGAATGTGAACAAAAGGCACTCACTATTGGTATCGTGGTTAGACTTGCATGCCAGCCTGAAGGTCTTGTGACTGAATCCACAGTGAGAAAGATTTTAATAAAATTACCTTGGTTTACAGGTCAACTCAAGATAAGCTGGGTCTCAGAAAATACTCTGGCATGATGTAGACATCATTCACTAAGGGTGGACTGGTCTGTAAAACTAAAGAACTAATGGTTTGTTGTGCCTGATGCATCAATGGTGTGTTGTGCCTGATGCATCAATGGTGTGTTGTACCTGATGTATCAATGGTGTGTTATGCCTGATGTATCAATGGTGTGTTGTGCCTGATGCATCAATGGTGTGTTATGCCTGATGTATCAATGGTGTGTTATGCCTGATGTATCAATGGTGTGTTGTGCCTGATGTATCAATGGTGTGTTGTGCCTGATGCATCAATGGTGTGTTGTGCCTGATGCATCAATGGTGTGTTGTGCCTGATGCATCAATGGTGTGTTGTGCCTGATGCATCAATGGTGTGTTGTACCTGATGCATCAATGGTGTGTTATGCCTGATGCATCAATGGTGTGTTGTACCTGATGCATCAATGGTGTGTTGTACCTGATGCATCAATGGTGTGTTATGCCTGATGCATCAATGGTGTGTTATGCCTGATGTATCAATGGTGTGTTGTGCCTGATGCATCAATGGTGTGTTGTGCCTGATGTATCAATGGTGTGTTGTGCCTGATGCATCAATGGTGTGTTGTGCCTCTTATATCAACTGTGTATTGTGCCTGATGCATCAATGGTGTGATAAAGTATATGTACTTTACTTTTTATTTTTTATTTTTTAAATACTTTAATGTAACTTAAACTGAGAATCTTCAGATAAATGAAAACGAGTACGTTCTAGATCTGATTGAAAAAAAATTCTGCCATCTCTATCTACAGTGAAAGGTGGCTGTAATGTTTTCACTTGTAACTACAGGAGTAGTAGGTGGTGAGACCCTAATGTATTCCACTGTGTGATTTTCGTACCCCTGTCTGAAAGTCATAAGAATGTTGAAGTAACAAATATAAATGCACTACTGCTGCCTATCATCCCATTTATTAATTTCCCCCTAACAGTGTGGTGCACCCAAAATGCTAAGGTACAAAATGATGCATACAAAAACTGACCAAGATTTAAACGACACAAAGTTTGAGTTTAAAACAGCAATGTCAGCCATGCATTGCACAATGCTGGTTGATTCAAGTGTTATTTGAGACGTCTCACTAGCATTCAATCACGATGACATTTGTTGGAAACATTCATTATTTTTAGTCACAAGGCCTATATAGCGTTGACAGAGTTCATCCAGGTGACAAACAGGCAACCAACAGATATAAAATATTGTAAGGAACAACTTACAACTTCTGCTTCTTTTTTATCATACGGTTTTTATATGACTTGAAATAATGAAAGTAGACAGTTTTAGATACCTACCAAAAATGCATATGTCTCTGAGGGTGGGGGAATAATTTAAATTCTTCACATTAAAATTTTTAATAACAAGATCCATTCAGAATGTAAAAGACCACACATTTCATGCTCTAATATGCAAAATCATGATAAGTCAAATGACTCTGTTAAAGAAAAAAATCTTTTTTTTTTTTTTCAGAAATATTATGCTAATTATTTTTTGTGACTATTTTACTTCTTCATTAACAGGAAACAGACATTTAATCCTTTTTTTTTTCTTCATGTCCTCCATTTACCTCAGTGAAGTCTTGAGGAAAATATTTAGTATAATACCATTAAAAAAACCTTTTACAAAGTTACTACAGCGCCATTATTTAAAGTATTAGATTATGTATAAGATTATTTTATTTCCCCAGATCTTAGTTCTGGTGTTTTTGAATACTTTTATTAATAGTATTCCTGCCTTCCACTGTCTTTGATCATGGAGCAAATTTTTGCTTTGTTTACCTCTGCCTCTTCTACTGGTGATCTTTTAACTGTCACAATGTTCTCTAATGTCTCTCGTCTTGTTGCATGACCAACAAATACTGATTGTCCCTTTAACAATAATGTTGTACAGTTTTCTATTTTTATTATTTTTTTTAGGTGAGTATTATCAGTTACTGTGGCCGCCACTTTTTTTTTTTTTAAAGCACTGAATACTGGTTCAGTAATGTCCAGGTTTTTTCCCCCTGGAGGTAAGCTGTGGTACACAGTTTTAGCATCACTTTTCTCTAGGCATCAGCCTTTAAGTGCTATACCAGTACCAGCATCTCTGGTGTTTTAGACATGTGAGTACCAGTAGCTCCCAACCCCCCCCCCCCCCCCCCCACACATGATGGGGGGAGGAGAAAAGGAGGGTGGGGGGGGGAGGGGTCTAGCAATGCCACAGCTCTTTATGTTGATGCCACTCCTTCATGTTGCAGTTTAGAATAATATGCAAACACACCTAACAAACCATGCTACAGCATGCCGTGCCATCTCTGTCTTCTGTCCTGCATCACCCAAAGAAACAAAGGCTTTAACCAACTCATGTAAAGCTCTTTGCAAACTTGTTTAAGACTGGTGAGCTTTTGGCTGCTAAAACTGTCTGGATGTGAATTAACCTGCTTCAGTCTGACCTCCCCTGGCCACTTCTTGTAACACGCATGGCAGGTTGCCGAGTGGTTCTTTGTTGCTTCTCTCATTGACCTTGATAACAATCAGAAGACAGCATATCTGCCATAGGGCAGACTACTTTCGGCTTTCTTTTTTCTAATTATGTTTCGCACATTTATGGATGCACTGCACAGCAGTGGAGAGACTTTAACATTGCAGGGAATATGTGTTGAACACATGTGTTGAACAAGGTGTTAAACGTGCACTGCACAGCAAGTTATCCTATGTTAATTTACAAATGTTAGTCATGACAAATACCATTTTTGTAAGTAATGTGTTGTTAATCAGACGGCAGGCAAACCTACAGTGTAATGTCTGTGACAAAATGAAGAACTGGATCAAATGGGTACATAAATGACTTGATAAAAGTGTGCAATTAAAGAAAATGGCTGAATTGTCCTATATGTGTCTTATGAACATACACAGTATACAATCTTCTATAGAAACATTTAGCATTAAAATAATCTCAACAGGATAGCCACAGCTTAATGCTATTTTGTTTTTCTTTCTTGTACATCAGTTTCTCAGGCAATTCTACAGAAACCATAAACTCCTGAACTGTAGAAGATCATCATCATTATTATGTGCCAAGCTGGTAAGTGTAGGCTGTCATGTTTTTTCCATCTCACATGATCACCAAAATCCCGCTTAAGGTCAACATTCTTGTCTCAGCCTATTCAATCTGACCAAGCCATCAAGGTATTTATCTTTTTGCCTTTCTCTTGCTATCTATCCCTCAAACTTACCAGCTGTTACCAAGTTCCTGACTCAATTCCTTCTAATACCATGTCTACACTCACAAAAAACTCATTGTGCTGAACAGGGCTATTGAACATTAGAGAGGTAGGACGATCGGAGCATATTGGGAGCAGCACATCCACATCTTTGCTAAGAGTGCAAGAACTGGGAGGAAAGATCGGCACAGCCAGGCACGAGAAGCACACAAGACACATGAGAAGTCTTCTCAACCAACACAGGACTGGGACTTTTAACCGCAGGATGCTGATGTATATGTTGAAGGGGGAATCTGAGCACCTATGGACATGTCTGGAGTGCCATGAAGATAACCCAACTCATAACTCAGGGCTCAGGGCTATTCAACAAAGTTTACTCAGGAGGCCAAAGTTTTGAAAACCGAGATCGTCTCGGGCCAGAGATCTGTGTCCTAGCACAGAAAGATCATTAACACAGTACAACTGGCAATGATGCAGAGGACATTTGCTGGCCCCTGGCGGCCAGATTCTGGCCCACAAGCCACCAGTTTAATAGCCCTGGTGTGAAAGATCAGTGCTAAGAAGAATCTCATTTTAATAAATGATGTTCAATTGTTGTTGTTTCTCCTACTCTGGTGAACTTGTGTGTTTCTAATATGAATCTGTGATTGTGAATTATTGCTACTACCGCAGTGACTATTAACAAGTTGTAACAATTTAAAATGGTTTAAAATATTTCACAAAATTGTAAAAATACATGGAAAGAATTCAATTTCCATCAAAAGAATATTTAAGTGTCTAGTATATGACTCATTTTCCAGCTGACGGGCAACAATATTACTTAAAGACTGGAAAAATGGATTGTTTATACACCAAACGATGAATTTTAACTAAATTTATGGGGTCTCTCTACAGGTGCTTGAATTTGATGGTGAATGTCATTCTATTGTTATTTTCTCTACTGATGAACCAGGGTGTTTATAAAATAAATTTGTGATTGTGAATAACTGTTACAAACAAAGTGACAGTTAACTATTTGCTAACAGTTTCAAATAATTTAACAAAAATGTGTTTAAAATACATAGAACTTTTTCCATGAGAAGAAAATGTGTGTTTCCAATCTATCACTCATTTTAGGACTGACTGGCACATTGCAGTGTCTTTGATTCAAAGGAACACTGAATGGAAATTAATTTTTTTGTCTAAAACTTCAGAGATATTTAATTAATTAAGCATCTCTAGACTTCTCCTGAATAGGATACATGGAATGTCTCTGGGGGTTTGTGTGGGGTTAATCGGATTTAAGCTCTCAGGGTCATCAGTTTGTTTCAAGACTCTGAGTCAGGTCACTGGTGCAATGTTTATACACATCTCGGAACAGCGTTGCTGGAGCTACAGAATTATGCTTTCTTTGTACAGTAGTCTCCATATTGGCTAAGCACTCTGGAAGCAGGGATCAAGAAAAATTCGACGAAACCCATAGGGATTAAGAAAATTCTCTTGGCTTTCAACTGATTCTATGGAATGTCTCTACAACTTCTTAAATATGGTGATGAAACATGTAACAGAAATAGAAAAGCTCACTGAAATATGAAATAAACGTTTTGTCTGCATATAGTTCTGACTGTGTTGCTAGCAGGTATTCAACTATACTGACAGAAGATTTGGACCTCATTCAACTCGTGATAAAATAACTTATGATAATATAATTATTGTATCATAATGTAAGATACTTGAGTTTATGTAACAAACAATATTAAACAAATTTATAGAGATCAGCAACAAATGAACACATTTTCAGAGGAATAACTGAATAACTGACATAATGTATATGTACATTTCAGCATTGAATGACTGTCTATAATTGTTCCCTGCCATGTCCCAAGTAAGGTATCTATTTTAATGCTGTGAATGATCTCAATTATCCGTTATCACATTTTAGGTCAACTGGATACATGGTGCTACACGCCTATTTGTACAGACCAACCAGCACTCAAGGTGGAAAACAACTTATAGTGTCCTTTTTTTGTGTGACGCAAATGGGGTTTATGGTTCTAGCTCTACATTTTTACAGACCAATCAACATCTGAGGGCCAATATGGCACAAGTTGCTTATTTCTTAGGTCATCTTCCGGTATTTGAAGCTAGCCCAGCCTGGAAATATGACACAATTCTTGCCTCAAGTGGGATTCAAGACAGGATGATTGGGTCAACAGTCAAATGGTGATAAGACTTATGTAATCAAAAAACCCTAACCACATAAAGAAGGTTTCATCCATATGTTGTTAAATAACCGTGAATGGCAAATAAATTGCAATGACATGATAACCCAAACAAACATTGTCCACAAGCGGTGTTAAAACACAATTGTGACCACACATAACGGTATGCTGGAAGTGAACTAAGAATTGTAGACTTAAATATCTGAAAAAAGTATATTCTGTCAAATTCAGGCCTTGAAGTCCAGCAAAGAAGACTACACACTATTGAAATCTCCTTTTGTTTCAGAAAAATGCAATCAACTGACAAAATTAATCAGTAAAAGGTAAAGGTAAAGTCGGGAGAGCACCATAAGTGCTCTGCCACCAGTACAGACAGCTGATAAGAAACTGTCCGCCTGTGTCGCCGTGTAACTCTGTAGCTACAATGACGTTCCTCCATTTACCCCAGAGTGTCAACTCTGGTACCCATTTCCTAGAGGCTGGGTGTATCAGTTAAAACATCAGTGAGAGGGCTCATGTTGAGATGAAAAGATAACAGAACAAATGCTTTTCCAAGCAAACTGTAGTGCATAAATAGGATGTTGGATACATGGAGTCTTTATGGACCTGTGTTTGGAGAAATGATGCCACTGGTAGTGTAAATGAGAAGCAGTATATTTTTTGGGGTGAACAATAATAAAAGAGGGCTTTCTCAACAACTGTGAAGTAGGGAAGTACCATGTCTAATTAATGCATTTCTTAGAAGCCATAATTGACTATTTTTATAACCTGTGACCAGATATTTTTCCCAAATCATGTACCTGTGATCAAGAACCACATAAATGTTACAGCAAATCTATGAACATCATGTAGCAATCAAAATGATTAAAATTTTACTCAACTGTATTATGACTATAAACCAATTATAATCATGTTCAATATTTTCTAGACAGAAGATTGATCAAAGAAACAGAAATGCTTTATAATAAATCACACCCCAAGAAATACTGATACATGATTTACTTCAATAATATTTCATGATACCCAGGGGGCTGGGTGGTCTCAAGGCATGGTGACAGCCTCGAGTGCTGGAGGTTCCAAGTTCAATCCCTGGTAACGGCTGGGATTTTTTCAAATGGACTTCTAGTAATTCCCCCTGGTCTCTGGGTAATGAGATCAGACACTGATCTGTGCTTTGTTGCGCACGTTAAAAAAAAATCCTTTGGCAGTTGGAAATCGAAAAGAGTAGCCTAACAGCGCTGCCAGGGCAAAATATTTGAGTTAAAAATCTACCCAAAGTATTTCAGGATCCTCACTGGTGCTACAGAGCCTGTGCACTGTGCTGAGCTTCTTGGGACTCAGACTTGAGTCAGAAGAAGAACAGAGCACTTATGGGTTACTCCGGTGTGCCATGATGTTGATACCCATTACTGTTCTGTAACATTTCACTTAAAAGAAAGTAAATTTACACATAATTTACCTCGGTCACATTTCATGATACCCATTATTGTTCTGTAAGATTTAACTTTAAAAAAAAAAGTAAACTGACACATAGTTTACCTTGGTCACATTCCATGATTCCCATAAATGTACTGTAACATTTTAGCTTTAAAATAAAAAGAGAGAAATAAACGTTGAATGCTCTCCCACTGTCAGAATTATTCCAGTTTAAAATATAATATGTATGAAGATTTAAAAAACACTTACCTTAGATCCTCTCTCGTTAAAAATTATTTCCACATCCAAAATTGTTCCACACTGCTACAGAAAAAGAAATATTTGTCAACTAAGATTTGGAGAAACTATTTTCACAGAGCGCAATATTTCACTCTAACATCTGCTGACATTACCAGACATATTTCTTACAATAATTAAGTATTTCTTATAATAACTAACATTTCATTACAGATATTTCTCACTTCTTCTTGTTCACCAGATCAAACTCCTACGGACAGTTCTGGTTGTTCGTTTTTTGTGGAATTTAGTTTTGTTCCAGAAACTGAGTTCTCCATGCACACCCTTTTTACAGGTTTGAATGCAGTCTGTTGGTTCCTAGCCTCTCTCTCTGACTTTGAAGGAACCACTCTTAATCATTCCACTTTTCTTACATGTGTGTTGTTTGGGGTGGTTGTTCAGGCTATTCCCCCCCCCCCTTTCCCTTCCACATTTAAGCAGCAGAAAACACACAGAAACACATTTCTTACAATATTATTTCATTTTTTTTAAATAGATATAACAACGATTATTAAAAAAAAAAAACTAATTTATAGAAAATAATTACAAATTATGAAACAAAACAAGGCAAACAGTCCTAAACAGCTAAATACAAATTTAAAAAAAATTATATACTAAAAGTATATACAAACCCCTAGCAACTGTCGCAAATCTGCCTCTCTGAATCTAAATGGGATGTTGGAGATATGTAGTCGTTTTGGGCCCGTGTTTGGAGAGATGGTGCCACTGGTTGGGGGTATCGTGCCTACATCACTCTCGGAAGTCTGAAGTTCAACCTAGAAATTAGTAGAATAAGAGATTATCAACTCATAAATTAAACAAACAAAACGACAAAACATTGATTCTTCAACTATTTGTTAACCACTGCTATGAAGGAACAGACATTATTGTAATCCAGGTAAGGGAACATTTTGCATGCCTTCAGGCATATTAGGTATGGGATGATAAACTCAAGTTTCAAAATGTGTTTGTCTGTGAAAGTTTGTTCTATTGGCAGTTTGTTTGTGGTTGCTGGTATCTTTCGTTTGTTTGTGGTTGCTGGTATCTTTCGTTTGTTTGTGGTTGCTGGTATCTTTCGTTTGTTTGTGGTTGCTGGTATCTTTCGTTTGTTTGTGGTTGCTGGTATCTTTTGTTTGTTTGTGGTTGCTGGTATCTTTCGTTTGTTTGTGGTTGCTGGTATCTTTCGTTTGTTTGTGGTTGCTGGTATCTTTCGTTTGTTTGTGGTTGCTGGTATCTTTCGTTTGTTTGTGCTACAAAGAGGCCTGGATGATAACTCATGACAATGAAAAGTGTGACTAGCAAGACCAACTTGCATTAGGAACAGTCTTCCACAACTGGAGCATATGATTTCCCGACCACTGTTGGCACTGAATGTATTTCATCTATTCACTGTCAGGATGTGTTCTGTTACATGTCTCACAGTGATCAGAGACCACTTCTCCATTCTGTTCAATCCTGGGCAATCACTTCGATAGCACGAATGAAATCCAGTCCAATACCTTTGGCTTCTCTTGTCAATATTCGCCTTGTAGCTATTTAACCTTATATTATTTTATTAGCGCTTCATATGTGATGTGGCCAATATCATTGCAGCCATGTTTACTTTACAAATCATTCCAAAGTACCAATTTTAGACTAAGCCGACCTGAAAGCACAGTCAAATTTCATTTTTTTTAAACCGCGCATCAATGAGGATCTGAACGCATAACTACCAGGCCAAGCTAGTTATCACAGCTCCCACAAACCACACAATTGTAGGCATACTCACAGGTGCCCAGCCATTATTCCCAGTTGGCAACGAGCATTTGCAGTAATGGTTTCTACAGTACACTAATTGTGTAGCAACCTGTGATGCTACAAATATTTTATCTGCAAGTTCTGTACAGGATGTCATTTTCAGCAGTCAAAAATTCCTTCAGTGATTTATAGATCAATACTTAAAAGGAAGGTTTCATGCTATTTTCTGGTGCCCTCTTCTCGACCAGAAGCCATTAAAATAAATCCGTTTTCCTTCACATGTGAATCCTTGTCCTGTGTGTATATAAGTTATTGTACTAAACACAATGCCGGAAAGTCCTGGTCACAAACCAAACATTTAGAACTCACTGATGTAATATGCGCGCACATTTATTGGAAAGTGGGGGGGGGGGGGGGCTAAGCTTAAAAAGGAAGGATATGACATGTATTTTATGTTTAAATTATTACAGATCATAATATTTCATATTTATTTATTATAAGAGAATTTCATCCTGTTTAAACTATAGTTATTTCTATTGGGTGTATACCAAATAGAAAAAAATACCCTGTACAATTGAATGGAAACCAAAATCTATAAACATAATTGTGCAAATCATGAAATGAACACATAACACAAATTAATCTGCAGTCAATCTGTTTGTATCAAATAAGACAGTTTAGAACTGTAAACAAACAAAGAATATTAATATAACTACAACAAAATAATGATCAAATTGAAAGGCACACCCAAGCATTATAAACACAGATGTATTAATACTAGGGTTATTCAATACTTCCATCACAAAATAATAAAGCCGTAAAGTAAAAGAAAAGATTACCAGGAACTCAGCAGTGGGACTTAAGGTGCAGTATAAGCAATAATAATTAAAGCTTCATTCAGCAGGAACAACATTCACCAAAAAAATGTAAATGAAACAGGACATTTGTCTGTGTAGGAATGACACACACACACACAAAAAGGTATATAACCTTGTAAGTTTACGTAGAATCTTGTCAGTATAAACTAGACATTTATTATTATTTTGAGACCTAGAAGAATATGCTTTAAGACAAGTAGCAGATTTTGCATAATAATATTCTACTCAACTATCAGATTTATACTATGGATTTATAATGTCCATATTATTTTCAGTGTAAACCTCTGCTACTTTATTACATTACAGTATATTCTATATGTAGTAACAATTTAATCAACAATATTCTGTTCAACACTTTTGGGTTATATATGGAATAATGTGGAACTTTTTAGTTTACAGAAGTTGCTACATTTAAATACGAGTATTTAAAGTCCAATGTATTTTGAAAATAGATGCTCAGAAAAAAAAAATTTGAAAAGTAGATGACTGCTTTATCTGCAACGACAAAACTGAAAACAGTCTGGACAATACAATGACATTATCCATTTTTATGTGAACATCAAACTTAGCATTGTTTGTTTTTTTAATTATTATTATTCTGTTTAAGTATGAAACCTGGATAAAAGATGATATGCAAAGCTTTAAAAAATAAAATCACAAAACTGCTACACATTTTGAACTGAAAACATTAAACAACTGTCTTTGCTGGAGAATAATCAATACCAAAACAGAGCCAAAAATCATGCTACCTAAAATCACTTGTGGAATATTAAACTTGGTCAGGAAACCTTCTTACAAGTACATTCTAGTGAAATAGTTACAAGCTGGCAGTAAAGCTACAGTGCTAAGCAATCATGGATCTTCTTCTTAAGCATTCGCCTTCAACTTTTTCAGTTTCAAACATCATGTGTTGTGTGATTAACCTATGTGAACCAAATCCAACATGTGATATGTTCTAGTCCTTTTCATAGCTATCACAGCATATTAAGAAAACTTGCTTTCCCCAGTATCCAGTGTCTTTGAAAGCAATACACTTGTAGGTTTTCCAAATTGATTTAAAAAAAAAAAATATATATATATATATATATATATATATATATATATATATATATATATATATATATATATATATATATATATATATATATACACATATGGGTATCTCCAGTGAAACCTTCTGGTACTCAAGGAGTTAAAAAGGCCAGTGGCCCACTGGTTATGGTTTACAGCTAGGCTGTGATCTATGCACCTTTCATCCAAGACATCCGAATTTGGCAAACCTCTAGTTGGTTACCTTACACAATCTGTTTGTTACAAGGACATTATATGCTCAATGCATTACCAGTGGCAGAAAAAATGGTCTTTTACTTGTCTTTACTAATCTGTATTTAACAATTCATCAAATTTAAGGAATAAATAAAATCACAAATACTTCTTTCGCAGTAGTTTTAAAAATCCAAATATCGCAAAGGTATTCTGTTAACACTATTGTAGGAATATGTTAATAAGTTGGCTCTTAAATGCCTAACAATCTGCCAGAGTGGAGCTCAAGTAGCTAGGGAAAAAAATAATCTGCCAGGGAAGTGGGATCAAGCAAAAAAACAAAGCAACAAAAATAAAGAAAAACTATATTAAAATTATGAAAATGCAGAAACCAGACAAATGCAAACCTCAGGCATTGCTTTTAGTTCTCGCATCCAGAGGCTCTTTTGTGCCTCTCTCAGGAACTGAAGAGGAAATATTACATAGATGATGACATCTAAACAGATGCAATGAAACCAATGATAAGACCTGTTCAACTGAATGTATTTTTATTTATTATTTGAAAAAGGGTTGATTTTTGTGTACCGGGGGAAAAACACTACTCCATCTTTTTCGTACTCAATTGAACAAGACCAGACACTATTAGAGAGGAGTAGCTGGCCGAACAGGTTATAACACTGGGGTCTCAAGCGGGAAACCTGTGTTAAAATCCTTGGTTAGGCTGGGGATTTTTTCTGTCAGGGGCAAAATAAATCCTCACTTGCAGGCGTGGCTACAGCACTAGCCATGCGACCGCAAGTCCTCAGGCTCAAAGATCTCCCTGCCTGCACCGCAAAAGTGGTAAAAAATACAGGCAGTAATTGGCAAACACTATTTGAATACTGTAAAATATAAACAGCAAACTGAATGCAGAATACAGCTATTATTTAACTCTTAATCTTATTACTTATTAATTATTCAAAGGTCATGTGTTCAGGTCCTGATGGAGTCAGACTTTTTTTTTATTTGACCTTCGCTACTAGGTTGACCCAGCCTTAAATGGGTACCAGGTAAAGTCCTAGGAAGTAAAAGTCACATCACCTAATGACTGGGCTATAAAAAATAGGTTTAACCTTGGACGCCGAATATGCCTAAAATTCACATGTTTTCCATATCAACATCCCAGCACATCTATCTGACCCATTCATAAACCTGTCGTTACTGCCTGTATGTACCACTTTTTTTTTTTTTAGTGTGATGTCGAACAGAGGTGGCCTTCAGCCTGAGGATTTAGGGATAGTGTGGCTAGTGCAGTCACCTTGGAGTGTGCTGGTAAGAAGGTTTACTTCTGCCCCAGACAGAATAACCTCCCATCACCTTACCGAATATTCAAAACTGATCTTCTACATGAGATCCCCATGTTCTAACCATTCAGCCAACTGCTCCTCAATAGCATATATCTTGTCTACTCTGTGTTCAGTGGCTGTAAACTAAAGTGAAAAGTTCCAGTTGTTCCTCCATTTCTGGGACTTTGGTCTTCTTCAAGGGTTTTGTGTGCAAACATCCTTTTACACATCTGCAGACTGTTGGTTCCACGCGTCTCAGTCAGATGCCCACCAGCTTAGAGGGAAACAACCCTTGGCTCTTTCAACATGTTTATCACAGGGGCATTGGGATATTTATTCTCTTTCCCAATAAAAAAAGGTGCCTGAATCCACATGGGGATGTCTGAGAGGTAAAGAGTCGAGACATTTATCTATAAAGGGTCTTCTCAGACATGACTTCACCCATGTGTTTTATTCTTTGAGTAAGTGGGTTTAAAGAAAAAAAAAATATTATTACTTTATTCTTTACATGCTCACTGGTTTACATTTAAACTGATGATGAATTAATGCAGTTTAATCCCACTCTACTTCAAATGTCACCTCTTACTGCATTACTTTCATAAACAACTGAAAACTATTATAAACACAAACGAATACAAAACACCCCCCCCCCCCCTCCAACAAATGATTTATTTCGGATCAATGAAACATCTATTCCTTATAGCTGTTAAACTGTAACCCAAATATGCCTGTGATATTTAAATGGTTTTATTGAAATAATATAAAGAAACAGACATTCATTATATAAATGTTACCCCACCCCTTCCCCCTCCCCAACAACAAAAAATATATATACAAACTATTAAGATTGCATTTTACAGGCAAACATGAGTAAAAGAATAGCTAGGACATGCAACTTTTGTAGTGCAGATTCAACTTTACTCTAACGGGGTTGCCCCATAATTGCTCCAGCTGCTGTGCTAGTAGAAATCACGTGATATGCCCTTCACTGTCCCATGTGAAAACTAGAGATCAAACAATCAGCCCTGGCAAAATTTACAAACATGCACATGCAGTAAATGCGTAAGACAGTTGCTAGATGTGCCAACACCAATAGTTTCCACCAGAATTGCAACCTGTTGTAGTCAGTCAAGTCAAGACAAGCTGGCAATAATAATTAATGCATAGGGCACTTGCAAAGATCAAAAGTAAACAAGCAATTTCGAATGTCCTGGATGCCATGACAGGAACCATTGTTGGCACTGACAAAAGGCATTCCCCATTAAATAAAAACACAGCTTAATGTTGCACCAAGCACTTAACTTGGCAGTTTAGGCAACAACAGCATATTATGTATGGGGAAACAATACAATGAACTCTTTATGAAGTAAGGTAAAGAACATTCCATGCCATGAGGTGTAATGGGTATATAGTGCTCGCTCCATATTCTGACAGCCAATCAGCACTTGGCGAGTGATTTAGTCAATATAGTGCTGGTGACCTTTACTTCCTGGAAAATTCACAAATACAGATTAGGCTAGGTTATCTTTGAAGCTAATGTAAAAACTGTCCAATTGAAGATCACTTAAATGAAACTCTTGGCCAATGGACAGACAGATAAGCCTTAAAATATCATGTTTTCAAAATCTATTTTATACATATATAGTGCAAACAAATTTTAATGACAACATGTTACTCCTGCCTCCAAAACTGACGGATTAGATACAATCTTCATAAAGACATGCATATATAAAACAATTCATAAATCAAATAAGAGTGCCTGGGAAAATAGATCAATAAACAGCTAGCATAAAGCTAATAGTCTTAAAATATTATACTTGTGTGCAGGAGGCACAAGATAAGAGACATGCAAAGTGAGCTTTAACTGCTACAGACAGGTAATTTTAGAAATAAATATCTGGTGAGGGACAGAATCCGAGGCAGACAGACAAACTGTTAGAGACTGAGGTCGGAAAGTCTACGGAAATATTGATGTTTCCACAAACAAATGTGCAGGATGTTTCAATGTAACAAAACCATCCCCTTGGCTGGGAAGAATCATCATCATCTTCATGTCATAATTCTGCATCGGGTCCTTTAGAGAACATTGCTCCAATCACAGATGTCAGAAATAAACACAGTCCCTGGCCAGATCTCCTGCCTCATGTAGCTGCCTGCCTGAGGTGTCTCTTATGTCCTGTGTCCATCTTTGTGCTGGTCGGCCCCTGCCTCTTTCACCTGATCCCATGCCCTACACCTTGTCCTTCCTAATCCACTGTGGTGCTTGATATGACCAAAGTTTTTGATATTTCAAGACAAAATGCTCGTTACGAGCCAACTTTCTTTCATGTTTAGATCTTTTAGGATGGCTCATGTGCATTGTCAATAAGCATCGACAGTCATGGACTAACATTTTCACACTATTACCAAAACTTTGGATCAGATCTGTGTTCTTAACTCACTAATGCCAGGTGGCTAAGCCACAAGCTCTTCTAACTGTCACAAAGTTTTTAAGTTTATTTCTCTTCCTACACCCACCCCCCCCCCCCCCTTCCCCAATAATCATTTACTGTCTACATATAATTTCTCTAATCAGTTTTGGGATCCTGAATCAGTTGTTTCAATCCTGCACAACTGATAGACAAGCCAAAGAATGTGTTTGAAACCTCAGATATGTGGTCTGCCAGAAGAATGCTTAAAACTCTTAATGTTCTGAAAGGGGTGAGGGTCCCAAAACAACTAATTAAAAACATCAGAAGTAGACAGTCATAATTTTGTGGCCATATTATGAGAAGAGGAAAACTGGCACACACTGTTACTTCTGGAAATATCTGTGAACAGTAAAACAGGAAAAGATAACAAGAGGAGACTGCTGACAGGCTTTTGTTATGGAATACAGTTGTCAACACATGAACTGGTACATGCCGTTAGAGATCCAAGATTGTGGAGAGGCATGACTGCCCATTCCATTTGGCCAGGCCCTTGATGATGATGATGAATCAATTTAGTTTTCATCTGTTCCTTAAAGCACAGGTTTAACAACAACATAGAGGCCATGACCTAGTATGAAAGGACTGCCCTTATTCTCCTTTGGGGCAATTTAAACAATGATATCCTGTTCAAATCATGCAGGTTTATATGAATAATGAATATTCTAGAATAAACTTCACTGCACAGCATTTTATCTCAACTGGCTCAGTCTCTCTCGCCATAGCAGCCCCCTGTCTGTTGTTAAGTCTCAAACACTGGATGAATGGAAGCTTTAGTGGTGAGACTCAGGAATCTGGCCGGGTGTGAGGCAAATGGCTTGATCACATCTCCAAGGAGGCCAGCATATCAAAGATCTTATTTATATCTAGTGTGCATTTTACGCAGAGGTCACTCTTTACATCTAGGACACTATGATACTCTTTACACTAGTTGAAAAACATGCAGATGTTACAAACAATTACTACAAATGTTACCACATCAAAAAACATTCACATTAAAATACCTAACACCAAAATAAAACAAGATTGCACATTCAGACACCATCAAAGATGTAAACATATTTTGTAATAAAATAATGAAAATTAAGAACTGGCAAAAATCAACAGAGGAAAACCATACACACACAACAAACTTTTAAGTTTATTAATAACTATACACAGATATGTCCTAAGCTATGTGATTTGCAAATGTTATGCTCATCAACCTATGGGGCATATTTGATTGTACATATTACAAAAACAATATGCAAACTTGATAAAAATCAAGACACCATACACTTAAAAATTGGTGTGAGCTAGTCCTCTGTATTCACCACCCCAAAATGATGAACTCACATTTCTTCTTCATCTTCCTGATACTTTAGCTGTATAACCCCTCCGTATGTACTATGAAAGACAGTTTTTTTAGTAATCAAGTCCAAGTCATTCAATAAACAGCATCTCTGATAATGGTCTCTAGTCACTGCTGTTTGGAATATAATGTGTTCAAACATGGACGATGGTATGAACAGGTAGAAAAGGACTGGAATCCATACCGGTTTTCAGGTATATGCCTTACTTCTTAATACTGAAATACACACACTTCACATACTCTGTCACAAAAGCCCCATAAACTAAAGCAATCACACAATATATTTTGTTGTTAAAAATATGTTCTTCTTCTTCTTCTTAACATTCACCAGCTGTAAACTCTGTAAAGTTCTGGTTGTTCACCCGCCTCTGGACTTTGAGACTTGTTCCATTAGAGATCTGACTTATCTGTTTGCAAATTGTTAATTCTTTGCCTCTCAGGTAGATGCACTCCGACTTTGAAGGAAACCCACAAATCAATCCACTCTTACAACATGCTTGTTGAGGAGGCAGTGGGTCAATTCTTGTTTTCCCCACAATGGGGCTCCGGAATCATCACGGGGAAGAATGTGTTTATATTTAGCCCTTCTAAAGTAATATAACTTGTGTTTGCCCTGTTATTGTTATTTATGCATTGTTATTTACCCCATTGGCAGCTGCTCTGGACATCTTGGATTATTCTAGTTAAGAACACAGATTATTTCTCCAGATTTTGACATGCATTCCATTATAACATATTGGGAATAAGGTGCTAGATTTTTGCTTTATGGGTTATCATTTTTGACCGGGTTCAATTCTTTTTTCAAACACTAACATACCAAAAACCAACAGCTTAATCTCAAGCAGTGTATGTGCTGTGCTGAATCATAACAGTGGAACCTGGGAGTTTAGCACCTTGGGAACCCCAAAATCTGTGAGCTCAGGCCCCCCCCCCCCCCCCCCCCCCCCCAAAAAAAAAATTATAAATAAAAGGGTTATGCTTTTTAAGTTGTTTTGTTTATATGCATCATATTATTTAAAATATATTTTTTGTCATTTGGCACATTATTATTTTTATTTTCAAGCACTTAAAAGTCCCTCAACCCAGGGGTCATGGCTCATTATAAAGGCGTGAATGGTTTTCTGTGCGGTCAATGGACAGTGGTGAGCAGTGTTGAGCCTTGCAAATTTAAAAACAGTTTTTTAAAATTGCATGTCCTACATCTATTGTCATCCTACACTTACCGTCGGCGTGTTTTTATTTACCCTATTGAAAATCAATTTTTAATGTATGAGACTGCGGGTCACTTTGCCTCTAAAAAATGGGGTCGCAACATGCAAAAAGTTGGCAACCACTGCCCTATGTGCCAAATGGCAGTCAGTAAAACTGTTACTTTTGTAACACCTCCAGCAATGTGCACATTACTGATACTGACAGCATAAATTCACTATAGTATATGTAATAACTAAAAAAAATAAAAACAAAACTCATGCAACTATAAACAGAAAAACAGCATTTTGACTGGCTTTTATATATACAGAGAGAGAGGGGGTAAGGGGGGGGGGGGGAGAGAGAGAGAGAGGGAGAGAGGGAGAGAGAGAGAGAGAGAGAGAGAGAGAGAGAGAGAGAGAGAGAGAGAGAGAGAGAGAGAGAGAGAGAGAGAGAGAGAGAGAGAGAGAGAAGAACTTCAAACAAACAAAAATTAAAAAACTTTTAAGGGAACAAATTTAAGAATGATTCTAAATTCCTTAAGCATTTATTAACTCAAAAATTTTTCATTTAATTATTGTATTTTATTTATTCTAAGTGTTAGGGAGAAAGAGAAACAAAATGCAATTTCATACTAATATTTTCTAAGATAAACAGTACAGTAAATTCTTAGCACTCTAATATGCAGATTACATGCAAAAGATGAAAAGACATTTAAACTGTATTTTAGATGATAAACAGCACTGATTTTTTTGGCAGAATAACTGGCCTTTTTATATTAAGATAGGGCAAACGCTTAAATGGAAAACAAAAAAAAAATGTCACAAGAAATGTAAATTAAAGAACTGTGAATTTCTTTAGCAATCCCTAGAAAATTTATAATTTAATCCATTCTTAACATCAGAAAGAGAAACAAGAGAAAGTAAATGCAATTTTATACTGTAATGGTACTGAATTCTTAGTAGACTATGACAATATTCAGATTGCATACAAAAGATACTTATGGCAATAATCTAGAAGACAAACGACAAACGATGCAATGACACTTAAACTCAGAGAATCTAGAGGACAAGTAAAATGCATCATTAAACATGATACAGTAACATGAGACCCACTTACCGCTTGTTGCTCTGCTGCGCCATTTGATGTGACGGGGGTAGTGGTGTAGATGGTCTGGCCACCTGGCTCTGAAGAAATGGTTGGAACTGCTACACCCAGACTCTGGATGCTGGCAAGATTGGCAGCTGCGGCTGAACTAGCCGCCTGGTTGGCAACAGCTTGGTGATACTCCTCTAGAGTGGTGGCTTGAGAGTATGTGTATGTTGGCGTCATCTGGTTCTGAACCATATGCTAGGAAACAAAAACAAAGGACTGTGTCAAGAACTGACTGGTTTTGATAATCACAAGATGTGATATGTTGGGTGTGTGGTTAGAAACAGAATTCTTGCATGCTATACAGAACTAATTTTAACATGGGTTTGTGAATCCTGAAGGTGCTTGTGGCTTTGGCATTGAGAAATTACTTAATAATTCTGAGATGCTGATTGATTTCCAGCTACGTGCAATCTGGCAGAGACTGCTCTGTGTTGGTTTCAATAATGATATGGATAGCCATCCGGTATGGAAAGCAATGGCACAATACTGAAAGTAAAACTGCCCGGTAAATACCAAAGAGCCTGAGGTTAATTTCACACAAAGGATATGCAACTAACTTTGTGGATCACGGACAATTAGTAAACAAACAAATAAACAAATCTTGGAGACCTCGGAGATATGTTTCACAAACGAATGCTTAGAATTCCGTGGACATCAAAATGAAAAATTAAATATTTTTTGGGTGTAAAGTGACTAAGGGCCAAATACAATTTACAGCAAACGTCACAGAGAGGCAGCCATCTTATTTTGGCCATATTAAAGAAGAGATAAACTGAAACATAACAACTGGACACATTTATGGAAAAAGAAATCGAGGAAGATAATAAGAGGTGCGTATTTGACAGTCTTAAGTCACAACATGGAGGTGTGGCAGGACATGAACTGTAATGTGTAAAAACAAACACAAACAAGAGCCAACAAGTGAATAAAAATTATAAGAAAGAAGGGAAAATGCAAGGGAGAAGAGCAGAGAAGAGAAGAGAAAGGCAGAGTAGGAGGAAGGAGGGGAAGGAAAGAAGGGGGAACTTTGAGAAGAATAAAGCCAAATGTGCCAAGGATAAAAGCCAGAGTGGCAGTAATTATCTGAAATCAATGCACAATGTTGTTGCAGACTTTTTTTTTTCTGGGGAGAATAGAAAACAAGGACTTACAGAAATTTGAGTCTTAAAAAAAGGGTAAGTGAGGAGAAAACATCATGTCAACTAGCAACATAAGAATGGTAAAAGGGGTTATATAAACTGTCAAAATCCCACTAGGGACCACAACAGAAACTAGCCTGCTGCAGAAGTGAACAGAAAAGGAATAAAACTAAAAGAAGTGTCACTCCTAATGAGGCATATTCGTTCAATAATGTAACAAAGAAATCAATTGTAGAGAGTAAGAGAGAGGGTAGACAGAGTGCACAGAGATACTGAAATGAAGAGAGAGAGAGAGAGAGAGAGAGAGAGAGAGAGAGAGAAGAGAGAGAGAAAGAGAGAAGAGAGAGAGAAGAGAGAGAGAGAGAGAAGAGAGAGAGAGAAGAGAGAAGAGAGAGAGAGAGAGAAGAGAGAAGAGAGAGAGAGAGAGAGAGAGAGAGAGAGAGAGAGAGAGTAAATGTTGGCTCTGTATAGACGGTATCATATAGTTGACACATCAAAATATGCAATTTCTTCTAATTTCTTCTAATGTTTATTTTAAAATATCATCCTCCTCCTCCTGATCATCTTTTAGTCAGTGGATATTCCACCCTTTGTCCATACAGCTAAGTTTTCCACTCTTCTCTGTGCCGGGCTCAAAGTTGCAAGAACTTGTTATTTCACTGGAAAGAAAGGTTAGAGGAAGCAGCAGCAGAGGATAATGAAGAAGGGAATGAGGGAGAGGATGAAGGGAAAAAATGGGGGCTGGGGGATGCAGACAAGAACAAGAACAGTTTTTTCTTCTTCTTCTTCTCTTCTTTACTTCTGGAATGCCTCGCAGCGTCAGTGGAGGAAGAGATCTCTAGAACGAGCCCTTCTATTTACTTCGTATGTAGTACTTTTCAGTGTCTCTGACATTTCTGCGGTCCATATTCTGCGTGGTCAACCTCTGGGTCTGTTACCACTGTATTTGTATAAGACTCTCTGTGGTGCCCTGTCTGCCGCCAATAGTGTTACATGACCAAACCATTTGATTTATTGTCTACCTATAATGTTCAGTATTGGTTCTGTGCCGATTCTCTTTTTGGTACCGTTTTTTTTAAAGGGGGGGGGGGGGGGGGGTGTGTGTGTGTGGAGAATAAGACAATGCAGGAGGAGGAGAATATGATAAAGTTGAGTAATAGAACTAAACTTCCTGTGTGGGTTCCAGGGTCTCATTATGTGGAAAACAAGATCAGTTCCACTGCATGCTGTAAGAGTCGACTAATTAGGGGCATCCTTCAAAGTCAGAGTGCATCTGCCTGAGAGGAAATAAACCAACAGTCTGCATATAAATAATCCCGATCCGTAAAATGGATGTGAATGCAGTACTCAAGTTCTATGACAAAATTAAAGTCCAGAAGTGGACGAACAACCGAACAACCAAAACTTTCCGTCGGAGTTTACAGCATTGAAGGCGAAGAAGAAAATTAAGTAGAAGAAGAACTTAACAGGCGAATATTAGAAAATGACAAGTCAGGCGTTGTGGAATTGTTTTCACTCAACTGTTCGCTTTCATCGTTTTACGGTTTAGATCAACCGGGGTTTCAAGAAACTTCCTCTTTGTCAAACTTTACAGAGAAAAAAAGAGAGAACTGTCTCCTGGCCACACACTATTATTAAACAAGGACAAGCTGGCATAAACTGGAAACTCAGGCTTGCCCATGTTTTGTGTCTGATGGCGACAGGGATCCGAAATGGAAAATTCATGTTACAATCCTCAGGTAACATTAGGCAGCTTCATTTCCTGGCCTCAATATTAATTTATGCAGGGATATTATTCATGCAGGGCGGACAGAACTTTCGCCCATTGCTACTACGAATCACATAAATCAAACAGTTCGAATGTCTTGAGGTCAAATCTGCATCAATTCGGATTCATTTTTCCAAAGGGCAAAAGTTATGATGGAAAGTAAAGTAAAGCAGGCGCTGACCACAACATCCACTGAATGCCTATCGGTCAACGAAAATAGAGTCTAGGATTATACGGCTGATACGCTATCGTCGTTAAAGTAACCCATTACTATACTGATCTCTCTCTCTCTCTCTCTCTCTCTCTCTCTCTCTCTCTCTCTCTCTCTCTCTCTCTCTCTCTCGTGCGCGTGTGATTTGTTTTATTGCGGACTCTGTGTATATGTGTGTGTGTGTGTGTGTCAGAGAGAGAGAGAGAGAGAGAGAGAGAGAGAGAGACGGAAAGGAAACGTGTATCGCTCACGGACTGAGAACTGCAGACATATTACTAGGGACATTCCATACACGCTCAGTCCCCACCTTCAGCAGTCAGCGTAGAGTTTCAATACTAATGGGACCAGCTATCGGCTGATTCTATTTTCATTTTGCCTTTCCTCTGAGCGTTCAGTATTTGCAAGATTCTCTAGTAACTCCAATGCTTACGGTGGTCTATACTTACACAGTAATCACGTATTAACTTTTTATATCTCATTGAATAATTAGACTAACAACCTTGCCATCGTTGTTGGTTTTTACCCCTTATGTCTCACAGCGTTATTTTTTTTTTTTTTTATTCCTAGAGCGCAAAACCTTAGTACTTGAAGTAGTAATCTCTTTTTTTTTTTTTTTTAGGGTTCTTCTTGTTCTTGGGACACAGAGAAAATGTGTTACCTAGATCTAAAAAAAAAAGATTACCCCCAATTAATCAATAACAGCACGTTTTCTTTATGGATGGGTGTTTGGGGTGGGAAGGGTGGAGGGTATATACCGATAACAAAGGAGAAAGCATGGACAGAAAAACCATTCCGTGAAAATATCGCATTTTCCCTCTGATAGTTATTCACTAAACAAATCATGTGCAAATATCACGTTTGTGAACATGTTTAGTAAACTGGTAGTCCACGATTTAAACCCAGTTATAAATAAAATAGAGTATCGGAGCTTCAGAAACTCTGCAGTCATCATAGCAATAGGCGTGAGGCAGGAACATGTTCCATTAACTTCTTTAAAGTTTGACCGGGGCTTCTGGAATTTACCTGGTTCCTTATTGGCTTGCCATCAATGACTGATTATTTAAATCTCGGGTTGGTCACAAACCTTCAGATACGACGTAAGAACTTTTATTTTTAAATAGTTAAGAACTGGGTAAGCATATCTGAACTAGTTCTCTGGTCTCCTTTTGGTGGTCAATAGACTAGACACAGTGCCCCCCTAACAAGAATGTTATACAATAAGGGGTGTTTCCTTCGAAGTCAATGTGTATCTGAGAGGCGAGGAACCAACAATGCGTATACAAGTAAGCTAGAATTATAAAACAGGTGTGCATGCAAAACTCACGTTCTGGAGCAAGACAGAAGTGGAAGAACAACCAGGATTTTCAGCCGGTGAATGCAAGAAGAAGAAGAAGGAGAAGAAGAAGAAGAAGAAGAAGAAGAAGAAGAAGAAGAAGAAGAAGAAGAAGAAGAAGAAGAAGAAGAAGAAGAAGAAGGAGAAAGGAGAAGAAGAAGAAGAAGAAGAAGAAGAAGAAGAAGAAGAAGAAGAAGAAGAAGAAGAAGAAGAAGAAGAAGAAGAAGAAGAAGAAGAAGAAGAAGAAGAAGAAGAAGAAGAAGAAGAAGAAGGAAGAGGAGGAGGAAAAGGTGGAGAAAGAAGTGGAGGAGGAAAAAGTGGAGAAAGAAGTGGAGGAGGAAGAGGAGGTGGTGATAGAGGAGGAGCTGGTAGCAGCACAGACTGAAACCACAAAAGAAAGAAAGAAGGTCCAGAAGTGAAACCCAAGAAATGTTTGAAACACATCAGGAAGAGCTCTCACACACACAAACACGCTGTTTATACGTGATAGAGATCGTGCTAACGTACACACAGAACAAATAACAAAGCAAAAAGAGAAATCACAAGACATTTCAAATCAATACACACGAGCTAATTCATTCACTGGTACTAGCATAATTAGGCATGGTTTAATATAATAGTGAACCAACAAACGGCATTGTAAAAGCACGTACGGCAAGAATTAAGTGCAATTTTCGGCGTGTTAAAAGTGAGAGGAAATAACTGGTTTGATTAAAGAGAACTGTAATTATCACTGCAGGATTCATATGAAAAATTAATTAGCAAACTGGGAAAGCAATATAAAACCCAGGGGTATTATTAGGTACAAGTATACAAGTTTCAGTGGACCAAGAGTTGAAGAAAAGACGCTGACGTTGGATAGGACAAAAATTAGAGAGTTAAGTCAAAAAGATGGGGAGGACATGTGAAAAGCTGCACGCCATAGCGATGGAAATTTTTTATTTGTGTGGGTTTGTGCGGCTTGTCCATTTCTGTTCCCTCGGTCTATGTTCCTTAAACTTCTTTCTTCTGCTTTTCTAACCCCAATAGGAGCATACAGCCTCAACCAACTCAAGCTCCCACTGGGAGTTAGAAAGGCAGAAGAAAGAAAAAGATTCAAGTTCTAGGAATACAGACTGTAAGGACAGAATAAGACACGCCGCACATACCTAAACACCTACAACAACAAAAAACACTTACTTTATAAACAAAAATATATTATGCAATAAATCCCGTCAAGTGAGGTCCGAAAAGGGAATGTATGCATGCTACATAGTATTAACATATGGTAGTGAATCCCGGATATTCAGTAAAAATCTGTGCGGCCTCCGAGATGTGGATTTACAAAAGAATGCTTAACATTCCTTGGTCAACTAAAATGAGTCATCTAGACGTTCTGAAAAGGTTAAGAAAACACAAAGATAGCCTATCACAACAAAAAGGGGGCAGCCGTCATGTTTTGGTGCGATTATAAGAACCAAAAAAAAAAAAACTGGAACATGTTTTGATAACTAGAAAGTACTGTTGAGAGAGAGAGAGAGAGAGAGAGAGAGAGAGAGAGAGAGAGAGAGAGAGAGAGAGAGAGAAGAAGAAGAAGAAGAAGAAGAAGAAGAAAATGAGGGAAGATTCTTGATAGCCAATGGTCGATGGCATGGGGGAAAGTGTCAGAATAAGAATGAATACATGCGGCTGGAGATAACAGGATGTGAAGAATCATGATCATCGTTCACTGCCAGCGTCTTGGTAAGTGATTATCGTGGTGGTGGTGGTGGTGATGGTGGTGATGGTTGTGGTGGTGGTGGTGATGATGGTGGTGGTGGTGGTGGTGGTGATGGTGGCTATAACGATGATTAGAAAAACAAACTTGAAAAAAAAAAATATATATATATATATATAAACCTGTGTTATACCTGTACATGGACATATACTTTCAAATCTTCTTTTTTCTTCGCGTTTACCGACTGTAAACTCTGACGTAAAGTTCTGGTTATTCGTCCAATTCTGAAATTTGGTCTTGTTCCAGCACTTGAGTTTTAGAGATGTGACTAACTTGTGTGCAGTTGTAGAGATGTGACTAACTTGTGTGCAGTTGTAGAGATGTGACTTACTTGTGTGCAGTTTCTGTCTCTGCTCTCGGGCGGATGCACTACGACTTGGAAGGAAACATCGCTAATTAGTCGACTTTTATGACTAGCTATTAAGGGAATAGTGGGTCTACTGGGTTGTTGTTTTTTTCTCTTCAAAAGTCACACGGGAAATATGTTTAAATCATAAATATTCTTTTGAGAAGCAATTCGAAGTAGAAGTTTCTTGGAAACCCAAACTTCACTTTCTCCCATCAATAAGAAAGGACTTCCCCAAAGGATTCCACAAATAGTTGGCAGCGTTAAAGAGGGAAGTGTCACATGCCATGGCAGCGTTAAAGAGGGAAGTGCCAAATGCCAACCTAGATCTTATAACGATGTCGAGACGAGAGTCAACTACAGACATAGGGAGTCATTAATTGATTATTGGGGAAGATTAACGTAGACGGTAAATACTGTATATTGTTCAGATGTTAGTTTTTAAACTGCAGGACAGAAACCTGCCATTTCTCATCATTATCGAGTTTGTTTTCTTCTTTTTCAAACTTACGAGTTTTTAAGGTTAACTGTTGCAAATATCCCCCACCTACATGCTGTTACCCCAAGTGATTCTTGTTCGGTCTGTGTAAACACTATATCTCCACGGTCTTCTTTGTATTCCCAGTGGTCTGCTCAAATTCAACTCTTTCGTGTAAGCAATTTTAGTTTGTCTGTTATCTTCCACTCTGTCTAAAATGCTAGACCTTTGCAATCTACCGGCCTTCGTGATCATCAATCTGTACTCTCTTACAGAACATCGCTCTCTTCACGACACGTATGACAGTATCATTATTTAGCCAGTCATCCAGCCTTATGTGCTCTCATAACCAATGCATCTTCAATGTTTTGTATCCACATTCTTAAAGGCTGTCCTCTGCCTCGTTTATGGGAAACTGCGCCCCCTATCGCCGTTCTCTTCAGGCCACCATGACCAAAATACACCAGCTTTCAGGACAGGATGCTGTTTGTGAGCCAATTCTCCTCTGTCTACAGATCATGTAGAATGTCGACTTTTTCTTCTTCCTGGTCTTCTAAAAATTATCTTATGATACCAGTAATTACAAGTGATTTTAACAGATTGATTGCAAATGTCTTTCAAAACATCTGATTATGTATTATAGACATCACCCAATTCGCAATAAAGCAGCAGAACCTGGCTGCAGCTTTCTTACCCCATAGATCTTTACTGTGAGTCCATTTTCAACACAGCACTTATCACACCAGATTCTGTTGAGGCATTTGGGTTAGTGTGTTTGACCGTCGCGACAGTGGTCCCGGTTCAATCCCTAGAATTCTTACAATTTGTCTGACCAGCATTGTGTACAGTTTTGAAAATTGTACCAGAAAATGCTATGAGAAGAAAAGGGGGTCAGCGTGATCACCCACACAACACACGGAGTGCCATTCTCTAGTCACTTGGGTAAAGTTTCGACAGCATAGTGTTAAGAACAAGACAATATAAGATCCATCTCTCTCCTTAACAACCAGCGAAGTGTCTCCTTATTGATCGTATCCTTTGTCATCTCGTTAACTAGTATCTTACTGAATGACTTGTGAAAATGTAGGTATGTGTCCAGTTACCAAGGGGCATCTGTGACCAGAGAAGCGCGCCCCCCCCCCCCCCCCGTTCGTCATCGTCGTAAACCACTTCTGCCGTGGAGAGAAATTTTTTGCTCCCCACTTTGAATTACGTTTTTCTACTTGGGCGGCCTCAACGGCTGACTGGCATTTGTGTATATTTGTTACAGGCTGAATCATCTTTTCTGACACTAGTTAAGTTACTTATTAGTTGGACAATGTGGCTTGGCAGTTTCAATTCACAACAGCATCTGCTGGTTTTCTACCGTTAGTCTCAGTTATGTGGTTGGTAGTCATCTATTTCATTATGAGAAACGTATCGCCGCAGCTGCCAACAGCGTATCTACAGATCTTATATGTGCTCATTTATTTTTGGCGCATTCTATTTCGGGTTACATAGAACAGATGTTATACTTGTGGATAGACGGACCAGTAGAGAGACAAACATAGTGCGTTGAAGGAATACGCTGATTCATGCTCTTTCTCTCTCTCTCTCTCACACACACTCACTCTCTCGTTTTGCAGAAGAGAGCATCTTATTTTCAACAACAGCAACAAAATACGGGAGATAAGGAAATGTTTGAGACTAACTAGAAGGGCCGAAAGCGACATAAGTGAAAGGATAGAACATGAGTCTGGCGGAGCATAACACTGTCACCAGTAGCCTATAATAAACGCAATCGGCAAATGGGCCCACTTCTGGAGTCACCTGTAGCCTGCAACAGCAATTAGCGCTGTATAAGTCAGGCTAACCTGATGCAAAGCAGTCAAAGTGTACTATTATCAAAAGACCCGCACGGTAAAATAAACAGACATCGGCAATGACCAACCCTGTTGACCAACCCTGTAAAATATAAGCACCGAAATAACATTGGTCAGATAGGAGTATTTGGATCCCACCGTCTCGTCTCTAAAAACTACACACATAATACAGAGTGCGAGCTCCATTGCAGTCAACTTCCCTTGTGGAGCTGGTCCCCTGGCTGATTGAATGTAAAGACGCAGACAAACCTTGTTCGAACTAACGCCACATCTGTCAGCCGGCTATAAACCTGTCTGTCAAAATGCAACACTATTCCCAGTGCAAAAGATCATGAGCCCTGCTAACATACAAAACACTTATTAAACCTCGGGGTTGAAACTGATCGATCCATCCACGTCCGTCAAAAGAGTACCTGATGGCAGTGTGCAATAATGTATTTCAATAAAGTGTTCTGAAGATTGTGGAGGTTGAAAGGAAAAAGCCAGGTATCGGATCCACCCCACCCTCTTTTTTCCCCCGCACTTTTTTTTCCCCTTTGCTTTTTAAAACAAATTAACAAGCAGAACGTTGTATTTTTCACTGCTGCGTTTAGTAACACTTACAATACTTACTATAAAAAACACTTACTATAAAAACATTACCTTGCTGATTGAATTTAAGTACCTACGGAGCAGTGTCTTTCAAATCAATTTCTCTCTTTCTCTCTTTTTCTCTCTCTCTCTCTCTCTCTCTCTCTCTCTCTCTCTCTCTCTCTCTCTCTCTCTCTCTCACACACACACACAACCTCACTCTATCGTGCAACACTGTCTTGCACACTGTCATATAACACTGTATTGAATTATGTCTGGTTTAAGTCCTAAAGGGCAAAAGATAAAATGGTTTGGCCATCTGACGAAAATGTCCTGGTACCAGCTTTCTTAAAAAAAGCCACGCTGATGAAATATAAAGAACACAAAGCAGAGAGAAGACCACGAAAAAGATGAAATAGTGGCAACAAAAGTAGCCTTACAGAAATGAAGATCCACTTAAGCACTACAATAGAAAGACCATAAAGACACCCCCCCCCCCCACTTTTTCTCCCACACACACTTTACCATGAGGTAAAAGGAACAATAGACGCACAAAAAAGGGTGGGGGGGGGGAGAGAGAAGTAGAGTAGAAAGTCCCTTCGTTGCCTGAAACCATCTGAACTCTGGACACAAGCTAAACCGTAAACAAGGGCAGCGCACATGGAATTCTCAAAATGCTGACCAATGGCAGAGTGCGACGATCTACTGAATCCGCAATTATTCGTTACTTGCCTTACGTCCACAATTATGTAAACAGAAAGATACAGTAGTGAATATGCGCTTGCCCTGATAAAACAGGCACTTAGTTTTGAAAGTGGCTGAATATATATATTCCAGTTGTTAGGGATTTATTTTTTTGTTTTATTTTAATTAATATGTACTGTAGTATGCATCTGGTGAGACACAGTCAGGTAATATACTTTGTAGTCTATTGTGTGTGTCTTCTTTGTTTAACTTCACAACAGGAAAACATCCTTTAATTATTATTATCATGCTCTAAAACCAAGACGATTAGGCCCCTAAAGCGTCCGCCAACACCGCCCCGCCCCCTTTTTGTGAAAATGTATACGGCAGACCCTCCGCTGCCCCCTTCGCTTGAAAAAAAAGGGGGGGGGTTGGTTCTCTGAGTGTCGGCACTCCTGAGAGCAATGATAACGATAGATGGAGCGAACAGCAGGCTCATACAATACTTAACAAGTAAAAAGACAGTGAGTGTTCATTTCTGCCTTACTTGGCTCCCAGCTCGACAAGCCTTGAGTGGGTAGCAGATGCAATCCTGGAAAGTAAAGGCGGCCAAAGTGATGTTGACCACATCACCCACCAAGTGCCCAATGTTCTATAAAACACAGGCCTAGCCCTATATAAATGGAATCAGCCTGAAGGCTTGGAAAAAGGTCCCTTTAACTTCACTTTACTTCATTTCTCCTTGCCCGCAGACGGCGGCAGGTTACACCAGGCTTTTGTAACCCTTACGGGTGCCGTAATTACAACTTCTTTGGAGGTTGAATGGAGTATCTGGGATCTTACATGTTGGTTTGCTGTCCAGGCTGAGATTATTTTATATCAGGATGGTTTGCTTAACCTTCATGCATCAGCCCAGAGGGGACAAACTGATCGATCGATAGTAAGTGCTGGAGAACACTAAAGCCATCCAGCATTTGAAGGCGACAGCTAACAGTCAAACATACCGGAAACAACAAACAACTATCGCAAATTATAATATTTCACAACGATACGCAGCTATAACAGAAAAAAAAAACATTAATCACCTTTGACAGAATGACCCCGTTGACTGTGGGTATATGATCGTGACGCACTCGAGGAAACCCTGCCACCTGGTGGTGCAAGCCACCTTTCACGAGCATCTTGATCAACATGGGTGTAGGTGGATTCTGCCAGCTGGGCTCAAGCGTTGCGATTGTGTTCGTTTTATTGTTGCAGTTGTCGCTAACTTGCTAGGTGTGCTATACACATGTCGATGTGCTAAAATTGTGTCTAATTGTCACAAACTTCATAGGAACTGCTGTAGACGCGCCTGTAATTTCTAGAAATGTAAATGTAACATATTTCAAAATATAATATATATAGACACCTTTTGACAAGTGATGTTATCCCAAGCGTTACAGGAACTCTATTATAGTTATAAAGTTAGTTGCGGATCCTTTACAGGACGTTGCAGAACCAACCCCAGCATTTTTTTGGCTGTTGTGGTTTTCCTAGAAGCTGAAGTATTTTGGTCATAAAAAGCGCCACGACGGACTATAAAAAAGTATAGCAGAAGACATGGTACCAGGAAGGAGGGGCAGGGGCCGACCGACACGAACAATGGCACAGGATATAAGTGACTCCTTGAGTATGAAAGTACATGAGGCGGGAGAACTTGCGGGAGAACTGGCGAGAAAACGAATTTCTTTCAGGCAGACTGTGATGAGACGTTCTGCAAAGGACCTGCTACATGATGATGATGGTTTTCCTAGGCAAGTTTACGTCCAGTAGTTTGCCACTGCCTCTGGACGGTCGGCTTCTCGATACCACTGTCGAAACCAACGCAACGCGCAAGGCCTGCAGTGGGGATCGAACCCGGCATCCCGGCATTACAAAGCGCGCTCGTAACGCCTAAGCCACAGACACCGACACCCTAATAGGAGCAAAAAATAACTTTGTAACCCTTTGTTTACTGTGGAGGAGAGGGGGGGGGGGGGCAGATTGTATATTTAACACAGATGCCGACACATGTCTAGAAAAATTCAACGGAAGTAATTACAGACAGTGAGGTTATCGGAAAAGAAGATGGCGTGGAACGAACTACGAGATAGTAAAGACTGACAACTTCACAGAAAACATATTAAGGGCCTATGATACAATGTGGTAAAGAAAGGAGAAGAGGTTACCAGAAAGGGAAGAGCGAAGACCAGAAGAAGGAAGAGAATAAAACTAAGGAGGAGGAAAAGAAGAAACCAAGTGCACGAGCAATCTGGGCAACGATTTGTGTTCGAGACAATACGCATGTTCCTAAGGTCATAACAATTTCCACACAGCATTGCTATGGCATGGTAATTAACTTCCGTGGTTCAGCAGCTGTGTAAATATAACGTGCAATGCCATATTGTGCAGCGAGAACTAGCCATATGAATGCGTGCATGTGGGTGTGCGCACACTGTGTGCGCGCGCGTGTGTGTGTATGTGTGTCTGCGCGCGGGCACGTATGTATTATCCGCAAAGTTTTTGATCACTTTGTATGTAAAGACATCTTTATAAGAGCCGATGTGTTTTACCGGAACTGTAATTTCAGAAATATCATCAGAAATAACTTTCACAAGTACTGTAATACATTGTTTACTCTTCTTCTTCTGCCTTTCCATCCCCCAATGGAGCATAGGCCCTCAACCAACTCACGCCAAGTCGTTCTATCCTTCGCCATTGCATAGAGCTCTCCCCATGTCCTCCCAATCTTTCTAACCTCATTCTCGAGCTCTCTTCTCCGTGTGTTTTTTGGCCTTCCTGTATTCCTATGCCCCTGTAGGTTCCAATGCAAAGACATTATAGTTATGCTGTTCTCCTGTTTTCTCAGTGTGTGCCCTATCCAACGCCAGCGTCTTTTCCTCACCTCCTGATCCACTGGAGCCTGTTTAGTTCTCTCCCAAAGTTCTACATTAGTTATTCTATCATATCATTTTATTCCCTCTATTCTGCGCAGGCACCAGTTAATGAATGTCTGTAATTTATTAGTAATTGCCTTGGTTGTTCTCCATTTTCCGCCCCATACAATAGTATTGATTTGACATTAGAATAAAAAATTTTTAGCTTTGTATTTCTTTTAATTTCTTTTGACCTCCACAAATTCCCTAGTGCTATGAAAGTCCCTCTTGCCTTTTGTATTCTTATTTTAATATCTCTATGTTCCTCCATCTTTATCTACATTACTGCCTAAATAGGTGTACGACTCCACGTCTTGGAGTGGGGTGCCATTAAGAGAAACCACATTACTATTTGCCTGATTTATTCTCATTATCTTTGTCTTTCCTTTATGGATTTTCAGACCAAGCTGCTGTGATCTCGCATTAAGTATATTTAATTTATCTTGCATCTGATTCCATGAATGGGACAGAAGAGCAATATCATCAGCGAAGTCCAGATCATCAAGCTGTTTTGTAGGGGTCCACTGAATTCCATTCTTGTTGTTAGCAGTTACTGTTTTCATAGTCCAGTCTATAGCCAGTAAAAATAAGAGAGGCGACAAAAGACATCCCTGTCGCACACCTGTTTTTATTTCAAATGCATCTGTTAGCTTTCCCTCATGAAGAACTCGACATTTCATGTCTTTATATGTTGCCTTTACTAAGTTGATAATTTTCTGTGGGATTCCATAGTGCCCCATCAATTTCCAGAGAGATTCCCTATCAATGCTGTCAAATGCTTTTTCATAGTCTATAAATCCAATGTAAAGTGGTGAGTTCAGTTCAATGCTTTGCTCTATTATAATACGTAATGTGGCTATCTGATCAGTACAGGATCTGTTTGACCGAAAACCTGCCTGCTCATCTCTTAGAATTTTATCAATATCATCTTTTAATCTTTCCAAAATAATTCTACTTAATATTTTCCCAGGAACTGACAGCAACATAATTCCTCTATAGTTTTCACACTCCTGTAGATCACCTTTTTTTTGGGCAGTTTCACAAGATATCCTTCTCTCAAGTCTGCTGGTATTTCTTCGGTCTCCCAGACTTTACTGAATAATCTATGTAGCAATTCTGTTGATGTGTTTATGTTGGTCCTGATGGCTTCAGCTGGGATACCATCTGGGCCTGACGCCTTTCCTTCCTACTAGTACAATAATATTACAACTTTCTATGACATAATATAAAAAATAACTTTCATGGGTGCAATAATAATGCAAATTTCCGTAATAAAACAATTTTCACCGGCACTGCAATAAAACGGCTATCACCATCACCGGTAATCTAGGTAATGGCTTTTATTTTTTAATTTAATCGTGTACCAGTACTGTAATAAAACAACTGTTACGAGTAGTGTTACACAACTCCGATTTCTGTAATAAAACACTTTCACTAGAAATTTCATAAAACAACTTCCACTTGTATTATAATAGAACGAACGCTGCCTGAGATCATTTCACAAGCTATTCATGGTACAATAAAATACTACTGTCACAAGTACGTTAGTTAAAAAATGTTTTACTTGTACAATAATAAAACTACTTTCACAAGTACTTTAATAAAATAACTTTCCCGATCACTATAATATAACAACTTTTTATGGTCACTACAACTCTCCGATTTCTGTAATAAAACAAACACAACCACGGATAAAACTTCCTGGCAAACAAAGTGCACAGTTCACATGCACAGTCTGTCTTGGCAGAAAATGGATAGAAACACCGATCCACCAAAAGGAAGTAATATTATCTTAATTCTGATTCCGCTGGTGGCTTTTACTGTAAGGAGAAAATTACGAAGTGTTTATAAGAACGCGTGATATTTTATAACAGCGAGCATATTTATATAATAAATAAAACTAACAGAGAGCTTTGCGCTGATTTCAACAATGGTATATTTGCCTGCCTACAGTTTTGTAAGCAATGGCTACTAAGGTTAGTTGTGTATCCTTTACAGGACGTTGCAGAACCAACCCTAGCAGCCCCTGGCTGTTGTGTGGTTTCACTAGGCAAATTTACGTCCAGTCGTTTGCCATTGCATCCTGGACGGTCAGCTCCTTGATACCACTGTCGAAACCAACACAAGGCGCATGGCCCGCAGCTGGGATCGAACACGGAATCCCGGCATTACGAAGCGTTCACATCGACTTAATCACAGAGCCGACGCAAATGACAACTACAGAATGTAAAACTGGTTAGTAGAATAAACTTGTTAAAAAAAAATCCTGAGATTGGCTCCACAACGTCACGTGAAAAATAATGCGCAACGAAAATTAACTAATAACATGTGTGAATGTCAAAGTAGTAGCTTGGTATTCCGAATCCTTGCAGAGCAATAACATGTTTGAGGATTAATGTCAAGCGCTACGAATACGGACGCAATGTGTCCTCGGACAGATCAATAACGAGTATCTTCTGGGCAAAGACAAAGTACACACTTGGAGGAATAGAAAGCGAGGGTAGTGGAGGCGAGGTGTCTGCTGTGGTATTAATGAGGCCGAATGCGCGTAGAATGCGATTAAATGGCCAGGCCGTTTGACTGGCACTATGAAAGTCATGGTTTCGATTCACATACCTATTTTTCATTCACTGGAGTTAAAGAGTTCGTGTTCAGTTGTATGTTACCGACAGGCGACTAGCCGTCCGTAGAGAGATCCAGACATATTGGATAACCGCATGCAGTGAAGTCGAACATCTCTACTTTAACTCCAGCTAAGTCACAATGAATTTCTGTTGGTCAACGCCTCAAGATACAGCGTGTATGTTTACTGCCAGTAGACTTTGAAATCACTTATCTGCACATTGTAACTACATTTTAGTGTTACGTCTTCTCACGCCATGAAGCCATTAGTTTAGAGCAGGGCTATTCAACTGGCGGGCCCACCGGCCAAATCTGGCCCGCACAGGACTAGTAAGTGGCCCGGGGATCAATGCCAGCAGAAAAGCGGTAATGATCTCTTTATGGTGCGACTTGAACCTCTGGTCCCTGAATGTCTCATTTTCAACATTTTGGCCACTGAGTCAACTTAACTGGGTGCTTTCCCAATATCTCCCCCCAGGATGACATCACGGAACAGTCCAATATTTTCTAGGGTGGTAAGAGCGGGTTTCATGGCTTTCTGATGCTTTTCACTACCACAAAACATATAGAACTAGGCATAACCCCAATCCACCTACGTCCCAGAGAGAGAGAGAGAGAGTGCAGTCTAGATCCCACGAGAGAGAGAGCGGCCTAGATCCCACGAGAGTACAGTCTAGATCCCACGAGAGAGTGCAGTCTAGATCCCACGAGAGAGTGCAGTCTAGATCCCACGAGAGAGAGTGCAGCCTAGATCCCACGAGAGACAGTGCAGCCTAGATCCCACGAGAGAGAGTGCAGCCTAGATCACACGAGAGAGAGAGTGCAATCTAGATCCCACGAGAGAGAGTGCAGTCTGGATCCCACGAGAGAGAGAGCAGCCTAGATCCCACGAGAGAGCGGCCTAGATCCCTTGAGAGAGAGCGGCCTAGATCCCATGAGAGAGAGAGCGGCCTAGATCCCACGAGAGAGTGCAGTCTAGATCCCACGAGAGAGTGCAGCCTAGATCCCACGAGAGAGTGCAGCCTAGATCCCACGAGAGAGCGGCCTAGATGCCACGAGAGAGTACAGCC
The DNA here is from genome assembly GCA_905116865.2 of Candidula unifasciata. Lineage (NCBI taxonomy): Eukaryota > Metazoa > Mollusca > Gastropoda > Stylommatophora > Geomitridae > Candidula > Candidula unifasciata. The sequence goes on from CAJHNH020000558.1 coordinate 1,033,212, forward strand.
TAGATCCCACGAGAGAGAGCGGCCTAGATCCCATGAGAGAGAGAGCAGCCTAGATCCCACGAGAGAGTGCAGCCTAGATCCCACGAGAGAGAGAGCGGCCTAGATCCCATGAGAGAGTGCAGCCTAGATCCCACGAGAGAGCGGCCTAGATCCCACGAGAGAGTGCAGCCTAGATCTTACGAGAGAGTGCAGCCTAGATCCCACGAGAGAGTGCAGCCTAGATCCCACGAGAGAGAGCGGCCTAGATCCCATGAGAGAGAGAGCAGCCTAGATCCCACGAGAGAGAGAGCGGCCTAGATCCCACGAGAGAGAGAGCGGCCTAGATCCCACGAGAGAGAGAGAGAGCAGCCTAGATCCCACGAGAGAGCAGCCTAGATCCCACGAGAGAGAGTGCAGCCTAGATCCCATGAGAGAGAGAGCAGCCTTGATCCCACGAGAAAGAGAGAGCGGCCTAGATCCCACGAGAGAGAGTGCAGCCTAGATCCCAAGAGAGAGTGCAGCCTAGATCCCACGAGAGAGTGCAGCCTAGATCCCACGAGAGAGTGCAGCCTAGATCCCACGAGAGAGTGCAGCCTAGATCCCACGAGAGAGAGAGCAGCCTAGATCCCACGAGAGAGAGAGCGGCCTAGATCCCACGAGAGAGAGAGCGGCCTAGATCCCACGAGAGAGAGAGAGCAGCCTAGATCCCACGAGAGAGCAGCCTAGATCCCACGAGAGAGAGTGCAGCCTAGATCCCATGAGAGAGAGAGCAGCCTTGATCCCACGAGAAAGAGAGAGCGGCCTAGATCCCACGAGAGAGAGTGCAGCCTAGATCCCAAGAGAGAGTGCAGCCTAGATCCCACGGGAGAGTGCAGTCTAGATCCCACGAGAGAGTGCAGCATAGATCCCACGAGAGAGAGAGAGAGAGAGCGGCCTAGATCCCACGAGAGAGAGTGCAGCCTAGATCCCACGAGAGAGCAGCCTAGATCCCACGAGAGAGAGTGCAGCCTAGATCCAATGAGAGAGAGAGCAGCCTAGATCCCACGAGAGAGAGAGCGGCCTAGATCCCACGAGAGAGAGAGCGGCCTAGATCCCACGAGAGAGAGAGAGCAGCCTAGATCCCACGAGAGAGCAGCCTAGATCCCACGAGAGAGAGTGCAGCCTAGATCCCATGAGAGAGATAGCAGCCTTGATCCCACGAGAAAGAGAGAGCGGCCTAGATCCCACGAGAGAGAGTGCAGCCTAGATCCCAAGAGAGAGTGCAGCCTAGATCCCACGGGAGAGTGCAGTCTAGATCCCACGAGAGAGTGCAGCATAGATCCCACGAGAGAGAGAGAGAGAGAGAGCGGCCTAGATCCCACGAGAGAGAGTGCAGCCTAGATCCCACGAGAGAGCAGCCTAGATCCCACGAGAGAGAGTGCAGCCTAGATCCAATGAGAGAGAGCAGCCTTGATCCCACGAGAGAGAGAGAGAGCGGCCTAGATCCCACGAGAGAGAGTGCAGCCTAGATCCCAAGAGAGAGTGCAGCCTAGATCCCACGGGAGAGTGCAGTCTAGATCCCACGAGAGAGTGCAGCATAGATCCCACGAGAGAGAGAGCGGCCTAGGTCCCACGAGAGAGAGTGCAGCCTAGATCCCACGAGAGAGTGCATCCTAGATCCCACGAGAGAGTGCAGCCTAGATCCCACGAGAGAGAGCGGCCTAGATCCCACGAATGCATGCAGTCTTTCTTCTACCCCCTAAAATGTCCCACTGTCTGTTGGGGGGGGGGGGGGATATATTGTGTTAAAACCCTTAATTGAATAGCTCTGTTAGCTATAATGGTGTTAACTATTGAAACAAGGGTAATTTTGGTTGAGCAAGCGTTCCTTAACAGTGGCCAATATTCAACTGTGATTTGTGTTTATCCTAATACTGTTACCAATCTAATCATTGGAATCGATAGAGAATGGAGTTCTAATGTGGAAAACAGTACCCCAAAAAAAAGACACAGTAGTAGTTTTTGTTGTATTAACTCCACAAAAGGTGATTGATAAAATAGGAGCGTCAAAATTGTCATTAAAATACAGTAATGTATAATACACTCTATATGTACGTGTGTGTGTGTGTGTATATATGTGTGTGTGTGTATATATATATTTGTATATATATATATATATATATATATATATATATATATATATATATATATATATATATACACACACACACACACACACGCATAGAGAGAGAGAGGAGGGGGGTATAGGATTACAAGCATACTATAATTGTTGGAGAATATAGTAAAGAATTTATGGTTTCGTAAGAAGAAGCTGACGGCAAGCAGCAGGGCGGAGGACACAGGATATCAAGGATACCATAAGCACGATAGGAATGTTCAGGAGACCGCAAAGTCGGCAGGGAACAGAGGAAATGTCCAGTGTGCCATTGTGCGAGGGATCCTCTGAAAAGGATCTGTTACAGGGTGATTAAAAACAAACATTAGTAAAAGCTGCGGTTTATAAGAATTAAGATTAAAAAAAAATTAACGTGGACACACACAAAAATAGCACAGCATTGAAAATTAGAGTAGGGTTATTCTCTTTAATGTCACCCTATACGGGGCCTCCGAAATTTAGTGAAGAATTCCAGGGAGGGGGGAAGAGGGAGGGGGGGGAGAGTCGGTGTTCATTTAACATTCTAACACCCCTATACTACTGGACTTTCCCGAAAATCCTCGACGAAATCTTGAAGGCTCCGAGATTGGGTGAAATAGAAGAAGAAAACACCAATAGGATTCATCGGCTCTTATCGTGTCTGCGTCGTTTCACCGTAAATTATGCCAGAAGACTTGTATTAACCATTAAAAAAAGTGCGCAATACATTGTTTTGTCTTTTTGAAATTTATTTAAATGGGGCAAAAACAGGGGGCAGGCTTTATTCCATGCACAGCTGTTTTATTCGGTCGCCGCCCGCGTGTGACACAGTATATGCTCCGTAGTTCAAACGACGACTTCGAGAGATCTGGAGAACACACGCCCCAGTGAAACAAAACAAGGAGTTTCGAAATCTGACACAGAAGCTTCAGGATACGATGTAAACGGATTAACCATGCTGCCGTGAAGGTCCCCTTGTTTTAAATAGTTCAACAACGACAGCCTACTAAACGCATACAAAGGGGCAGTAAACAGCTTGTAGTTCATATTCTAATATTTATCACACGCACGTTACTGATGTATAAAAGCTGCAAATTCTAAGATTAGTGAACAAGAAAAACAATTATGACTTTTCGAATCCCCAGCGAAATCTCATAAACGAGTCGCCAAAGAAAACACACGAGGTCCAACAGGACAAACAGGCGGCTCATACGCTCCTCTGCCTTAGCCAGCATACGGCTACTAGAAGAATTCCAGATCAATACAACACACGTGAACGCCGTAGTCAACGCATCTGCAGCACGCGTGCTCATGGGAAGATGCTTCTGTCGTATCTCACCTCCACACAGCCGCGATGAAATGTGCAGTTATCCCTGCGATATTATCATTCTTGCGTGTTTGTCAATGTTCAATTACGTGTCTAACAACAACCCAGTGTCCTGTTTCACGGATTCGGGCAACCGATCGAATTAAACAGAGTTGTTGTTGGTGATTAACACCACAATAACGGACATTGGAGCAATCGGTTTTTGCAAATAGCAAAGGCAGTGACAAATTGTAACAGATGCATTTCTCGACTATGAAAAGTCGCACATAATGGATGTGCTGCAAAAACAAAAAGACCCAAGTAGAAACACCCAGAATCTATTTCTGCCTTTCCTAGTTTAAACAACATTAACACCACAATAACGGACATTGGAGCAATCGGTTTTTGCAAATAGCAAAGGCAGTGACAAATTGAAACAGATGCATTTCTCGACTATGAAAAGTCGCATATAATGGATGTGCTGCAAAAACAAAAAGACCCAAGTAGAAACACTCAGCATCTATTTCTGCCTTTCCTAGTTTAAACAACATTTGGGCATATTTCTTCGCTCTTATTTATGCCTTGCAGTTACAATACAACGTACGTTCTCAACCAGCATACCAAACGCTCTTTGTAAAATTGTCCCGCAGTTAAAGGGCAATTTGGCATGAGGCAGACAAAGAACACGCAAAACTAATGACATCTACATATGAGTAGGTTAAAATAGCGGCCTATGCGAACTTTACTATAGTGCGTTTACAAATTGGTGCCGATATTTTAAAAAAAAAAACATTATGCTTCAGCTGCAATGGAATTTAAATAGATGAAATTACATATTAATATTTACTTGAATTTCAACGCTATGTCAGACAATCACACATAGCAAGTAATTAGGATGCATTATTTCAAGTTTTTAAATATAAGATGATCCTTGTTGGAGATTTTTTAGGAGTTTTTTAAGGACAAAGTTCAAATGTAACCAATCGATCTTTCACACACACGCACACACACACACACAAAACCTGTGTGTGTGTGTATGTCTGTGTGTTTTAAATTAATTCTGAATAAACAACACATATCTTGCAATGGAAGTGTTGCGACGTACTATAAAATGAGTGTGCTTGATCGTTTCGAAGATGTGTGACATGTTGTAAAGGCGTAACCTATGTGGTTACAGTAACTCAGTCGGTACTGTGAAATATGTTTTGTTACCTAACTAAAATTATTTAACATTTGAAAATAACAAAGAAAGCGTCTGTTCTGATACAAATAGGCAGTCTAGATATTATTTATTTATAAACATTAACATAGGGATGAAAATAGCAGCACGTGGAAAAATCACGTACCTGGAAATTGTAATTACTGAGAAATTATCGAAAATAAAACAGCAATAATTTGTAAACGCACTATAATACTAATACGCTCTGATGACGACTTAGAACAACGGAAGACTGACTCTAAATGTATCAGTTTTGAGTTCTATCACGCAAAAACGGAATTAAAATTAAGACTGACATAGTAGTAATCTGCCTGTAAGTCCGAAGATCTTGGGTTCAAATCCACACTGAACTGGATTTCGGCGTGCAGGTCGACTCAGCCTAAAACAGATCCTATATAAGGCCCTGGGAGGTCAAGACTGCCGAGCATCGGCGAATAGGTCACCCATTTGTTGGTTTATAGACGACTTCGTCGCCGGTCGTGACAGCAGTTGGGCCTGTCTCCTTTGATCGCCACAAAACTGCAGGAGTCCTTTTCAGGGCTCTTGACGGCGTGCAATACTAAGCCATTTTATACCAAATCACAATTACAACGAAAAGCTCCCCCTTCGTGGAAGATGACTGAATGTAACGATTTGTTTTTAACAGAGCAATACGAAGCAAGACTGCTGACGTGAAGTTGAGCATATGACCCACTAAGTGCAGATCAATCAGTCTATAAAACTGAGTCTAGCATCACATGCCCAATGCGCCAGTGGTGAAAGAGGGCCCTCCTCCTCCTCATCATCATCACTGACCTGTTGTGTCATTATCTGCTATTCACGGCTGGCAGTGTAACCCTCCATACTGTTTCATCTTGGGCAATCCCTCTGATGTCACGGAATCTTGGGCAATCCCTCTGATGTCACGGAATTTTGGGCAATCCCTCTGATGTCATGGAATCTTGGGCAATCCCTCTGATGTCACGGAATCTTGGGCAATCCCTCTGATGTCACGGAATCTTGGGCAATCCCTCTGATGTCATGGAATCTTGGGCAATCCCTCTGATGTCACGGAATCTTGGGCAATCCCTCTGATGTCACGGAATCTTGAGCAATCCTTCTGATGTCACGGAATCTTGGGCAATCCCTCTAATGTCACGGAATCTTGGGCAATCCCTCTAATGTCACGGAATCTTGGGCAATCCCTCTAATGTCACGGAATCTTGGGCAATCCCTCTGATGTCACGGAATCTTGGGCAATCCCTCTGATGTCACGGATGGAATTCCTCCAAAACCTTTGGCTTCTTTCTTTCATCAATGTTCGTTTCAGGGTTTCTTTTCGGCGTCCTCATTTCCTTAATCTACTTACTGAAATACATACCTGTCTGGTGAATTTCATCTACTCGTTTCTTTTCAAGATATGTCTAATTCTTCACCCCTTTTGATTTCATCACTAAACAATACCCCCCCCCCCCTAAAGCAATACAAAAATACGTTTTCAACGGCTTAAAAACAATTGGTGATCTGTCTGGCAAACCTCTACACCCCAGGGTAAAAGAGGTGCGACTAAGTAAGTAAGTTAAAAATAACCCATGTGATCACAGCATAAACAGCGTTCTATCAACAAAACTTCATCAGAAGTCTTCAAGTTCAACAACTAAATATATTCTCGGTGGTTATACCCTTGGGGGAAACGAACTACTCAACACATACACGATTTAAAACTAAAACAGTGGTCACGAAATGGTGACAGGAACAACCCGGCACTTCTATAATAATTTTTAAAAAAAAATGAAAGTGGGAAAAGAATTTCTTCTTCTTCGTGTTCACCAGCTGTAAATTCCGACGGAGAGTTCTGGTTGTTCGTCCACTTCTAGACTGTGGTCTTGTTCCATCACATGAGTTTTGCGTAGACATCCGTTTCACAGATCTGGCTTATTTGTACGCAGACTGCTGGTTTCTCGCCTCCGGCAGATGCAGTTCGAGGGAAACACCCCTTTTTAGTAAACTATCACGACAGGCACATCAGGTGGCAATGGGTCTACCCCCTCCCGCAAATGGTGCCCCAGGGAGTAAAGCGTCTGAGTCCGCCAATCTACAACTCATTCTTCTTCTTCTTCTGCTTCTTCTTCAGCATTCCGAGCCATTGAGGTTTATAGCTGCAGATATCACCCGCCTCCACTCTTCTCTGGTTGGCTTTCTCTTTCCAGTTGGTAACACCAAGTGTTCTGTCTGGACGTTATCTCTCCATCGTCTTCTTGGGCTGCCTCGTGGTCGAAGACCATTAAGATCCCCTGTGTAAACAGTTTTTACCTCTTTGTCGTTTGACACTCTTTCAATATGCCGCAGCCATTTCAGTCTATTAGATCTCATGATCAATTAACAACACCGGGTTGATTCACAAAAGAGGATGTAACTGGCATGGTAGGTTATAATATTGTTGCTCCTTGCTTTTTTTACGGTCCTGGTAACTCAAAGGCAATATAAAAGACTACACAATCACAATATATCCTAAGAGTAAGCTGGTACTTATACTGTAGGCCTAGCCATTGCATTTACAGAAGGCCATTAAAAAACCCCACATTATTCAACCTTGTAGAAAACTAACATACCAATACAAATCCACGCATGATGTTGCCGAAGACAATAGAGTAATAAGTAAATCTCCCGCAGTGAACAAACAGCTCGGCCACACACGCAACAAAACGTGTCTGCTGTGGCGAAGCGCCGAAACCAGTGTCGAGTGGTTGGGGAAATGTGAGTAAGATGAAACAGCTAACAGCACACATCACTCATTACAAACGATTTGAGGTCAACAGGTCAAATCTACCACAAGCCACACGGCATTTCCAGTCCATCCTGGTTTAAAACTACAGGGTCTGTGCAAGAGCAGACTAAACAAGCGAGCAGTTGTTACACATCTATGGCCGACTGTGACAGACGTCGGTTCTGTAAACATCCCACTGAAATACATAACAATGAGAAAAATGTGCAATGGAGTTAAGTGTTAGCAGGGTCAATTTATGGTTGATGAATGGCTGCAAAGTTTGCACTGATTTGTTTTCCGTCAAATATTGTTATTTTTTCCCCATCGCTATTTTAGTGAAAGGTTATTTCATAAGTATAAAAACATGACATGAGTCGGACTCGCAACGCCTAAGCCACGGACGCCGCATTGACATACATACATACGTACATACATACGTACATACATACGTACATACATATAAATATATATATATATATATATATATATATATATATATATATATATATATATATATATATATATATATATATATATATATATATATATATATATAAAACTGTCCACCTGTGTCGCCGTCCTAGAAGCTGGGTGAACCCTGGGAACCGTCCGGTTTCGATCATCGGCTGTGGGCTGCGGCGAGTCGCATCTGGATTTGAAAGCGAGTCTCATATTGACTGCGCTAACGAGGGCTTCTCTCTTTCTACATATATATATATATATATATATATATATATATATATATATATATATAGAGAGAGAGAGAGAGAGAGAGAGAGAGAGAGAGAGAGAGAGAGAGAAGATGGAAAGGTGCAAATCAATTAATCAGAGGCAGTTTAAAATACGGTTATCTTTGTTCGGCGTCTGTTGTATGGGCGTTGTAAACGCGTTTCGTAATGTCGGGGTACTGGTTTCAATCCCAGCTGCGGATAATTTGTCTTGCGTTGGTTTTGACAGTAACACAGAGAGCTAAACATTCTGGGGTAATAGCAAACTTGCGTATCCTTTACAGGACGTTGCAGAACCAACCCCAGCAGCCTCTGGATGTTGTGTGGTTTCTCTAGGCAAATTTACGTCCAATAGTTTGAGATTACCCTGGACGGTCGGCTTCTTGATAACACTGTCGAAACCAACGCAAGACGCTTAGCCCGCAGCTGGGACAGAACCTGGCATCCCGGCATTACGAAGTGTTAGCATCGAAGTGTAAGCAGGGCCAACAATAGCAAACTACTGCACGTAAAAGTTGCCTCGAAAAACCATCGCAGCGAAAATATTGTAAAGGATACGCAAGTAACTTCGTCTTAGTTAAAAGGTTAAAAAAAAAAAAGGATCTTTTTCCACGACTTTATGTGTATTAGGCCTTCAGTGGTAGACCTATTTTTGTTACAGACAATCGGCACTTAATGAGTATTGTGGTCAACATCACGCCACTGGCTGCCTTGACCTCCCATGACTTTACCTGGTACCCTTTTATGGCTGGGTCGACTTGGAGACCAATGTCATTTTTGAAAGAAAAAGGTCCAGCTGTGCTAATTCAATTAATTCACAATAAACATTTAGAGTAAATAAGTAAGCAGTCATTTCTTCTCACGTCAGTGGCACAGATGTCTGCTCCTAGAGCTATATTCTTTAGAAAACACTATGCCCTTGATGGCTGGTGTCAACATATACCGGCCACTTGTTTTCACTTCCTAAGTCATTTACTAGCACCCATTTCAGGCTGACTCGGTCTACGGTTCTAGTGCAAGTATACAATATTGATAAATGCAAAGTTACTACTCTGTAAAGCTGTATCGGAATTTGACGAACGCCCTGCATTATAGCGTAAAGGAAATATAGTTAACGCTCGATTAATAGGCAAGGAGAAATGCCCGTTAATTTAACCAAGGTCGTTAAATCAAACGTAATTAAATCACAGTTAGTGCTTTATAGAATTAGTGGTGGCCATCTGACCGTATGATAACTTGAAGCTAACAGGCCAAAGGGGGAGTCGCCGTGGCGTAGCGACTTGACGCTCACGTGCGGATAGGAAGGTCGTAGGTTCGCTCCCTGGTGAAGACGGGCTTTTTTCAAAAATGACCTTGACTCCCAGGTCGACTCAGCCTTGAGTGGGTACTTGGTACAGTCCAGGGAAGTAAAGGCTGTCGGTGTGATGCTGACCACATCACCTATCTTGTGCCGATTGGTCTATACAAAATACAGGTCTGGCTCTATACACCTAAAGGCGTGGAAAGGGGACCTTCACTTTTTTTTAAACAGGCCAAAGCAAGGCAAGTCTGCATTTACAATATCAGCACAAAAGCTATATAGTATACGTGTAATATCGTAGGATATGAAGTTAGGCGTCTTAAAAAACTATCAGTAGTAGCCGTTATGTCTTTTTTTAAAATCCCTGATGATATAAAAACAAATGAACTTGAAAGCTTTATAACCTAACTTATAAAAACCAGTGTGACTTACTGGTCTTGTTCTGGGATGGGTTGAAAAAGGAGAGGGTTAAGGTCTACTGCACCTAAAAATGTGTCATTAAAGGCGATTAACCAGGAATTTGCCGACATCGAACAGGCTGGGCCAAAAATCACTGAAATCGCAGCCTCGCTGTAAATCACCTACAATGTGCAATGTGTCGTTTTGAGAGGAGGTAGAGAAGAAGATATTTTGTATTGGATAAGAGCAATGGTAAGATACAGATATAAAAAGATACAGAGATAAATATCTGGATGGCTTGGCTATACACAGCATGGACAAAACGCAAACAAAGACCTGATCTGTGATCTGGTGATTACGAGAGTTGGCAAACAATGTCCACTTAAGTTTATCGCTATGGTTCATATAGACGATGATGACAATGGACTGCTAACTGAGTGGTATTCTGTTTTACATTTTCATCATCACCATGTAACAGATCCTTTGTTGTGAAACTTCTGTCGTCAGGGCAGGCCAACATGTTACTCGGTTCTCCTGCTTATTCTATCCAGGTTCTTCATCTTCTTAGCAATCATCTGCTGTAAATTCCGACATAAAGTGCTGGTTGCTCGTTGATTTCTGGACGCTGATTATCTTCCAGAACTTTATTTGTGCATGCACACTCGTTTTATAGATTTAGCGTATTTGCATTTAGACTGTTGGTTCCTCGTTTCTCATGCAGATGAACTTCGACTTCGCAGGAAACTTCCCTAATAATAATTCTTCCTTAACGACATATTTATTAGGCAGGCAGATTGTCTATCCTTCACTCCCACACCGCCCCTGCCCCCCCCCCCCTTTTCCTCAAATAAAGGGTCATCCTATACCTGTGCAAACACTCAAAGTCGATATTCCCATGTAAAGGGTCATCCTGACAACAGCAGAGTGCTTGTACACGCTGACAACAACACAGTGCCTGTACACGCTGACAAAAACACAGTACCTGTACACGCTGACAACAGCACAGTGCCTGTACAGGCTGACAACAGCATAGTGCCCGTACACGCTGACATCATAATGCCTGTACACACTGACAACAGCACAGTGGCTGTACACGCTGACAACATCACAATGCCTGTACACACTGACAACAGCACAGTGCCTGTCCTGTACACGCTGACAACAGCACAGTGCCTGTACACGCTGACATCATAATGTCTGTACACACTGACAACAGCACAGTGGCTGTACACGCTGACAACATCACAATGCCTGTACACACTGACAACAGCACAGTGCCTGTACAGGCTGACAACAGCACAGTGCCTGTACACGCTGACATCATAATGCCTGTACACACTGACAACAGCACAGTGCCTGTACACGCTGACATCATAATGCCTGTACACACTGACAACATCACAATGCCTGTACACACTGACAACAGCACAGTGCATGTACACGCTGACAACAGAACAGTGCCCGTACACTCTGACAGCAGTTTCCCATTTAGCCAGTACGACTTCGACACCGTCACAGTCATGCCTGATGATACACAGATAAATAATTAAGTGTGAATATAGTCGATGTAGGTTCCAGAGCAACACTGCATCAAAAACGCCTGCATCTCGGCCCGAAGTTCTTGTGTTCAAATCCGCAAAAGGGTGGGTTTTTGTAATTGATGCACGACTACCAACCAAGTCGACTATGCCTAATACTAGTCAAAGGAAATGCGCGAAGTAAATAGTATTAAATGGAACTGGTGCTCTGGAAATGTGGATGTAGAGAAGAGCTGGTCGTATTTCATGGAAACCAAAACAATCACATAGACGGGTTCTGGAGAAGCGGAATGAAGAGAGAGTTATTTTTTTTTTAAAGAAAAATAAAATATTTTTACCACATTAAAAGCCGTAAAATTCTTTTAAAAACCATACTGGAAGCAGGGCCGTCTCAAGGTATAGGCCCGCTGGCTATCTGTCAAGGCCCCACGGGCTTAGGAGCCCCTCGGTGATCTGTGAATTGTAAGTGACTACCCATATAAGTTCGTAGCAATTTCATAATGTGCCGTCTAATCTATGTTTATGCTTTAACGCCAGTTTTGCTGAAGTGCAGATAACATAAATATACTTATATATGTTTAATATTATCGACAAATTACGTCTGCATCTCATTCCTGTGAGTGGTTTTCGTAGGGGCCCCAGCACACTGGTTTTCCTGGGAGCCCATAATGCCGTAAAGACGTCCCTGACTGAAAGGAAAGATCAAGGGCGATATAACAGAAGGTATATAACAATATAAGTGGGAGGACAACATAAAGAGATGAATGGGGAAAAACAAATAGAACAAACAATCACTCAAGATGTGATATGTTAAAAAGCATGCAGTATTACCAAAGACTTGGCAGCAATAGCAGTCGGCCACATCATTCTTGAACAGTTCTGACTGGCACACAATTCCGGAATGTATATAGTTCAGAAGATTCACGATTCTAAAACTTTTTAACACTTAAAAAAAAAAAAAGAAGTTACCGAAGTCAAGTCAGCGTTTATGTTACAAGCACACCTTCTTGAGTAAAGAAGATTCTCCTACAATTAAATCTAATGGCAACAATCTATAACAAAAACAGTATAATGAAATTCAGCTCTTTCTCTCGGAAATGCCAAAATTCGACTACATCTAGCAGCATTTATACAGGATGCTAAACTTTTCGGGAGAAGGTACCTGAAAGGCCAAAGTTCAAAACGGAATGTTTATTTCTATTGGCGCATTCATCGTTGGGGTAGACCAGGCCTGTTTGTTGATTGGAGAGCTCCTGCCTGCTCCCGAATCCCCAGGAAACAGAAGACGGGTGTGTGCTCCTGGCACCGAGATAATAAAATTCTTATCAGGCTATCCAGGTAGGCACTGATTATCGCTCTGAAAACCAGGCTTGGCCACTAGCTTCCAGAAAATGGCTGGGTAAATGCCTCTAGCAAAACTAATTTCCGTACTTCTTCATCGTGTTGTCCTCCTTCTTCCCTTTATTCCCAAAAGGAGCTTCAGTCTTCAATTAGTGTTGAGTTGTCCTCTTCCTTTACCGTGGCTGACTCATTTCATATCATTCCATATTATTTTCGCTTTCCTCAGTTTCTTTTGTACGCTATATTTTTTGTGCACTGTAGATTTTAGTACACGAACATACTATTCCTTGTATCAGTGTATTTCATATACAGCGTCCGTCTCATTTTCTTCACCTCTCGATTCAGCGTTATTTGTTTAGTCTATTACCAGAAGTGTCGGCTCTGTGGCTAAGTGGATGCGAACGCTTCGTAATGCCGGGGTACCGGGTTCGATCCCAGCCTTGCGTTGGTTTCGACAGTGGAATCAAGAAAGCCGACTGTCCAGTAAGCAATGGCAAACTACTGGACCTAAATTTGCCTTGAGAAACCACACAACAGCCAGGGGCTGCTGGGGTTGGTTCTGCAACGTCCTGTAAAGGATACGCAACTAACATATTACCAGATCTTCGCATATGCGTTTTTGTTATATCTTGTGAATTCTCTTTATTCGGCGCATGCATAAGTTCATGAATTTGAACTTTATTAGTAATCGCTTTAGCAGTTCATATTTTTGCTCTACAGATTAATCAGGATTCGATGTTGGGGTTTAATATTCAAAGTTCAGTTAAGTTAGTTGCCTATCTTCTAGAGAAACAAACCCAGCATTTTTCGGCTGTTGAATTTTACATTCAGTAGTTTTACACTGCTCTCTGAACGTTCGAAACCAACACAAGACGCCGGCTGCCAAATCGCCTGTAGCTGTGATTGACACAGGCACTATGAAGCGCATTCAACACCTAACACTGTTAAATACTAGCATACATTTCTGATGATCTGTATAGAATTCCGAGTGATATAACAAGTTATCGCCATTGCCTGCAATAACCCAACACCTTGATGCGAGATGTCACTAAGGAAGATTTGATTGTTTGCTTGACTTCTGTTAATCATTCACTGTTATTAGGTTGTTACCGGCTTTAACAACGTGTATTGTAAGGTAATTCTTTCTTCTCCCTATTCCTTTTCTCCTTCGCGTTCAACGGCTGTCAACTACGGCTTGTCCACTACTGCACTTCAGTCACGTTCCAGAACTTACGTTTTGCGTGCATAACCATTTTACAGATCTGGCTTTTTTTCTGGTACGCAGTTGGCTCCTCGCTTCTCATGCAGATGCACTTCGAATTCAAAGGAAACATCCCTAATTAGTCTACTTTTACGACATGCTTATTAGGGGATAGTGGGTCTGTTTTTTCTTTATAGTTTAGTCCCGGAACCCACAGGGAAGGGAAAAAAAAAGGGGGGGGGGGTAGAAAACAGTATCCCCAGACCGGCAAGTAAGCGAAGTGTGAGTATGACCCTTTACAGTTTACAAGCTTAAAAGAAGAAACCAGTATACATTTATATCCTAAATTAATAAAGTAACAGAAGGTGTATTGATCAGCACTCGTTGAAAGAAGTAGAAAGATAGAAATATATACACTCTAGACAACATAAAATAGTTGGGCTATAGTTACAGTACCGGGAATAGAACCTGTCACCTCCAGACGGCGTGTGCGCCTCGCCAAGGATACAAGTGCACTAAGAACATGGTCAACTAAGCAACCCCCCCCCCCCCCAAAGGTGTCTTATTGTCTTATGTACAGCTTGAAATCCACAACTATAGAATACGGACATAATTATTTCAAACCATTGAAATGGCACCATAAGTTACAAAAATGTATATTAATGAAGCATACGTCGAATAACAATCACAACAACAATTTACCAATACAGTAGACCTTAATGCTTTTGTCTAGAATACACAAAAATTTAAAAAGGTGGGTTCCGGTGTGTATACGTCATTTGTATAAATAAACAGAGGGGGAACCTTTGAGGCCGTTAAATATTATGAATAAATAAATCAAGTAAGGGGAACCTTTGAGGCCGTTAAATATTATGAATAAATCAATCAAGTAACAGAAAGTGTATTAATCGGCACTCGTAAAAAGATAGAAGAACACTCTAGACAACATAAAAATCGAAAGCTATGGTTACCGTGCCGGGAATTTATATCGGACCAATTCTTAATAGTATGCGAAAACATTCACTTCTTCCTTCCTTCACAAGCCCAATTCTCCACGACATCTTTTTTTTATGAATTGAAATAGGGTCATAAAAAAGTGATTCGTTTCCCACTACTTTTATTTTTTAATCACAAATCACAATTTCTATAAATCAATAAACACAGATTACAGTCGGTCGTGTTCTAATGCTGGCTGCAGCAATGCAATATTCATAACATTACTCTCGGGTTTAATTACGCGTGTAGAGAATATTTAATTGGAAGCAGGAAGAAACATTAATAGGTATTTAACAAATAAATCCCCGTGTGGGTTCTAGGCCCCTGTTATAGGAAAAACAAGAATAGACCCACTGCCTACCCAACAGCATGTAGTAGGAGTCGACTAATTGGGAGCTTCCTTCGAAGTCGGAGTGTATCTGCCTGACAGGCAAGGAATCAGCAGTCTGCATACAAATGAGTTAGATCTGGAAAACGGATGCACACGCAACACTCGGGTTTTGTAACAAACCTGCAGTCCAGGAGTGGATGAACAACCAGAACTTTCCGCTAGAGTCTACAGCTGGTGAACGCGAAGAAGAAGAAGAAGGACAAATAATTGGGAATATTGGAGGCTTTTTATTTTCTTTCTGTGTCTGGAACTTAGGAACCGTATTCTTAACCAGAAATGTGTTCCTCGTCGTTACGTTAAATTGTCTAGGGGTGAACACTTGTAGACTGACACATGGCCTGGTATTCAAGGGCACAGATAAAACTGCACATCAGTATTGGTGAAGAAGTAGATAATAGTGAAGATTCTAGATAAGTAAGATTGAATATTACTGAAATATAGTTTGCAGTTGATGTGTTCAGAAGATAGGCATGGGAAGTCGAAGACAGAGGATGGTGAACAGTCTGGCGTCGTGGCAATGGCCTGAGGGTGGGTCCAGTGGTGGTAGATATAATTAATACAGAGACAGTGTATTGAGTGGCTCTCATGGGGAAAAAAAGTAGAAAGACAGAAGGACATACCAGACAACATAAAAATCGATAGCTTTAGTTACCGTGCCGGGAATCAAACCTGTTACCTCCTAATGGCGTGTGCGCATCGCTATGGAAACAAGCGTACTAAGAACACAACCAACTAGGCGCCCCTTCCCCCCCCCCCCTTTTTTTTTTAAAGGTGTCTTCGTTTGCATGTCTACCGTACAGCTTGAAATCGACAAGTATGGATTCGGACGGAATTCGGCACCATAAATTTATATTAACGCAGCATAGGTCAAATAACAAACACAGCAACAATTTACAAGCACAGCAGATCGTAATCCTTTTTCTAGAATATACGAACATTTAAGAAAGACATCTAACTGGTAGGCAGTGAATAGGTGAAATACAAGTAGAATGTGAACACGATGGAACCGGTGGTAGTAGAAAGAATCTGGTTAAAAAGACGACTGGTGCCACCGGTTACAGACAACTGGGTAGATATATTGATAAGCTTTAAGGCGGGGTTATTAAACTAAGTTTAAGCTTTAAGGCGGGGCTATTAAACTAAGTTTACTCAAGGACCAGAATGTTAACATGGATCCTCAGGGGCCAGGGGTTCGAACTCCAGCGTAGAAAGATCTGTATTACAATATAACTGGCAATGTTCTGCTGGTCACTTTCTAGGCCACCGCGGGCCGGATTAATCCCGCGGGACGCCAGTTCAATAGTCCTGCTACAAGGCACGGACAGAATCATCAGGGCTGGTGGACTCCATAGGAAATGGAACTCTGCACTTGCTGCTGAAGACAGGGATAGAGCGCTTATGCAAGTGTACCGAGTGCTGTGATGTCGCTTTCCGTGGCAAACCTTGTTTAGGATTAATGACGCCCGCGCACAGTAATTTATTTTACTGCGCGCTTTCTCTCGGATAACCTTCAGCATGTCCTATTGTGGTACTGTTTTAATGCCAGAACGCCAATCTAACGCAGGTTTCACAGCGATAACAACAGCAGCAGCAACAACAAAAATATCATTACTAGTTATATTTAGGTCAGCTCTGTTGCTAAGTCGATGCGAATGCTTCGTAATGCCGGGATGCCGGGTTCGATCCCAGCTGCGGGCCATGCGCCTTGTGTTAGTTTCGACAGTGGTATCAAGAAAGTCGACCGTGAAGAAAGCAATGGCAAACTATTCGACGTACATTTTCCTAGAAAAACAATGGGCTGTTGGGGTTGGTTTTGCAACGTCCTGTAAAGGATATGCAATTAACCTTAGTTATATTCAGAACTGGGTGAAAGTACACAAGGCACAAGGTTGTATGTAGACAGACTTGTCTACAAACGTCACACATCACGGACTATAAGATGGAGTTATTTTTTGCAGCCATGTGCAGCTGTACATGCCTAACTATGGTATAGAACAGAAATGTAAATATATGGGACTCTTCTTCTACCTGGCTATAATTCGCCATAAAAGTTGTCCTTATGGACTGCCATCCTCCATTTTCCAGTTTTGAACCAGCCATCTGAACCTTCGTAGACTAAGCATTGAGAAAACTGCTGAAATACCTGCTCTGTCCAATGACTGAGTATTTGTGATATTGTCTTGCAATTTAATGCCCAGTATTCTTCTTAGACATCCTATGTGAAAGCCATTTAGCTGTTTCTCCTGGTGCGAATACACTGACCAAGTTCACTGCTTCAAAGAAGTGTGCTGAGAACACAAGCCGGATAGACAAGGGTTTTTGTTCTTATCGTGAGGTATGTCGATACTGTCTGCATCGATCTTAGTAGAGGTGCTGGTAGTGGTAAGAGAAGTGGTAGAGTGGTGTTGGTAGAGGTTTGACCTCAATGCACCGGCTTGTATCCCTCATGGCTGTGTCTTATTCTTGGACTGAAGATTAGCAGAACTAGTGGAACAATGTCTCTTTTTAGATTTAATGAGAAACAAAAACTGGAATGATGAGGAGGAGACCTTTTGAGAATGCACCCAACGATGCCAGCAGCGAGAGCATACAACATGAAAATATAAACATCAAGAGGCAGAGGACGACCTAGAATAACATGGATTGAAGGATTCAACGACAGCTTAAGACCTTACAACATTACAGCATACCACGCTACTGAACACGCCCTGGCTTGGCTACCTATCATTCATAAAACGACAACGCTTAGCGGCACAACGGACGTATGGGCAAACAATAAGAACAATCCCGAAAACGTGGTAGCGATGGTGGCTAATGGCAGATGTGTGACTTCACTGTCCGGGGTTCTCTCTCATATGGCTACATCTTAATCCTGAATTAAACGATCTAATCCTACGGCCTTCAGAACGTGAGGCACACTGCCCGACCACTTTGCTACGAAGAAAAGAAAGACAGTTCTCGAGGAGAACGACAATATAAACATCGTAAAGAACAGGAAGTCCAGCGGTAGCAGAGGCAGACAAGCATAAATGGTGATAGATGATCAAAGAAGGTCAAATTGAGAAATATCATGCAATTCATTTAAGACACTCAGTACGCTTAAATGCAGAAGTACAGTAGGGCCAGGGCGCACACTGGTCAAGACCTTCATATGCGGTCATTCTAGAAGGCCTGGTCAGCGAAAATAGGATGCTTCCTTGGAAATGGGAGTACGTCTGCCTGCGAGGCGAGCAACTAGCAGTCTGCATACAATAAACCACATAGGTAAAACGGCTGTGCATACACACTTATGTCCTGGAAGATGATTAAAGTCCAGACACAGACAGCAAGCTTAGACTTTCCATAAGAGTTCGTAGCTGTGAAGGTCAGCATAAACAGCAGCAGGGTGTGAAGAATTGTACAAGAATTGTAGACACACATCGCCCCACGCCATAGGGCATGATGAGGATGATGAATATTTGTGCAAAAGACTTAAATATATGAGACACATATATGTTTTACCCCAGAACCCCAAGACACAAACTGAGTTAAAATCCCGGGGAGATTTTTTTATAGTGAAGAAAGGAGTTGTACAAAAGAAGCAATATTATTAACGAATCAGAAAGAATAATTGTATTTATTGATCTTTATCTAACGATGGGCTGACCGCACTGTTAATCATTTGAACAACAACAAAACTGATAATGTAGATGGGATGGTGAGCATTGAGATAGAGAAGAACAAGAAAGTGGAGGCATAAATATAGAGAACGACATTATGAAAGGAACACAAAAGTGTAAAACGTAAAAGTATGGGTGGGAGACGGAAGGAAACAGATATATAGCTATAGAGGAATAGCAATAACAGAGTAAAGGAAATTGGGGAAAGGGAGCCATGAACAAACAGGAAAAGAAGCACAGAAAGAGGATGGAGAAAGTATGAAACAAAAGGCAACAAGGACACACAATGCAGTGAGAGGTTTATTTGTTGAATGATTGTGTAAAAAAAAAATTAACTGGAGAAAGGCCGATGCGCTTTACATTAAGCCCTTCACTTTATCTGTCCAAAAAACAGTGGAGGCAAAGAAGACGCAGGGGGATAGCCAAAGAAACATGAGCCAGGTGTTACAAATGTGGCCCGGCCGCTGAAACAGATTCAAGAACCACTAACCCAGGAGAAATTCGTTCAGCGCACGCAGGGCCAAGCACGTGAAGTGAGCGGAAATGAAGCTTCGGTGCGTTAGTCTAGCGCGTGTTGCCGTATCATCAGATCTATGACTCAATAAGCGAGCACACAGGGAAGCGGGCTGTCAACAGACGAGAGAGCACATGTGTTCACAAATCTGGATTCTCGGGCTAATCTGTTAGCGGAAGCTACCGTAGGCATGCTAAGTTAGCCTGGACATTTTTATACTGAAACTTTGACTGGTCGGAGATGTGGTCGGGGGACGTTCTAGCCAGATGGAAAACATCATCATCACCTCTGCAGAACGTCGCTCTCATCACGGTCTGTCTGAACCCCGTTTTCCTGCCTCGTGCACTTTCCTACGCAAGGTTTCACGAAAATCATATGCTCTCTTTGTGCTGGTCGACCTATAGTAGTAGAGAGGAGACGGAATGAAAGAGACGTTATGAAAGGCGTACGTTACCAAAATATCTTCCTCTTTACAAATCAATCGGATCACATAGGGAGTTCCTGTCTCTCTCTCCCAGCTTCCTTTTTGGCTCAATTCACTGTCCTTTCTTAGGCGTTGCAAGTCCGACTCGTAATTCCAACGTTGCTGGTTGCATGGATTTTTATCATGGTATGGGGCGTCGTAGGTCGACCCAGCTTAAAGTGGCTACCAGGATGTATGTCCTGGGGAAGTAAAGACAACCGCCGTAATGCTGACCACATTACCCACCGAGTGCCGATTGGGCTGTAAAAATATGGGTGCTCTTTCCATATGCCCGATGCGCCCAAGGCATGAAAAGGGATATTTAATTTACTTACTTAACACTGTCCTTTTCTCCCTGAACACCCCCTCCCCCTCCCCAAGCTATCACAATGTTGTATATTTAAGATGCGTGTCTGGCTATCTCCTTCTGTATGTGCCTTACCGTTGAGTTGTGTGTCAGGTTTCTTTGTGCTATATATGTATACACCAGCTCCTTGAGTGAGTTTATGAAAAGTTCCGTTCCTGTCCACACACACACTTTGAGTAGAAAAGATGTGTGTGCGTGTGTCACTGTATTTTGTACAAGACAACGAAATGAAAACTATGTTTGCATGTTTCAAAAACCAGATAAAGCGCTGAAATAAAATATGTGTAGCTTTACAACAAGGGCTGTCGAAGTTGGTACTGTCGTATAAACCTGGTACTATTTATCCCTTGCCGAGAAAAACTACATACCCACATACACACACATAATTACATATATATTTATAAATATGTGTGTGTTATTGTTTTAAAGAGCTGCTGACGGATTAAAAAAACAATGTGTGCCTTTTTAGAGTGCTTCGGTACCCTTTTCAAACACATTTGGTATTATTCGCAAAATAATTTCGACAACCCTGTTTACAACATGTCAAAGGTAGACGTGTGAATTCCTACTCCAATGGGTGAAAAAGTATTATTTTTCATGCAACTATCTACAATCTACATCATTTTCACTAGCCACTTTAGGAAAAGAAAGTAAAAGACCCTTTTCCACGCCTTTGGGTTTCCTGGGCACACCGGGCTAGACATATTTTATATACCAATCAGCACACGGTGAGTGATGTGGTCAGCATCATACCGGTCGCCTTTACTTCCTATGACTTTACCTGGTACCCATTTAAGGCTGGGTCGACCTGGGAGCTAAGGTGAGTTTTAAAAATGTCCGACTCCGTCGGGACGGAAACCCACGACCTTCGGATCCGCAAGAGAGCATCTAGCCGCTACACCACCATTGGCTACTTTGCGAAAGTAAAATATTCAAACGCGATTTTCTGAAACAAGGACTGATCACTAAAGTGATTCTCGTGTAGTACCAAAAACCTGACACATCCAGTTTTCCCTTCCGTAGCACTATCCGATCTGACCTTGACAACCCATGCGATTCAAAGAATCGCCTTCTAAACTGTAAGTTAACAGGCAACATCCTATATAATCTGGTTATAACTATGAGACCCGTAATAACTACATCTAAAATGGTTTGCCAACTTAAGAGAGGATACCTCGCGACGCCATACCACAAAAAGCATACAGCAAAAGAGGACAGCAGGGACACAGAACAAGAGGCAGACCAAGAAAAAGACAGGAAGAACCTCAGAGAAAACCTACAACATCCCAATGTGGTCATATGATGGAGGCGAACAGAACAGCAAGAAGCAGAAGATCAAATCTCGCTCGACATCGAACGGGCAGCAGCAGCATCATTAGCAGGAGGAGGAGGAGGAGGAGGACAAGAAGAAGAAGAAGAAGAAGAAGAAGAAGAAGAAGAAGAAGAAGAAGAAGAAGAAGAAAAAGAAGAAGAAGGAGGAGGAGGAGGAGGAGGATGAGAAGAAGAAGCAGACGAAGAAGAAGAAGAAGAACGGCTACACACATTACTCTCCTGCTGTACTCTATGGTCCACAGTCAACGAGTGTCCACATAAGTCCCGTCAGATTCAGGATGCATTACTTTAGGAACCCGTCGAGCGAATGCAAATGCAAATTAACACCCGAAGTTTCTGTGTACGGCTGACTCGCGGACTCTATTTACGAGTGAGTGGCTATGAGAAATTTGTAAGTTTAGAGAGATTAAATTATTACCCAAACATCTCTGTGATCAAAGTCCCGTCCATTATCTACCGGATCTCTGAAGACCCTCTGTGGCACGACCCGCAGCTAGCATCGAACCCGGCATCCCGGCATTACGAATCGCGTTCGCAACGCTTATGCCATAGACGCTGACATGATGAGGATTTAAAAAATTAGGGGGAAAAGACTAGAAAGATAACTTTTACACGTGATTATTTAAGCCCCACAGCCCCATTTATAAATGAACGGGTGTAAGAAGACCTTAAGGTGTCTAACCATTTGGTTTCGGCTGCCTGATTTAAATTTCTCTCTTCTGACATACTAAATACGGCACTGTCTTTTTATGTTATATATATATATATATATATATATATATATATATATATATATATATATATATATATATATATATATATATATACTGCGGGGCTCAGTAGAGGGAAAGAGGAGAAGAGGCAGACCAAGAAAGACCTTGTTACATAACCTGACTGACTGGACAGGACTCAGGCATGCAACCATGAAGTCCGTCACAACTGACAGCCAATAGACAGTCGATGAGACAGTCAACAGAAACTGGTGACCCAACGCCACGCAGTGTTACGGGATGATGATGATGATAAACATATATCTACGGCCTCAAGTGTTCACCCTCTGTTGATTTATATCACACGGTTTAAGATCAGCTCCTTTCCTCCACGCCCCACTTCGATCTCTCACTTCTGTACATTAAACAAAACTGTTTTCGGCTGGGGGAAGGGGACCAAACAAACAAAAAAAAAAGGGGGGGGGGGTCGTGGCGAAGTGATCATGCTGTTTGACTGGTGCTTTGAAGTTTGGTGGTTCGTTTCACAGACGCGTCGCTCAGTTCAAGGGTGGAATTTTTTAGGAGATCTAAGGGGATCGTCGCTGGAGCTACGGAGTTCGCTATTTGTGCGACACTCTAGGCCGACCTATGCCATTCTGCGGATAGAAACCCAGCCATACTGGACAAAACCCGGTGCAGTGAAGTCGATCCTCTCGATTTTAACTTTGAACAAAATGTCAGGTTCAACTCTAGTAAATTTCGACTGGCTGGGTTACAGCTTGTCTGTTATATCATTTTGCCCGTCTCTCTAGCGAAGTTGGCTAAACCGGATTTCGCGGTGAGCGGGTGACGAACTCCTTGTGGTCCGGGTTCACTCCCGGGGGTGGGCAGAAAAGCCACATTTCTCCCAGATTTACGGTATTTAAAATGGAATCAAGGCCGAAAGGTTGCGATATCCATAATACCGAGCCTAAGGGTTAACAACTCATGGCTTCTGGATACTAAAAAAAAAAAAAAAATATCATGAGCCGTACTGGCGTACTAGTACACCAGCTCACCAAGGGATTCCCCCCCCCCCCCCCCCTGATACTGTCCCTTGGGCCCAGGGTCACGCTGTTTTGTCCCTGACACAATTAAACCTGGTAGTGCAGAGACTCACAATCTTTGTCCATTCGCGACCCTTATGCAAAAAGAAACTTAATCAACAAAGAAATAGCACTATTAGTGACAGGACGCTAGGGTTCATACTGAAGTGAGAGGATCTGAGACATCAACAAAGAAATAGCACTATGGACAGGACGCTGACCAGAGGATCTGCACCTATGATGACCAGAGTGCAATGATCATATCCCAGCTAACTATCTAGCTAACCTATGGGTTCGAAACCCTTGCCGAAGTTATCAACGGTGACCGGGTCGCCTATTCGCTCGCTTGTAGACGATCGGGACAGTATTTGAGTCTCTTTTGATCGCATCAACACTACAGGAGTCCTTTTTTAGGGATCTTGGTGGCGTGCAATGCTAAGCCACTACTATATGGCGCACATAAACCTAAACACAATTATAATCTAAATCTCCCCTTCATGGTTGCTGGCTGAACGTTGATTTGTTTCTTCAATGCACGGGATCGAACCACGCTGTAGTAGAATCATTGCAAACCCAAGCCTCATCACGTTTGTGCTGAGCAAGTAAAGGCACCCCCTTTTCACGCCTGGAGGCATATTTAGACATTCAGGGCTAGATCTATATTTTATGGACCAATCGGAATTTGGTGAGTGATGTCGATCGTCTTTACTTCTCAGCAATGTACCTGGTACCCATTCAAGGCTAAGTCCACATGGCAGCTAAAGTCATTTTTTAAAAGTCCGGCTGTCAGGAGCTTAGTGCACGATTCGCAGGTGAGCGTTTAGCCGCTACACTACGACGGCTTCCGTATGTCTCAGTAGGGAAAAGACAAATGGAAACTAATGCGATTTGCGCAGAATGCCCACTATTCTTGCTTTTCCCACAACGTGGCCACGGAACCCACACAGGGAAAACGCTTTAGTAACATTCGTGGTTACAGTAAACGCTTTATTGATATTAACCATTACAGTCAACACTTTATTGACATTACCCGTTGAGTAAACGCTTTATTAACTTTAACTGTTAAAGTAAACACTTTATTGACATTGACCGTTACAGTAAACGCTTTATTGACATTAATCATTACAGTAAACGCTTTATTGACATTAACCACGACAGTAAACGCTTTATTGACATTAACCATCACAGTAAACGTTTTACTGACATTAACCATTACAGTAAACGCCTTATTGACATTCGTGGTTACAGTGCACGTTTTATTGACATTTATAATAGGGCCCTCATTCCTGCCTCATGGGATCTGATTGGTCCCCACCTTCTTGTGAAACGACATTTTTCGGTCATGGCCCAAAAATATTGTAAAATTGACAAAATATTGTAAAATCGACACATTCACTGTTTAGGATTTGTCTCAAACAAAGATCAAGTCAGACAGTTAGTGAGTTCATGCGTAACTATAGTCACGCAAACATGAAATTAAAGGGAGCAACGCACAAATATGAAATTAAATAGAGCAAAGCAAGATTACCACCTATAAAAATTGATGGGGGTAAAAAAAAACCAGATGCTTAACTATTTCCATCCCAGGTCCACACTCCAGTGAGTTAATTGTGAAATCAACCAAAAAATTGGTATACTACATTCATCAATATCAAGTCCTTTACAGAACGTCGCTCTCTCCACGGCACGCCTGAAAGTATCCCTTTCCGTAACCAGCTCTCCAGCCTCATGTGCTTTCAGTGTCAATCCATCTCCAATATCATGTATCCATCTTCACGGAGGTCGACCCCTGACTCGCTTTTCATCAACTACTACGTCTACATCCCTTGTGGGGACAGTCGGCTCTGTGGCTAAGTCGATGCGAACGCTTCGTAATGCCGGGATGCCGGGTTCGATCCCAGCTGCGGGCCATGCGCCTTGCGTTGGTTTCGACAGTGGTATCAAGAAAGCCGACCGTCCAGTAGCAATTGCAAACTACTGGATGTAAAGTGCCTAGAAAAACCATACAACAGCCAGGGGTTGTTGGGGTTAGTTCTGTAAAGGATACGCAACAACCTGTGAGAGACAAGGGTGTTATTAGATGCTTTAGTATGCCCCCCCCCCCCTTTTCACCCACGTCTTTCACCCACAAAACATAAAATGTACAAGTATAATAATATGATAATCATATGAGTGAGTCCAGACGTACACGGCGCATTATTTGAAACTGAAAGATTTAAAGATGAATAAAATGAATACACCTCATATGCCAAAACCTCCATCTGTAATGATGCTATTAAATTACAACCGCGTTGGCGCATGTTTTTCCCAGGCGATATCATTTCACTGCGTCATATGCATAAGGTGGGAGTCTCCACAGCATAGTGGAAAAGCTTTTTGAAATTAATCGTGCTCGTTGCCTGGTAGTTTCACCAGCTTTAGCTTATACAGAGACCCCTGTGGATCGATGCTGTAGATAAGGACTTCGTGCTATGTGCGACGCTATTCAGGAGACAGATGGCCGATCTTCGGAGAGAGACCCAGCCACATGGAATAAAGCCTGGTGTAATAAAGTCAACTCATGTGTGATTCACTCCTAACTTACGGATGCGAGAGTTAGAAATCAACGGCAGATCTAGACTATTAAAAAAAATCAGACAATTCAGACAACAAATGTCTTAGAAGAATACTAAACCTCCACTGTAAAGATTTCAAATCCAGTACGCAAAAAGGACTAGAGACCAGGCAAGATCATGTATCCAATTTTATAAGAAAGCGCCGCTGGAACTACATCGGCCAAGCACTCAGAATGGATAAGACATCTCCATCTCCCCATCAAGGCCACATATAAACGTCAGAAGGGAAAAGACAATGGACGACCATGAACGACCCTGAGTAGAACTATTATCAAGGAAGGCTCAAGCGTGGACCTAATAAACATCCAAGACCTAAAACTGGTGGCAACCAACGGCCAGACATGGACAGTTATCCTCTTCTTCTTCTTTGCGTTCACCAGCTGTAAACTCTGGTGGAAAGTTCTGGTTGTTCGTCCACTTCTGGACTGCAGTCCTGTTTCAGAATCTGAGTGTTGCGTGTGCATCCGTTTGACAGATCTGATGCATTTGTGTGCAGACTGTTGGTTTCCTGCCTCTCAGGCAGAGGCACTCTGACTTCGAAGGAAGCTTCTAATTAGTCAACTCTCACGACATGCTTTTGGAAAGGCAGTGGGTCTATTATTGTTTTCCCTATAAAAGGGCCCCGGAACCCACACGGGGGATGGACAGTTAAGAGCTGTGCCCTATGCGCCGCTCTAGGCTCGAGGTGAAAGACCATCTAATGATGTCAAACCTCTCAACTTTTAATTTTATAAGCATTGGACTCACGATCCATACATTAAATTATGTGCATTAATAACGCCCCGATGAGTCTCAACCAATGCGCAAGTTATTTGTCCATGAGTGGAGTTGAGTGGTCGGGGCATGGTATCCGCCTCGAGTGCTGGAGGTCCCGGGTTCAAGCCTAAGTGAGGGCTGGGATTTTTTCACGTGGACTTTAGTAATTTCCCCTGGTCTCTGGGTAGTAAGATCGGATGCCCGTGTATAGTTGCGCATGTAGTTGAAAATCAAAAGGAGTAGCCTAACGGCGCTGCCCGAGCAAAATGTGCAGTTAAAAATTTACCCGAAGAATTGCAGGATCCTCGACGGTGTTACGGACATCGTGCACTGCGCTGAGATTCTTTGGAATAAGGCTTGAGTCAGAAGTAGAACGAAACACTCATGGGTTACTACACATTGTGTCATTATGATGATCTGCTGTTTAAGCCTATCCGTCACTGTGGTACCGGGTTCTTCAGGGGATGCACAGAATATTAACACTGCACCCTACAATGTCGGGGTCGAGGGCTTAGGCATTGCGAACGCACTTCGTAATTCCGATGTGCTGAGTTCGATCTCAGCTGCAAACGATTTGATTTGCGTTGGTTTCGACACTGATACCGTGAGCTGACCGTTCGGGTGTGGCAAACTACTGAATTTGCCTAGGGAAAAAAAAAAACAGGCAAAAAATTGTGGGTTGGTTCTTTAACGACCTGTAAAAGGATACGCGAGAAACGTTTAACCCTACAATGCATGTCGTAAAAGGCGACTAAGTGTTGGACTTGGGTTGGCTAGTGCATCACATAAAAACAAAAGCCGCAAAAACCAACGAACCAAAGTGCGGATCGTCGATGCACCTCTTTTCACCCAGGACAAACTCCAGAATTGGGACCTGGCATGTAGGAACCTTGTAAACTAACACATACATACACAAAGGAGGCAGAGAACAAATCATCTGCTCCTTGCAACGACACACAAGCTTACTAAAACAACGACAACAGAACAGAACACAGTTAAATGCAACACAGGCAAAACAATTTAACCTAAATAGTAAATACTACATACCTGAAAAACGACGGAGCAAACCATGAATGCAATTTATGGTCTAACTTCACCGCAACGAAAGAAAACAGATCTCCGTTGATCAGAAATCGTAACTGATCAAAAACTTCTTTATAAGAAGTTCACAGAACACAGAATTCAATTTGAACCAAATGTTCAGCACAGAACACAATCGCGTTCACAATTATCCCACGTGTGATCAATCGGTGTGCGCAAACTGGCAAACCCAAGTCTGGACTAACAAAGACGTGACGAAATGTCCGCGATAAAGAGAGCCGGGTCTGATTCACTCGATGTTGATTTGGCTTCCTGGGTTTCAAGACAGATGGGACAGCACAGGCCGCGCTGCCCGTGTCAATCACCGCCACCACCAATGGTCACCGCACCCTGCTTCACACACGCACACAGAAGACAAACACGGGGCAGGGGCGCCGTGAAAAAGAAATCTCTGACACCGGGAGTCCAAGGCCCTTATAATTTTCTAGGTGGAGGAAACCTCAATGCTAGTTTTCGTCCTTCTTAGGACGTTATTTTTTGTTATTTGAAGCCCCACTCTGGCTTTTGCCAGGGGCCGCAATATAGGCAGGTCATCATTATGGCCAAATGTCTGAACGCGGTTTCTGGGACCTCTCCACGGTGATCCTCATCCGCATGGTGGCACTTTGTGTCATCGGGTGTTTATCGCTTGTGTGATGTCCTGGTGGGGTAAAAAATCCAATCCAATCCAACCTCAATGCGGGTTAAGCTTTCTTGAAGTATGAAATAATAAAAAAAAAAAAATTATTTTGTGGTGAATTACAACTGTATACGAAATAATATGAGACTCGTTAACAGTGTGGGTTCCGGGATCCAATTGCGCGTACAATCGAAAAACTAGAGGGTTTCCCTTGATGTCGGAGTGCCTCTGTCTTAAGGGCGATGAACCAGCAGTCTGAATACAAATAGGCTAGATATGTGCAAGGGGTGTGCACGCAAAACGCTGTCGAATAAGACGAACAACCATGAGTTTCCATCAGTGTATGCAGCAGTTGATTGATTGGCACTTTTCCGTCTTTCCAGATGACAGTGTTATATTGCGCAATGAGGGGTAATGGGACGGACTCACAGCCAATGGCGATGGCGAGTGTGACTAGCAAGATCCGCCCATGTCAAGAAAAGTCTTCCACAATGATAGCATGGGATTTCAGGACAATTGTTAACAACATTTGTGTTTAATCCGTCTCTTCTCAGACGATCAGCTCTCATCCTTTCTGCAATCATTTATTCCTTTACTTTCATTCCCTTCTTGATATACCCTTTCCACACAACACGGTCCATGGCATTTTGTTCCCATGAGTCCACCTCAATACCTGTATCATTCATGTCCGGCTTTCACACATCTTTATACCGTATTAGAGGGCAGCCTCTACACCTTCTACTTGTCTTTAATTCACCATAAAGGATGTCCTTAAGGACTCTGTCATCCTCCATTCTCCAGGTGTGACCCAGCCACCTGAGCCTTCGTAGACTGAACATTGAGAAGACAGTTGTAGGACTTGCTCTTTCCAGTACCTCAGTGTTTGTGATTTTGTCCTGCCACTTGAGGCGGTGTATTCTTCTTAGGCATCGCATGTGAAAACTATTTAGCCTTCTCTCTTGGTGCAAATAAGTTGACCAAGTTTCACTGCCATAAAGCAGAATGTTGAGAACACAAGCCTGATAGACAAAAGTTTTTATTTAATTGTAAGTTTTCTGTTCTCCCAAACTCTTTTTGTCAAACTGCTCATTGTTGTTGCCGCCTTACCTATCCTGGTGTTGATTTCTTGGTCCAGTGATAATTTATTATTCACTGTGGAACCCACTTGGGTCAAATGGTCTACTGTCTCCAGCTCTTCACTGTCAATGTAGACTGTAGGTCTGTCATTGACACCTTGCACCATAACCGTTGTCTTCTTTTTACTGACTGTTAGTGCAAATTCCCAGCATGCATCAGGCGTACAGCATATAGCAGGTGAATGCTAAAAATAAGTACGCAATAATAAGATATTTTATTATTTATTTCGTGATGAAGGTATATAAATATAATCAAATAAGAGTTCACAGGAAAGTCCAAAATGGGTGGGGGGGGGAGGGTTAGTTATAGTTAGTCAGTGCTAATTACACACCGTAACACCCCTCTAATAACTTTTACCGGGAACTTTCGGATTCCCCGACATTAGGTGAACTAAAAAAAAGAACCCTTTCCTGCACACTGTTCAGAACAGGGGTATCAGCCCATTCATAAAAATGAGAGTCAATGTGACTACTCCTCCAGTTTCAGGCGCCCCTGACACCCGGGGGGAGGAGGAGGGGAGGGATACTCTTTAATCACCCTTGACCTGTTTTTGCGCGAGATCTCCCGCTCTACCCACGGCGTGTTTACCTGAGTCCACCCACCCACTGTCGTCTCAGTGTCAGCCAATGCAGCGACGTTCCTTTATGTCGGCCGGGGCTTAGGGGACACACACACCACACGCACAACACACTGATCTGCCAACCACACACACACCACACGCACAACACGCTGATCTGCAAATGACACACACACACACGCACACACATATATATACACACAAACAACACACTGATCTGCTACCACACACACTGGCTACTGCTGTATGACCGTGGTGTGCCCTTTTACAGGACGCTGCGGAATGAGGTTTTTTTTTAATACAAATTTATGTGAGTTTACCCACCACATAAAGTTTTTTTTAAAATATCACCATAAAAAAATGTGCTAGTACTGACTGCAAAGTGTTTATTGCATCAGCGCTTAAAAAGGGGGGGGGGGGGGAGGGGGGGGAAGATGCCTAAAACAAAGATGGGGCAACCCGTTTGCTATGAAGCTGAAACTAAGACTACCAGACTACCAGATGCCTAAAAAGGTGTCGGAACATGTACCTCCAAAAAAAAAAAAAAACCTGTGCAGAATCAACCCTAGCACTTTCTGATTAGTTTTTCTGCGCAATCTTACGTTCAGTAGTTTGCCAATAGTCGGCTCTGTGGCTAAGTCGATGCGAACGCTTCGTAATGCCGGGGTGTCGGGTTAGATCCCAGCTGCGGGCCATGCGCCTTGCGTTGGTTTCGACAGTGGTATCAATATGTCCTAATGGCTGAACGTGGTTTCTGGAACCTCTCCACGGTGATCCTCATCCACATAGTGGCACTTTGTGTCATCGGGCGTTTATCGCTTGTGTGATTTCCTGGTGGGGTAGAAAGTCAGTCAGTCATGGGGAGAGGAGAGCTGCATGCGATAGCGAAGGACAGAACGATCTGGCATGAGTTGGTTGAGGGCCTATGCTCCATTGGGGGCTAGAAGGCAGAAGAAGAAGAAGAATGCATCGGGCATATGATGCCTGACTCATATTTGTACAGACCAATCAGCACTCAGTGAGTAAAGGTAAAGTCGGGAGATGTGAACCAGCGCCATTGCACACGGTTATAAACCATAAGTGCTCTGCCACCAGAACGGACAGCTGATAAGAAACTGTCCGCCTGTGTCGCCGACCACACGCAACTCCGTAGCTACAGTGACGTTCCTCCATTTACCCCAGAGTGTTAACTCTGGTACCCATTACCTGGAGGCTGGGTGAACTCCGGGAACCGCCCGGTTTCGAACACCGGCCAAGGGCTGCAGCGAGTCGCAGCTGGATTTGAAAGCGGTCTCCTATCAGTGAGTGGTGTGGTCAACACCTGCGGCTTCCTAGTGTTTGACTGGCTGTAAACACGTGACAAAAATTCTTGTTGTTAGTCCACTTTTGGAATTTGGTTGGCTTTGGTCCAGAACTTGACTTTTGCATGCACATCCTTTTTACGGATCTAGCGCGTTTTTTTTTTTCCCCGATGACATTACCTGGTTCTAATTTAAGGATGGGTCAAGATCGACTATATGGACCCCTTTAGTCAACCGTGGCTGGGTCGGCTAGAGAACTGCGGTCAATTTTGAAGAAAGAAAAGAAAAACCCACTTGGATAGCATTTATCTGAGATAATCGTAGTTTCAGTGTCATAGCAAACGAGACACTCCATAGATGCTCCGTTCCTGAGTTACACGAGGGGGGGGGGGGGGGAAGGGGCTGCGTTGTCTCGA
Source organism: Candidula unifasciata (assembly GCA_905116865.2). NCBI lineage: Eukaryota > Metazoa > Mollusca > Gastropoda > Stylommatophora > Geomitridae > Candidula > Candidula unifasciata. The sequence continues at coordinate 1,065,142 of CAJHNH020000558.1, forward strand.
GTCTTGGTGTCTGCCTCGAGTGTTAGAGGTTCTGGGTTCAATCCCCAAGAAGGGCTGGGATTTTTTTACGTGGACTTGGACTTCTAATAATCCCCCCCCCCCCCTGGTCTCTGGGTAGTGTGATCGGATGCCCGTGTGTACCGTTGCGCACGTAAAAAATCCTTTGGCAGTTGGAAATCGAAAAGAGTAGCCTAACGGCACTGCCCGAGCTAAATTTGGAGTTTAAAATCTACCCAAAGTATTTCAGAATCAAGTATTTCAGGATCCTCGCCGTTACTATAAAGTCTCTGACTGTACTGAGCTTCTTCGACTCAGACTTGAGTTAGAAGTAGAACGGGTTACTACCCATGTGCCATAATGTTGATCCGCTGTTCAAACCTCAACCCTCAAACCTGAGTCACACAGAAACCACACAGAATGTTCATCACAGCTTACATAGACTGCAGGCTGAGCAAAGCATACACATATCATTTATATTTATGTGTGTGGGTTTGATATGAATGGTGCTAGTTTACTCACGTCATTCCCGTTTTATTTATAATTTCTTTATCGTTTGGTTTCGTTTAGTGCTGTTTTTATTTGTTTCCTTCAATCACCGTGGCGCTGGATAAAGCCAAAATGTTGTTTCTTCTTGTTACATAGAATTCTACAACATACTATATTTGGTTTTTATTTATCAAGTTACAAAACTATCACGAATGAGATAACTCTAACATTGCCTACCTTTCCATGGTGTTAACCAGTGTTTCTAGTATGGGGCCACGGCCCACGGGAAAAAGGGGGAGGGGGGCTTGTGTGATTGTTAAAGGGGAGAGCGGATTTGATCGTTAAGGGGGCAATTCAAAAATAACTCGTCTAGAGTTTTAAGTTACTTTACTGGCCTCGGTTTCCTTGAAATCCTTGCCTCAGCCTGGATCAATAACCCACTCCCCCTCCACAAAACATGCATACTGGCTAACATGCGTACACAGTTACTCTCACACACATACAGACATGCGACTAATCAATGACAACTGACGTCAAAAAAAAAATCCGCGTAGACAATACACCGGAAGGGACAGAACGGTGTCTAGCCAACGAAGCGTTAATAATGAACTCACCCGTATCGGCGGGCAGGCACGCGTGCGCATGTATGTGTTAATGTAATCTATGACTAGTCGCTGACAACATATCCACTAATTAATTAATTCCTGGCGTGAATACTTTTTAATAAGTGAGTGAGTGAATATGACGCGTGCAACCCCACTAGGACCGAACGAGAAATTAACACCCGATGACACAAGGAACCACAATTCGGATGAGAATTTCCCACACAAAAACAGAAATCCTGTTCAACCATTAGGTTACATTGGGGCTTTAAAATAACAAGAAAGTGCCTCCCATACTGAGATGGATACAATTAATTTTCAAAAAACTGCGAGAGAGCACTGACAAGCACGTGACCCTGCTGAACTGGTGATGTGTTTTCGAGTCCCCTAGGGCCCTTCACAACCCACCTTGTGCAGAAGATTTTTTTTCAAGTATCCAGAAACCATGAGTTGTTAACCCTTTGGCTCTGTGCTATGAATATCGCAACCCATACACACGCGCGCGCGCACGCGAGCGCTTGCACGTGCGAAAAAGGGGAAAGCGGTGGGGGTTAAAAAAAACCCAGACAAACGGTCAATCAAATGAGAAGCAAACACATAAAGACCGAGAGAAAAAAGAGAGACGGGTGATGGGAATGAAGACATAGAGTACGACAGGGATGGTGATAAAAAGAATAGAGAATAGAGAAAAGCATTAAAAGACCCAGAGAAAGAAAGAGAGAAATAGAGAGAGCGAAGGGGAAGGGTGGGTGGGAGAGAAACAAAATTGAGAAAGAGAGACTCATAGTGATAAAAAAAAGAATGTAGGTGAGAGAAAAGCAGAAAAAAAGACACACACACTCATACACACACACACACACACACACACACACACACACACACACACACAAACATGCTCACACAGATGATGGAGAAAAGTCACATAAAGAGAGCGAGAAAGAACTAAAGAAAGAAAGAGAGAAAGAAAGAAAGAACGAAAAAACGAAAGAAATAAATGAAGAACGAAAAAACGAAAGAAACAAAGAACGAAAAAACGAAAGAAAGAAAGAAAGAAAGAAGGAAAGAAAGAAAGAAAGAAAGAAAGAAGAAAGAAAGAAAGAAAGAAAGAAAGACGGACGGACGGACGGACGGACGGACGGACGGACGGACGGACGGACGGACGGACGGACGGACGGACGGACGGACGGACGGACGGACAGACAGACAGACAGACAGACAGACAGACAGACAGACAGACAGACAGACAGACAGACAGACAGACAGACAGACAGACAGACAGACAGACAGACAGACAGACAGACAGACAGACAGACAGACAGAAAAAAAAGAAAGAAAGAAAGAAAGAAAGAAAGAAAGAAAGAAAGAAAGAAAGAAAGAAAGAAAGAAAAAGAAAGAAAGAAAGAAAGAAAGAAAGAAAGAAAGAAAGAAAGAAAGAAAGAAAGAAAGAAAGAAAGAAAGAAAGAAAGAAAGAAAGAAAGAAAGAAAGAAAGAAAGAAAGAAAGAAAGAAAGAAAGAAAGAAAGAAAGAAAGAAAGAAAGAAAGAAAGAGACCGACATTTAAAGACATGATGTGTACAGGGCGCGCGCGCGTAAGTGTGTGTGTATAAGCGCGTGTGCGGGCGAGTGTCACAGAAGCGAAAGAGATTGACAGAGTGAGACTCTACGATAGACAACAAACACACACACACATACACACACACACACACACACACACAGAGTAAAAGAGAGAGAGAACGAGAGGGAACGAGAGAGGGGGACAGATAAGATAACAGAAACAAGGTGAGACATTTCCACGCTTCAGCTGCTCCAAGTACAACGATTTAGACAGCAGCTTACGGCAAACAAATGTCGATGAGCAAAGCTGAATCAACACAAACAACAAAAATCACCTCATCTATTGACACAATTAATCCATGGAAGAATTCTATCTACTCAACCTTGTCAAATAGATATCGATTACCACAACATAAACATCCCAGTGCGCATGTCTGCATCCCAGTGAGTTTTTCTGCTCACAAGCTACACTGGTTCTTCAGGAACGGCTGAATGCGAGTTCTCCAATACAAGTATTCATGCGTGAAACTTTTCTTTAAAAGAAAAGAAAAATCATCAATTATTTCATGACTTCTCTAGTGTAGTAAAGAAAAGAGATTCATTGGGAACAGAATTCTGGAAGCCTTCGCAATCTTAGACAATTGGCAAACAAGCCAAAATTTCCCCTAGACCTCGGAGATGTGATTTTGTAGAAGACATCTTGAAATTGATAGTCAAAATGAGTAACCTCCTCCGCCTGCTCCTTCTCCTCATCCTTCTTCCCCTTCTCCTTTTCCTTCCTTTCTCCTCCTGCTTCCTTTTCTTCTTCTTCTTCTTCTTCTTCTTCTTCTTCTTCCTTCCTTCCTTCCTCTTCCTTTTTCCTTCTTCTTCTTCTTCGTCTTCTTTTGCTGCTGCTGCGTTTGCACCTGAAAGGACATTAGCACGTTGTGTTGTGATTTACAACTAGACTGCCTTATATAATTGACTTACTTGTGAATTTATGTTTCTCTTTAAAGTTAAACTATCATAGCAAATTATTTTAAACTATTACTAACAAAATGAGTTTAAACTATTACTGACAGTACTTACCGGTGGGTATGCAGGAGTTGTTAGCAACATGATAGTGTCAGTGTGGTTTACTGGGGCGATAACTCCTGGCGCAGACAACCACCAGTAATCCTGTGGTTAGAAGTGTGTAGTCTCCTTTACCGCACGCAAGGCTGAATACTGGGTGCCAACAAATACGTAATCCAAGAAAAATATCACCGAATGCACATTGTCTCACCGATGTAAGTTTCTTGTTAATATCGGCACTGTCTCGTCTGATAAACAGAATGATCACTGTCAGTTAATGAGAGCTGATCAAACCAGACTTTCTTCATGTGTCTAATATAGACCCGGCTATTTGAAGTGTTCCGTATGATGAAAATAATAACCACAATCAGTAAATCGGCGCTGATCAAGTAGACTTTCTTTATCTACTCTGCACACACGCTACTTACTGGCACTATTTCATGTGATGTCAGTAGTCGGTTCATGGGTATCGATCAAAGAAGATATGAATCTTTCCAAAACACACGATCAGCTCTTACTTACGAGTGTTATATATATATATATATATATATATATATATATATATATATATATATATATATATATATATATATATATATATATATATATATATATATATATATATATACACACACATGTTTACACCACGTTGACAAACAGTGAGTAGACATATTTGTGTACACGTAACTCACACAAAAATAGTTAGTCATGTACTCTTTATATGATGTTGCTAAACCAATCCTAGCATTTTCAATTACCTACTGGAGACGTTACTAGGTAGTTTGACGTTCAGTAGATTCTGAATCAAAGCAAAACCGTCTGCTGTCAAATCGTCCCCACCTAGAATCGAACAGGGTATCACGGAATTACACACTGTGTCTGCAACGCCTGTGCTAGTGGTTCTCGACCTTCCTAATGCCGCGACCCTTTAATACACTTCCCATGATGTTGTGATGCCCAATCATCAAAATATCTTCGTTGCTATTTCATAACTTCAATGAATAGGTGTTTTTCGATGGCCTTAGGCGACCCCTGTGAAAGGGTTGTTCGATCCCCAAAGGGGTCGCGACCCACAGTCTGAGAACCGTTGGCAAAGTACAAAGGCGCCACACCTACTTAAAAAAAATATAATAAGCAGCTTGGAAAGAGGAAACTTCAGAAATAATCACTCGCCCATCCAGGACCGTGTGTTACTTAGTGTGGCTGTTAAGGTAAAAAGTAAAAAAAGTAAAGATCCCTTTACACGCCCTTAGGCGCATTGGGCATATGGGAAGAGCACCCATATTTTTACAGACCAATGACTTTCGCCGGGTGACGAACTCCTTGTGGTCCGGGTTCACTCCCGGGGGTAGGCAGAAAAGCCACATTTCTCCCAGATTAACGGTACCTATAATGGAATCAATGCCGAAGGGTTGCGATATCCATAGTACCGAGCCAAAGGGTTTACAACTCATGGTTTCTGGATACGTTAAAAAAAAAAAAAAGCACTCGGTGGGTAATGTGGTCAGCATTACGCCGGCCGTCTTTACTTTCCCAGGACAGCCCATCCTGGTACCCATTTGAGGCTGGGTCGACCTGCGACGTCCCATACCACGATAAAAATCCACGCAGCCCACGCAGGTTTCGATCGTGGTACGTTGGATTAAGGTACCTCCGATTAATTTTCACATGGCTGCACGAAGTATTTGGGATATGTATTACGCAGATTATCATCCGAATAGTGGCTTTTAGAGTCACTGAGTCCCATGTGTGTTCCGGGGTTTCATTCTGGAGAGTAAAGAATAGACCCACTGACTCCTAATAAACATGTCGCAAGAGGCGACAAATCAGGAGCGTTTCATTCAAAGTCAGAATGCACCTGCATTTTAGACAAGGAACCAAGAGTCTGCATACAAGCAGGCTAGATCTGTTAAGCGGAAATGCTCGCAAACATTCGTGATCAATTTAAAACTCAAAGAGTGAAGAACAACCTGAACTTCCTGTTGGAGTTTACAGCTGGTGAACGCTGAGCAACAACAACAACAACAACACCAACAAAGAAAAAAAGAGTCGGTGGGTATCAAAACTAGTTCCAAACTCATAAATTAAAAAACCCATCTACATATGAGATTTGATGACTTTATAACCCTAGAGTGTCGCAATATAATCATTTTATACAACTGAACTAGGCTTCTAGGATTTGCTCCTGTGGAATTCGCATATGAATAGTGACATTTTAAACTCTCTGAGTCCCAAACAAGGCGTGATGTGTAAATCACCCTATCTGCTGAATTCCTTCCTATGCTCCTTTTTGTATTTGGTCAGAACGCATTCAAGAAATCTGGCATGTCCAGCGTTATCCTCCGCTTTGAATGTAATTTATTTATGCGTTGTAATCACGGATATTTCTTTACATACATCTCCTATGTAACTTTATTTTGGTATAGAAAGGGTTATATCTAAATCACGTCTCGTCAGTCTTTCAAGCAGAACTCCACCGAGAGGGGGAATTAAGGTTAGTTAACAAGGGGAGTTAGAAAACAATAAATTTTTTATCTGGTTTTCTCTATTTTACTCCATCGCTCCACATTTCCTCCTGTTATACAGAAACAAGGGACACTCATAGAGGAAGCCGGAAAAAAAGGAAAAATAAAGAAAGCAACGGAAAGGCACAAACAGCGAGCCATTTGGTGAATGACAAACTAACAGACAAACAGATAGACAAAAAGTGTGTGTGGGTTTGTTTAGCTGTAACGTCTTTTTTTAAAACGCTACAAAGATCCTTCACTATTATTGGATTGACCAGTGGATTTAAAAAAAGCAGGAAGGAAAAAAATGTATCAGGTAAAAAAAAAAAGAAAGAAAGAAAGAAAGAAACACAGGAAGGAAACAGAATCAAAGACAGAAAGAAAGGCAGAAATACAACAGAACACTGTACCCTTAGGTTTCGCATGCTGCAAAACGCCATTAATCAGTGACAACACAAACAATGTGGTACAGTAAAGTGCCACAGGAAACCACTAGTCCTTGCCACAAGAATGTGCACTGGACCAAAACGGGCGACTACAAGAACACAACTGAAGCGGTAACCCGATACTTGACAGAAATAACCAGAGACTGATCTCTTCGGTGTAACTGACTGACGACAGGGGCTACCGGGACAGGTCCGGCACTGAATGCTTTGTCCCAGACAGCTGTTAACTTTAACTCTTTCTTTCTAAAGCTGAGTTTATTTTAACCTATAACAAGCGTGCCTCCAAAGTTGGTCGAATTATAACCAAACTGAAGAGAAGACGAGGAGACATGAGTAAGAAGTTAGCTAACTAGTTGTTTCTTTAATTAGTTGTCTAATTATAAAGCAAAAGTGTGTAGTTTATTAGGTATTTAGTAGTTTGGTTGTCAATTTACTTGTTTAGTTAGTCAGTTTGTTAGTTAGCAAGCAACCAATTTAGTTAGTTAGTTAGTTAGTTAGTTAGTTAGTTAGTTAGTTAGTTAGTGAGTGAGTGAGTGAGTGAGTGAGTGAGTGAGTGAGTGAGTGAGTGAGTGAGTGAGTGAGTGAGTGAGTGAGTGAGTGAGTGAGTGAGTGAGTGAGTGAGTGAGTGAGTGAGTGAGTGAGTGAGTGAGTGAGTGAGTGAGTGAGTGAGTGAGTGAGTGAGTGAGTGAGTGAGTGAGTGAGTGAGTGAGTGAGTGAGTGAGTGAGTGAGTTAGTTAGTTAGTTAGTTAGTTAGTTAGTTAGTTAGTTAGTTAGTTAGTTAGTTAGTTAGTTAGTTAGTTAGTTAGTTAGTTAGTTAGTTAGTTAGTTAGTTAGTTAGTTAGTTAGTTAGTTAGTTAGTTAGTTAGTTAGTTAGTTAGTTAGTTAGTTAGTTAGTTAGTTAATTAGTTAGTTAGTTAGTTAGTTAACAAAAAATACTAGTTAGCTAATTAAATAATTGGTTGATTGTTTGGTTGGTTAGTAATTCATTAACAAAACGGTTAGTTGGTTATTTAAGTAGGTAATTAGCTAATTGGGGGGGGGGGGGGGGGGGAGGGATTAGTTAGTTATTTTGCAAACTGAATAGTTAGTAATTATTTAGTTAGCTTACTTAGTTGGTGTAAAGGATCATCTTGATCTACACACCTGGGCATGCACGAGTAACAGGCAAAGAAAGAGCTGAACAACTGACAAGTAAGCATCAGTGCACATGGAGAGCTATGACATCTGCCCTATTGCCACCCTAGGCTCAAGAGTAAAGACAGACTAACTATATGGCTATATGTTTGACGGGGTTTCCGGGATTTTGTAGCTGCTTGATTCTGGTTCATTATATGTTAGTCTACAGACTGCGTCCTAGAAAGGAGAAACCTAATTTTTGGGTCCCAAGCAACGCCTTATGAGTAATTCGTTCTATCTCTAATCCCCTCCCTAGCCTAATGTGTTCTCTTACATTTTATGTTTGGTCAGAATACACTTAAGAATTATGGCTTATCGATGTAACTACAACTGTATTATTGTTCTGAAATTAATTAACTTATACATTTTAATCACGTTTATTTCTTCATTGGCATCTGTTACGAAACCTTATTCTAGTATAGAAATTGGGCGGAGGGCTGGGGAGAAAAGGCGTCTCAGGTTTCGACGACTATGATGAATAAATACTTTGACATGTGCTCAAAAAATTAACGTACGAAACTATATTTCCTGGCATTTATGACCAAACCAGTTAAAAGCCAATCTGCCTTGCCAAAAATCAGCTACCATACAAATAAAACAAACCAATGGATTGCAGTACGTTGCTAGATATTACGAAGAACAAGAGAACTAGGGGAAAAAAAACTTTCAACACAAAATACAAAATAATCGAAGAACGGACTTATAATAGATATTGCGGCAGACTGGTTAGACAGAGATAATGACTACGACCACTGCGAGGTTCTAGCTAATTTTGCCAGGTTTATGACCGGGGAATAAACATCAAACCACAACATAAAATCAATAGCGATGTTTTTGTCTCATAAACTCTCTGGGATCGATCGGCTGGGCTAATTTTGTATGCATGTAGCAGGCGAATTGGTTGGCCATGAACTGATAATTTTAGGCACAAGAGATACAACTGGGCGTGCATAAACCTTAACGAGGCAGAGATACACGACTATTTGTCACATGTGTATTTTATGCGTTACATCATCTCAGTGAAATATCTGCGATACCATAGACGGTATTCTGAATACACGTAGCACGCGTATTGATTGGCCATGAATTGATCGTTTTAGGCACAACTGGGTGTGCATAAAACTTGATGAGGCAGAGATACAGGGTAATATCTCATGACTATTTGTCAAATGCACATATTATGCGTTACATCATCTCGGTGAAATATCTGCGATACCATGGAAACCAGACCATTATCTCACCGTGTGGGCTCCGGGGCCCTTTTATGGGGAAAATAAGAACAGATCCACTGCCATATTGGAGCCTATGCAACCCAGTCATCTCCTCGTGAGATGCAACTTTTCGTTATTTGAAGCCCCACCCTGGCTCTTGCCAGGGGCCGCAATATAGCCCAACCATAAATTTGGTCTAATGGCTGAACGCGGTTTCTGGGATCTCTCCACGGGTGATCCTCATCCACATGGTGTCACTTTGTGTCATCGGGTGTCTATCGCTTGTATGATTTCCTGATGGGGGTTTAAAAAAAAAGAGAGAGAGAGAGAGAGAGAGAGAGAGAGAGAGAGAGAGAGAGAGAGAGAGAGAGAGAGAGAGAGAGAGAGAGAGAGAGAGAGAAGACCCACTGCCTCCCAAAAAAGCATGTCGTAAGAGTCGACTAATTAGGGGTTTCCTTCGAAGTCGGAGTCTATCTGCTTGAGGGGCAAGGAGAATTAACAGCCTGCATACAAATAAGACACATCAGAAACATGGATGTGCACACAACACTCAGACTCTGGAACAAGACTAAAGTCACAGGCGGACGAACAACCAGAACTTCCCGCTAAAGTTTACTTCTTCACGTCTACCGGCTGTAAACTCCAGCGGAAGATCCTGGTTGTTTCCCCAGCTCGGGACTTTAGTCTTGTTCCAGAACATGAGTGGTGTGTGTGCATATCCGTTTAACAGATTGTGATTATTTGTATGTAGACTGTTGGTTCGTTGCCTCTTAGCCAGATGTACCCCGACTTAAAATGAAGACCTCACTAAGCCGACTCAACGACATGCTTGGTGGGGAGGCAGAGGGTCTATTTGTGTCTTCCCCACAACTGTCTGTCTGTCTGTCTGTCTGTCTGTCTGTCTGTCTGTCTGTCTGTCTGTCTGTCTGTCTTGTGTTCGGTTATCACAATTTACATCACTGCACAATAGGCATTCCCATACGTTCTCAGTCCTCAGATACAGCAGCACCCTAAGGTACTTCTAATAATTGTTCCCATGAAAAGGTTGGTTATAATGTCTCATATCTCAACCTCAGAGGCGACAAAGACATGCTTTATCATACTTTACTCCTATGTCACGTAATTTTGTTAATGTCAGAGATTTATCATTATCCACTAGCCCAGTCTGTATGGCCTCATTTATATTTGCCCAATCCAAGCTTCTTCCCACACGCGATAGTGCATTGTTGGCTAGCGTGTGTGTGTGTGCGTGCATGCGTATGAGTTGGCGTGTGTGTGTGTTTGTGTGTGTGTGTGTGTGTATAACAGGGACAAGAGAAGAGGGATATGCACACACTCTTAAAGTCACCAAGTAGAAAGAGAATGTCGGTCACAGAGAAGAATGGAGGCGTGTGATCTAAGTAGCAATGAACCTCGAGTGCTCGGCAAGCTGAAGAATGAGAAGCAGAACAAGGAGGGGGAGGAGGAAGAAGAGGCGGAGGGAGGAGGCCGAGGAAGGAGAATGTGGATGAAGAAGACATATAAAGACATGAAGTGACAGTGCGTCTATCAGGAATGGGCCCTCTATGGACAGGAGAGACATCATCAATGCCATACGAAAGACTAAACACTGTGAGGAGTTCATGTTCATGGACAATTATTTTGCACTGAATAGACTGCATACCCTGTGTGTGCCAGCTGGAGCCGTGACACGAAAACTACGCGGGAGCCACCTGTCGTTACACCAACCAGAACAGAACGGGAGCTGTCAGCCTAAAACACTTAGAGACATACCGAGGAGATCGGAGCACTTATGGTCATGTCCTATGTGCGATAAAGACGATCTCTAAAATGAACAATAAACATTAAATCAAAAAGATCACCATGTCATATCTTACAGGCTACAACGTTACATGCGAAGAAAAACGAGAGATAGTAGAGATACAGTCGTCCTTTGATTTTCCGCTTGGCTGCTACATGAAGGTTTCATCAACCCTGGGAACTTGAGAATCTCATCTATATGTATATAAAAATCAATGTTTGTGTGTTTGTTTATTACCTATAGACTCGGAAGCTGCTAAACCGATTTAGCTGAAATTTTCAGGATATGTTTGTTTTGATACCGGGATTCTACCTGTCATGGCTTGAAATAGGTGCCGACATTTGTTAGGAAAATATTTTTATTTAAGTGACATTTAATTAAAACCGCATGAGCAGTAGTCGGAACGCATTACTTCAATCATTCGCCGGCGTGGTACAGCAAACCAGACTTTCTCTATATCTGCGCAGACAATGATTGCGACATTAACAATATTAGACACGATTTCTATTTTCTTTTTTATCAAACAACCTTCGATGAGTTACAGAGTAGTCGGTGGATTTGAGAAAAAAAGGTTGTGTTGTGGTTTACAGCCAGGCTGCCATTATTCTCCATGGCACTTCAATAGATCAAAAACTACCCCCCCCCCTCCCCCACCCCACGCCGCTTAGCTTAACGTCAAAACATTGCTATCCATCGAGATTATTGGTACGTATTCGGCTTCCACATTTTAATTCTTTTTTCTCTTCCATATGTTTTCTGCATAGCCCTTTGAGGCTCTCAGAGGGACGTTTTTAGCAGTTAATAATTTGGGACCGGTATTCAGAAGAGTCCCCAGAAATCTATAACCATTAACAAAACTTAATTTCTCTAGAATGCGTAAAACAAATAAAAGCGTAGATTGCGCTGGGTACTTTTCTTTTAGTTCACTCCGTCTGGGGGATTCCTAGACTTAGGGGGAAGTTTCCAGAAAAATCCAATTTATGGGAGAAGGGCGGTTAGGGTTAGTGTTAATCAGC